>VWZD01000345.1:0-85820 GCA_013396695.1 Sakesphorus luctuosus
TTTTTCTTTCTAAGCTACACTTTAGAATATTTCTTCTGAATCAGCAGAAGTGATTTCTTGTCTTTGATGATGTATCATACCTGTGACTTGCAGTATTTATTATGAGGGAAGTTCAGAACCATCTTTTCACATTCTATTTTTAGGACAGAATGGCATTCTTGGGGAAAGATCAATTTAGTAACAAGAGAAATCCATACAATGTGTCACCTAGCATTGTATCAAGTCTCTAACAGTCATCTGTAGAAGTTGCTGAAGACATACTGTGAATCTTTTCACTAATTATCCAAAATTTTGGAGGCTTTCCTTTCATGTTTCCAAAGGAACAAAACAATTGCTAAGGGTCAGAAGGGAATACATCCTGAAAATTTGAATTTAAATAGATTTTTTTCCCCTGGGTAACATCAGCTGTTTCTGAACATTCCTAGCTTTTCAACACCTAGGAATAAACAATCCTGGAAAGTAGTGTTATACCAGCATTTATGTGTTGTTATGATATTTAGTGACTTTTAATAAAAGAGCTTATTGTTTCTGTAATTCTTTTCCTAAAATGATAAATAGACCATTTTTCTTATGTCTCAGAAAAATTAGAATGAGGTATGATTTTCAATTTCACTGCTGTATTCTCAGGGCTGTTTGTCTGTATATGTTGTTTTCATTTGATAAATTATGTTTCCTCTGTTGTGTTATTTTAAGACCTATATGTAACACATAACGGCTTTTTTTGCCTCATATGTAATTAATTTCTTCCATACAAATGTAAATTTTAAGGTATTTTCCAAAATCAGTCAGAGCAAACATGCATGAACTAGGAAGTTAATGCACAAAGGCAGCAGGCTTTTTCTTTAATTTCCAGCTGGCTTCATATGTGGCCTACAAAGCTCAAGGCAAGATCAAAACAGCCACTGAGGTCAATTAGTAGTACCTGAAGGTAAACTTGTCTATTTTGAAAGGGACTGTTTTCATATAAAGACATCAAGACAGCCTCTGGTTTGCTTGCGGAACAGGTTTTTACTTGATAGCAGATAAGTACTCTTGAAGGAGCTACATTTCACAGAGCTGTTTCACCTTTCTTCAATAGTGCTGTCATGAGAGTAAGAAGGGGACAGTTTTGGGTGGATTTAAAAGGACGGCTAAGTGGTTGTTCACCTCTGCTTGCCCTCTGCACATCCTGATCTCTGGGTGCTTGGGAGGGAGACTGTGCTAATTTATCCCTTTTCCCTGAAGCAGTTGTTGCACTTTTCCTTTTCCTAACTTACTTTTCAGACCACATTCAGAGTTGACTCTGGTAAAGATAGGGCTCATTCCCAGGAGGGAGCATCCTATGGCTCTTTTTATGTTAAAGCCATCTTGCTCCTTATTATTTTTGATAAAAACAACAAAGATTTTTGCCTATCGCTTCAAGTATCAGCAATAGCTTATGCTTACATGAGCAATAGTGTGGCCAGCAGGATTGGGTCAGTGATCTGCCCCCTCTACTCAGCACTAGTGAGCCCACACTTTGAATCCTGTGTTCAGTTTTGGGTCCCTCATGACAAGACACCAAGGTGCTGGAGCATGTCCAGAGAAGAACAACAAAGGTGGTGAAGGGGCTGGAGCACACAACTTACAAGAAGAGGCTGAGGAAGCTGAGGTTGTTTGGCCTGGANACTTATAAGAAGAGGCTGAGGAAGCTGAGGTTGTTTGGCCTGGAGAAAAGTAGGCTGATGGGGAAACCTTATCACTCTCTACAACTACCTGAATGGTGGTTGTAGAGTGCAGGGATTGGGGGTGGTCTCTTCTTCTAAGTAACAAGTGATATGACAAGCAGAAAGGGCCTCAAGTTGCACCAGGGCAAGTTTAGATTGGGTGTAAGGAAAAAATTCTTCACAGTAAGGTCTGTCAAACATTGGAACACGCTGCCCAGGGAAGTGGTGGCGTCACCATCACTGGTGGTATTGAAAAGAAATGTAGAAGTGGCATGCAGGGACATGGTTTAGTGGTGGACTTGGCAGTGTTGGATTAACAGTTGGACTTGATGACTGTAAAGGTCTTTTCCAACCTAAACAACTCTGTGGCTTTATCATTCTATTATACTGTATAGTTTTTGTTTGTACTTTTATTATGCACCACTGACCTATATAGTTACTGTTCACATTTTGCTAATGGAGTTAAAAGACGCAGGAAAATTACAAAAGTTTTTCATCCTGACAGGAGTGCTTCAAGTGCAGGCTCATAGCTTTTACCTGAATGTCCCATTTCTCCTTCAAATTTATTTGTAGAGAAGTCAAATCCAAATTCCAAGTTTTTTGGTGCACATGCATCTGATTTTGTACATGATTAATTTCCATATTTGTATATGACAAGTAAAGATACAGATCCTAATTGATAACATAAATAATATCCTTGCTAAATTTAAACTGAATTTAAAAATGCCATTTAGTTTTGGAAGATCAGACATAATCATGATCACTGTAGAAAGTTTACAACAGAAACACAATAATTAGCATAGTGTAAAAGCTGAGAACAATATTTGCATAATATAAGATGCAAAAAACAGGGCTACTCTAAACAAAACTAAAAAAAAAAATAAAATTCTGTGAGTAGAGCATTTGACAGCTTGTCCTTTTCAAATGGCATGCTTACCTGAACCTTTTCTTGTAAATTCTTAGGGGATAAGTGGTATGAAAGCTGGTATAGTTCTCACACAAATGTATGCTGCTGATTATTCCAATATATTTTAATTTATTGCAGTGCTAAAAAAAGTATATTCCAAGATTGTACTTTTGCTATAGTGCTGAAGAGCTGAATTGAGTACCAGAAAAATAAAATAGTTATTAGATATGTATCACTTTTATAATCTAATTACACATGTAACAGTTTCTAATGTGTTGGAGTAGAAAGAAAGGTAATGAAAATTCTCAAGTTAATTTTAATTGAGTGGACCCTACTGCAAGAAAATTTAGAGACTGACTGCAAACTTTGCAGCGGGGGTGGGGGGAAGGGAAAAATGACAGGATCAGCTGGCATTTCACCAACTAATGAGAACCCAGCCTGTCTTCAGAGGAGAGGTGTTCCAGCCCTTCAATCAACTTCATGGTCCTTTCTCCTCTAGCGTCACTCCAACAGGTTCAGGTCCTTCTTATGCTGGGGATGCCAGAGCTGGTTGCAGTACTCCAGCAGGGGTGTCATGAGAGCAGAGAGTCAGAATCACCTCCCTAGACCTGCTGGCTATACCTTGAATACAGTTCTCTTTCTGGGCTACAAGAGCACGTTGCCAGCTTATGTTGAGCTCCTCATCAATCATCACCCCCAGGGCTTTCTGATCAGGGCTGCAGTCAAGTAGTATTAGCTGCAGTTGTAGGGGACCCAGCTTTCTGCTAACATGTTTCTTTTCTGATGAGATTAGGTTTAGGGCTGAAGGAGAGGGGTGACGGCTCCGCCATGAATTAGTTTAAACTGTCATCAAATCACACAGTCAGTCAATTAATTTATCCTTCCTGGTAACTCCCTCTGTTTTTGTCTGGACTTGACTTAGCTACCTCTCTGCTTCTCTTGAAAAAGTACCCATATAGAGACACCTATTCTCAGGTTTGGGCAAGCTGCACCAAGCATGTAACATGAAGAAGTTACCATGAAGTATGTTCAAATAGAGTCAGATGTAATTCCACATATAGTTTACATAAATCTAAAATGACACTAAAGGAGGTGTTTTGACATGACCACCCAGCCTGCTGGCATCCCCCAACCCAGCCATGCAACCTGCGCTTCCTTAAACAGAAAACATTGTGGTCCAGCGAGGCGACCTCACTCATCCAGCTGAAAACACTTAGCAGAATGGAGATGGAGCGAGGTTCTGGTGGCTGTGTTGCCTCCTGGATATAGCTGCACCAGCCCTTCCTGGCAGCTGATCCTAGTTAGATGTGTCTCCAGGTGGCTGCATTTACTGTGTCTTCAGGATGTGGGTGTTTTAGTTGCCTTGAAGTATCTGGGAAGCTGTAAATTCAGCCTCTTCAACTCCCTTTTGTAGACAAGCCTTCAAGCTTGTTACAGCACCTATATTTTTTTTTTGTGAGTGGGGAGAACAATGTGTGCTTTAGGGATGTTTTGTAAGTTTGCATCTGAAAAGACTTTTGAATTCTGGATGAAAAGTAAATATTAAATCCACAATAATCTTATTAATTATAAAACTGAGGATTTGGGAAAGGTGGGAATTGATGTGAGAACTATTATTCTAATTGGAGTCATTGCAACCTACAGATTTTTAATGGTTAAGAAGTAAAGTCCTTGTTAATATTTATGTTATTTATAAAGAGTAATGCCATAATTCCCCTGGAGAACTAACTTCATTAGGGGTACATGATCTTTAAATTGATGGGCAGGTAAGGTGCATGTGAGCTGTAGTGATAAATCGCTTGTTTGGTGGGCCCACTCTAGGTGCTCTTTCTTTCAAATCTCAGGCTTTGTCAATGTTTCTTCCACAGTGTTTAATATTTTAAAAAGTGGCAGTTGCAACAATATGTGAAGGAAGCTGACATTAATAAAATAAAAATGCTGTCCTTTTCTTTTTGTGGACCTATGGGTGTTAACTGGATATGGAGAAGCACAATTCAAGGCTCTTTGTTAGGATGAGGCATAAAGCTGTATGGAATCATGCCACCTGGGAGTATCTGTTTTGCTTAGGATTGCTGCAGGCTGAGGTTTTGCACATACTCTGCATCTAATAATTGCATTAAACACAGTTGTACTCCTTTCCTTCTCCTTTAACTGTTTTCTTCTTTTCCAAGCCTGTATTTTTAATAATTTTTTCTGCTAATTTGATATTTGTATCAAAAGTTTCAGGGTTTTTGGGTCTTAGATGAACATAGTACAAAGCAATAGATTTTTCCTGATTGATTTTATCTGATGTAGTATATATACTTAAATTTTGTTCTTATGGATAAGATGACAACTTAGTAAGGTTTTGGTGTAATCAATGTTTTTTTTTTTCCCCAAGTGAAAATCTGAAAGGGAACTTTTCCTGATTCATAAGTACAGTGAGTGCTGATGAACACATATAAAGCCATAATAAATTTGAAAAAATCACATGAAAAAGAATAGATGAAGAAAGATGAAACCCGTCATGAAAAACCATTTCCTAAGATTTTTTTCCCCTTCCAGTGTTTTTCATAGTATCAAAATGGATAAACTTCTAGATTTAGTATTCTGTGGGGTTGCCAAAATAGGAAATGAATATAAAATAAGCTGTTCAATCATTTGGGGGCAAAAATAATAATAATAAAGTTTAAAAAAGAGAAACCCATTGATTTTTAATTCTACTTTATTTTCATTTTAGATAGAAATTTCAAGTAAGGGATTCTAAGTCTGCTATTATTTTTTCTTCTTTTTTTTTCTTTTTTTTTACAGGATGAGCAACGTTGAGAAGGAGGGTTGATTGCTTTCAATGTGGTGTTGCATGATGTTTTCTCAATAGATTTTCAAATGAAAAATCAGAAGATAATTCTTGCTATTATGGAATGTGTTTAGATGATGATATGACTCTTAACTGTATATTTAAGACCAAAGGAAAAGGCTCCAGTTGGAAAAGCATGCCAAATGCATGGCTGGAGCTTAGCTCAAACTTGTCCATGTGGTGGGTAGAGTGAGCGCACTGGTGAGATTCAGACACAAAAATAAATCCCAAACAATCCATCTTTGCTAGCCAGGATTAGCTGGTGGGTCACCCACGACTGTCCCTTCGCAGGGAGGATCAGACAGCAGCTGCATCCAGGAGAGGCAGGGAACAAGGGGTAGCTGCTGTGATCATGAAGGGGTGACATCGATAACCTTAGGGTAGGAAGAGGCTGGATGTAGGTCAAGGGAACTGAGAGTTGACTGTTCATGAAACAGGAACAAGGCCAGGAGAAATGTGTTTTTATCATGTTTGTCTGATAACTGAGCTGTCAATACTGAGTTGTTTCCTGTGCCTGGTAGTGTGTTTTTCCTAAAAATACTGAGTGATGTACACTAAGTTGATAAGACATAAAAGATGCACTTCCAGAAGCTCTGTGAGTTTTAACTAATGACACCTCCATTAAAAGGGAAGGTTGAAAGGAAACCTTGAAGGTCTGAGGTATTACCTCTCAGTTCCTTTAGCGGGAGAATGAATGCCTTAATAAAGGAATGAATTTTAGTTGCTGTGGTGGGTTGACTTTGGCCGAATTCCTACCCAGCCTCTTTATCACTCCCCTTCCTAGCTATAAAGGAGAGAGAGAATAAAATGGGACAAGGCAGTTTATTAAGGCAAAAGCAAAGTAAAAGGTTGTGTGCACAAAAGCAAAGTGAAAAATAACTTTTATTCTCTGTTTGCCATCAGCAGTGATGTCCAGCCACTTCTTGTGATCAGTACACGTAATGGTTTCTTAGCAGACAGCCATCGTAAACAACAAATGCTTCCCTTCCTGCTCCTTTCCTCCATTTTTATATGTGAGCCGACATAATGGGGCATAGAATATCCATTTATTAGTTTGGGTCAGCTGGCCTACTTGTGTCCCCTCCCAGGATCTTGCCCTTGAATGGGGAAGGAATGTTACAGTGCTGATGCTGTGCTCAGCAGGAGCCAAAACACTGGTGTGTTATCGCCGCCCTTCTAGCTACCAATGCAGAGCAGAGCACTGTGAGGACTGCCATGGGGAAATTATCTCCATCTCAGTCAGACCCAATACAGCTGCCAAATAATATTGTCATATTAGGCCAAGCTGAGGAAATTATTCAATTGATATATTGAATAATAATGCTTCAGATCTTAGTTTTGAGTGAAACGTGAAATTAAGTTATTATAATACAGATTCCCTAGAGGGGAAAAAAAAGGACAGAATTCTTATCCTAATACAAACTTTTCGACAGGTTGGTAGGATATTAATGTTTTAGTGAATTGAGTTTTAGGATGATGCTATACTTACCAAATCTGCCCCAAATAACTCAGATGGTATAGCCTTGTAAAATATGCACTTCTTAATTTTGCTAGCACTGACTTCATTAGATGTGTGTTGGTTTAATTATTTCTGCAATGAACATGAAGTGGATGAAGACATGTACCTTCCTTTTTCAGCCATTCTTCAATACCTGGAATTTAGATAAGAAAATCCTCATGATTTACCACATTCTGTTAATCCTGAACATGTCCATTTTTGAGAAGCTCCACGGTTACATAATTTTAATTTGGTGAAAGAATAATTGCCTCAGCTTCAGGTAGAAAACTATTGCAGTGACTAACTGTGGCAGAATTTCAGGGCACTAAAAGTAACAGGGCACTGAAGTGATCCTGTTTTGAATTACTGGGCACTTGAATAGGTATAAAAAATTGTATTTTTTTAAACTTTGGCTTAAGGAGATGCTTCAGTCACAGCACTCTGGGAGAAGTTAAATTCAGTGATGTCTTTTGAAATTTTTCAGGAAGGGGATTTTGAGGCTTAATCTCTCCTTAATGAATTTCTGTGCTTCTAGCTAGCACTGGTGAAATTGTAATTGTGAATAAATAAGTGAACCGAAAGAGTGTATTTTGTGATGGTTTGCTTTTCTATGAAAATTAAATTCACCACCTGGCCTAACACTGGCTTCTGCTTTATTTACTTTACACAACACAGTTACAAAGCTTTTAGCACTTCTAAGTCTGAGGTTCTTACTAATTTTGTTCTTCGTGTTTCAGATTCCACCAACACAGCCCCACCTTCCCCTCTGCCACAGGCCAATGTGCATTTGTGCTTGAAATCTGTGCTGGAACAGCTGTTTTGCACTTTGCACTTTGCGCAAAACAGGTGTACCGATAATTATATGGAAAGCACTGTCCTTCAGGAACAGGAGCAGAGGTGTCACAGATCTGGTCTGTGACTCTTCTGTGCCTATCAAGTGTGAACAGATAAAGAGGTTGTTGAAAATTCAGTCTGAATGACATTTTTGTAAAACTGTGTTTTGTATTTTCTTCCACAAGTTACTTAGGGGTTTTGCCTATTTTGACTGACTTTTGGTTTATGTACTTCCTTCTTGCTGTTAGTCAATAAAATATTAAATTGATTAGGTCAAGATTTCAACGTATCTAAACCTGCAGTTTTTCTTATAGCACTTTATATATGAGTTGGGTTCACAACACAAAGTAGTAATAATAATAAAAGCCTAAGAGCCTAGAATTCCTTAATGTAATGGTGCCCAGGAAAGCACAAATCCAGTTATTCTGATGTCAGGTCTCTGTGTGAACATGCAGCCCTTAGCTTTCTTTCCTTACCCACCTAAATAAGAGAAACCAGCAGGTCTTCAGGGCATTAACTGGTATTAGAACCTGGATCAGGGCTACTCTGCTGGTGGAGGGAGGACTTTTCTAGTGCTTCACTCACTGCTTTTCTAAGGTCTGCATACCTCAGTAAGGTTGACTCAAGACTGGCCCTTTTGTTAATGTGGTTGTTGATTGTCCAAGCGTTTCTATACTGACAACTGTGCCAGTACTGTACTTGAATGGACCGGGTAGACATTTGTAAGGTGAAGTTCTGAGACTACTTCTTACCAAGCTACAAGTTGTCCTGGAATGAGTAAGTTTCATGTGCCATAGAAATTCAGCTACAGCCATGTGTGTGAGTCACCTCTAAGAAGGTTCCTCATTGTTTAGAAGAAGAAACTAACTGTATTTGAAGAAGATGAAACTCAGATGTGACTGATTCATCTGACCTGACATTCAGGCAGGTGTTTACAAAGCACATGGTTGATCAGAGTATTACTCAGCTGTAAAAAAAACCACATTATTCCATACTTGTCCCATTTTTTTGTAAATTCTGAGCCAAAAAATGATTTATTTTTTAATTAATGTGCACCAAGCTTTGTTTGTTTGAAATGATATATTTTACTGTTCACACTCTTTTACAAACTGTTTTGCTTGAATCAATATTTCCCACATTTATTCTCCAAGGTGCAGAGTTACCCTGTGACATCCTCAAATCTTAAAAGTGCTTCTGACATTCATGTCTGTTTACAGTACTGAGTATTTTGCAGCATTGAACTCTGATTACCCTTTTACTGTCTTCTTTGATCTCTGAATCTGAGTCTTTCTGCTTTAGGAATCTCTCATTTCTTAACATTATTCTTTTCAGCTTGACTACTGTTGTTTAGTGAAAATTTAAGATGCATATACAAAGGATTATTCTGTTGATAGCATTATGTTCCTTTCACAGCCTTCAGCAGAGTTGCCTGCACTGTTCCTGTCTATGAACTCCTTTTCCCTGAGGGACAAATGAGAGAAAAGTTATACCGCACTCCTCTTTTGCTATACACTTGTTTATTGATTGCACTGAAGATTGACATATGCAAAATAAACATTTGTTCTAACAGAGCAGTCAGATTCAATTTATGCTAATTATCTTTGCATTCTGACACAGTATGGGCATATAAGAAAAGAAAACAATTAACTTGAAACTACAGTATTATACACACACAAGTTAGATACAACAACAAGTTAGATATAACAACAATTTTCTACTTCTCACCGAAACCAAATTTTGTTACTTTACATTCAAAAAATACTCTAAAAGACACCCAGCAAGGCAAAAGAGAGAGCATAACAGTAAAATTTTTCTACTTCCTTGAAACTAAAACAAAATAGGATGTAGTGGTGGCAGGAGCAAGGCCCAGCACAGCAGGACAGCTGTAGCGTGTCCTGCCTCTACTGCAGACATGATAGCAACTGAGAAACTCCTCCTACCTATCTCAGGTTTGTGTCATCTGGTATGAAATATTTCTTTGGTTGCTTAAGTCAGGTGATACCTGTCTCTCCTAATCTAGCTAAAACTACCACACTGGACTGGCCGGCCAACTGTGATGTTGTCCTGGATCTGTTACGAAAAACAAGAAAGTATTTTGTTCAATTTGATGTGATAATTAATCTGTGACAGCCTTAACTGTAGGGACCACTAAATACTGCAGTTCAAAATCTGAGGGCAGTGAAGAAGGCAGGTAGCAGAGCACAGATCTGGGCTTTAGAAGAGAAGCAAACTTTGGCTTCTGCAGGGAACTGGCCAGGGAGATGCCAAAAGAGGCATCTCTGAGGGGCAGAGTAGCTCAACAGAGCTAGGAAGGTCTTTCATGACAACACCTAAAGGTCATTTAGGAAAGCATCCTCCAAGAAAAAATAATTCTCCATCCTGACAATCAGGAAAGCTAGAAACTACCAGGAGACCACCTTGGCTAAAAAGGAAGGTTGTAAGTGAGTTGTGGCACACAAAGAATTTACAGAGCACATGGAAGAAAGGATGGGTTACAAATGAGAAATATAGAAATGCTGCCCAGCCTTGTATGCATTGTGTTGGAAAAGCCAAAGCTCAAATTGAGTTGAAAGTGTGGCAGGGACGTACAGAGGAAGAAAAATTTCCAGTGCTACATTAATGGTACAAGGCTAAACATAAAAAAACTGTGAGCACATTGGTGAGTAGGGACAGGTTGCCCATGGACATTGTGCAGGCATCATTCTTGCAGGGTTCCAAAATGCAACAGGGTAAAGCCCTGAGCAATCTGGTCTTGACGCTCCTATGAGTAGGAGTCAGACCTCAAACCTTCTGATGTCCCTTCCAACCTGAGTGATTCTGGGATTGCCCAGAAATAAAACTACAATTAGTTTTCACAGAATGTCAGGTAATATATCAATTTTTATGTGTTCAGACAAGATTTTTAAATTGGGAAGTGAGGGATTGAGCTGTCTTAATCTGTAATGTGTTCTTTCCAGAGTTTGAGCATAAGTATTAATAAGTACTGGGTATGCAGAGGTAGAATAGATGAAAAGAGGGAGATTTATCTTGTGAATTGGTGGTGTCTTCACTTGGTTTCAATCGAAAGAAAGTATTTCACATAACAGCTGGAGCCCATGCACTTCAATTTCTTGGAGATAACCTGATTTCTGTGTGATTATTTATGGATGTATTCCATCAAGTATAGTGTTTATTTTTTCTCTGACTTATTGTTCTGACAGTAATTCCTTATGAATTCATATAAAAATAAAAAGGGAGGGAGGGAGCTTGAGTTAGCAGCCTTACAAACAAAATCATAAATCCATAACTCAGTTGCTTTTACTTCTCTTAAGCCTGACATCGTTTTCTTTTGAGTGAATTTGTATCTTCTGAAGGGTGAAGAGAAAAAATTGCAACTGTGTTTTGCAAATACAAGAATCTGTGAAATAGAATAAATTGCCAAGCATTGGCTTGATTCTGAAACTTGAATTCATGCACATGGTTGGTTAGTTTTACAAATACTTCTCAAGTAAGCCAGCATCCTATTCTCAGGAGATAGGTTTTTATAACTGGCTGTGATGTGATGAATGACTTAAGATACTTCAAGTTGATGTGAATATTAGAATTGCAATTATACCTAGGCTGGCTGTGTGGTTCCAATCTACATTTATTTGTTTTGAAAGCACAGATTGTTCTTCATGTAGGAAAGGTATATGCTACCAAAACGGAGTATATAAGGTATCATGATGAATGTTCCCCTTTTCCCTACTCTCCATTGAAATAGACAAAATCTAAAAAGGCCAAGGGCCTAATCTGGTGTGTTTGTTACTGCCTTAGATCTGCCCACAGCTTTCCCTTGAGGCATGCAGAAAGATTTGATAAGCAAACCTGCCAGATGGTGAATGCTTGAAGGGAAAGTTTTTCTACAAACATTGAAAAGTACACAAATGTTAAGGCGTAGCAGCATTCTACAGGCGTAGGACTGCACTGTACTTCAAAGGACATGCTGATGTAGTTCATCTTCTGGAGTGGGGTCAGGGGGCTGAATTGGCTTTTCAAATGCCCTCAGCACAGCTGACATGAGCATGCGCATTTTTAGTGTTGACTGAATTAAAAGGTGAGCACACTGTAGGGAATTAAGGTATCTCTAATCTGCAGGTTCCTCAACATACTACAATTCTATGAGGGTCTGGAAAGAGAGGAAGGTAGCATAAACAGGGAAGGAAAAATCTGACAAAGCTGTTAGCCCTGAGTTGACACTGTGCTGCACACACTGTGAGCGAGGACAGGAACTTGCTCAAGGTAAATGCCGGCTGGTGGCAGTATGCTCTGCCTTCTCTGTCCCTGCCCTTTTAGGTAATCAAAGCCAGTACCAGAGTTATTAAGCCAGCTGTTACTGTCCTATAAGAGTCTGATGATTACAAGAAATGGTATTTAATGGCTTAGTTATTGTGCGTGTGTCATCAAAATAAACTTTTTGTCATACTAAGGCTGTCTCAGGGAAGAGTGTCACATCCTGTGAAATAACTGTGCTTGGACAAGCACTTAATGTTTCTCCTGTAGAGATGAATGTGGAGAGTAGATCCAGGACAGTATTGTGTTTTTGTAATTTCTTCTTTTAGAAATTGTGTTTGGGGATGAATGAACTGGAATATGGAGGGGTTATCTGTATCTATATCTAATATATCTATATATCTATATCTATATCTATATATCTCAGCTATCTATTATTAATTTCTATACCCTATAATACAAATTCTCTTAGATTCTGGACATTTGTGGAGAAATGAGCCTGATTTAAAAATGTAAAGACCAAGTCTTTAGTTATAACTCCATAATATGATCCATCAAGTCTAGAAATGTATGCAACTGGTGCATCCATCTGTACTTTACATGCCCAAGGTCCAGCATCACATTCAGCATGGATTTTGAGAAGATGAAGGGAATAAAAGGATTCCTACGAATACTTAGGCCCATGGTTCTTGGGGGAACTCTGCTCAACTGTAGTATAACATTGTGGTCTGAGGTGATGTTGGCATCCCTCCCAGATTTGCTCTTCTCTCCTTATACTTGCTTAAAATTAAAGTCTTAACTACAGAATTACTGCAGACAACACCATACAAATCTTAGACAGCTGAATGGATTCAGTAGTCTTGGAGGTCTTTTCCAACCTAATGATTCTATGATTCTATGATTGTAAGTCTTGCATCCTTTTCTGAGCATGAGAGGTAACAGTGAAAACTGAGCCGTTGTTTTATACAAGTTGATGGCTAATAGTTCTCTTTTCTTTGTGTAATAAATTGACTAACCTTGAGCTGTTGGAAATGAAGTAAAATACCAAGGTAAAGCAGTAATTCTGGATGGCTGTGTTATTGGAAAGCATAATTGCTTCCTAAAATACTTAATTGTGAAAATTTTGCTTCTCAGACTTAATGTAAGATCATAGGTCTGCTGGAAAAAGAAACCTCAGTAAACTGTAGAACAGTTTTACTATAGTACACCCGTGGAATGTCTCTTCCCTTGTTCATAATTCTTGAGAAGTCTAAAACTTGCCTTCTTCAACCTATGAAAGTGATTAGCTTAGCCATTTATAGGACACAAGTGTTTTTCATCACCTTTGAACAGCAGCACGTTTGGATCTGTAAATGGATGTTGTCAGAAGATACAAGGCAGTTTTACTTGTTGGTTGTGAATCACACTTGAAATGAGTGAGTAATCATTGCTAATTTGACAGGCAAGCACCATTCAGTTACAGAATAACGTGCCTGATGTTATTGCAATATTAAAATGTTTGTAAAATGAAATTCCAAACATATTCCCCTAAATGCTAAAACAAATTTCCTGCTACACTTGAAAAAGCAATGAACATCTCTGTTCACATGAAAATATTTTTTTTTATAAGAAGTAAAATCTATGAGGATCACGTGTGCCATGTTTCAAATTTTAGAACTTATTCCTGCAGTCTTTCCTTAAGCAATAAAACTAAGATAAAAATATCAGCCTAGGTACATTATTTTTCACTCTTTGACTTTTAAAGGCAAGGGAAAATATACTGTAAGAGTACATACAGAGCTGCCAATTAGTGCCTGGTAAAGCACTGCAGAGTGGAAATTACTTGCAGGATGGGGGAGCCAAATACTGGTACAGATCATATTGATAAATAATGTACCTCAGCAGCTTCCTGTGGTGTTTAATCTTAACTGTTTGAAAATGTTTTCCATAACTGTGTGAATAAACTACTTATTATACACAGTAAAGAGTATTTCATTATTTTCTTTCCTGCATTTATTATGACGAATCATGTAGCACACCTCACCTTTAATAGAAATGGAAATCCAGCAATGCACGTCAATCACTTTTCCTTCAGAGGTGGAAGGCTAAGTTTAAGCAGTACAAGCTTAAACAACGCTGTAAATTTCTTATGGAATCAGGAATGGACTGGACTAGTGAGATTTCTGTACCTCCATGCAGAGAGTGCTTCTGTATTTCAAAGGGAGCCTCAGCTAAGGTCACAGGGAGTCACCCAGAGCCCCACAGACATCATTTAAGACCTTGAAGAGTGTTCACTGTCATCAGAAGTGTTTCAGGTGGAATCTTTCTACACAAGGCAGTCAGGCACTTGCAAAAATTATTTAAATAGAAAGCATAGAATCATAGAATGGCTTGAAGGGACTTTGAGGATCATCTAGCTCCAACCACCCTGCCATGGTCAGGAACACCTTCTGCCACACCTGATTGCTTAGAACTCCGTCTAACCTGGCCTTGAACAGTTCCAGGGATGGGACATTCGTAACTTCTCTGGAAAACCTATTTGAATGCTTCACCACCCTCATAGTAAAGAATTTCTTCCCAATAGCCAATCTAAACCTACTCTCTTTCAGTTTAAAGCCATTCCCCCTTGTCCTGTCACTATATGTTTTTGTAAATAGTCTGTCTCCATCTTTCTTGTGAGTGTAGCATTACAAGACATACTTCAATTTATTTTTTTCTTGAATCAGTTAGGATGTCTTGTATCATCTAAATTATAATTTCTATTTTTTAAAGGAACTAAGTAAGGACTGTTTTGTTTGTTTTGTTTTGCTTTATTTTTGTATTGGCAAGTGCTATTTTTACTGGTTTACAATTTTGCCAAGGTTAAACAGGAAGTGAAACTATTGATGCTGAGTGTTTGCCTCAGAATATCTTTGGTTTGTTTATTGTTTGTTTTTTTTTTAAAGCCTCAAAGGAAATACATTGAAGGGAAACAAAAGTCATGCAATTCTGAGGAATTTCAAATTTTATGTACTCTTTCAGGTCTTTGATGATCCATAGCTGAATGTGAGTCATCTTAGATCTGAAATGGTGTCATGTTTTAACCCATCAGGTGGCTAAACACCACACAGCTGCTCTCTCACTCATCACCCCCATGGGATGAGTGAGAAAATTGTGGGGGAAAAAAAATCGAGGTAAAAATTCTTGGGCTTAGATAAAGACAGTTTAATAGGAGAGAAATGCTTGTTGTGCACCCCCAGCCTGCTCCCTGATGAGGGGGGCTGAGAGGCAGAAAAGGCCTTGACTTTGTATAAACACATCTTAGCAACAACAGTGTATCAGTGTGTTATCAACATTATTCTAAATCTAAAACACATCACTGTACTAGCTACTAGGAAAAAAATATTTCAGCTGAAATGAGGACAATAGTCACCCCTTATTCTATACCATTTCCATCAGGGCGAGGTCCCAGTTTTTCCATTCTTTCCTCTCTTTTGACATATACATACAGATGTGATTCCCTTAGTCTATGATATGTTCCTCTAAAATGTCCATTCACATAATTTAGTCCATGACTTTGGGCTCCATCCACCATGGTAGTCCTTCAGGGCAGGAAATGGTTTGTGGTGTTGAATTATTACATGCTGAAGCCAGTTCTTGTTCTGTTGTTGCTGTGCTTCTCCAGGTCTATCATTGCTGCACTTGGTCCAGATTCATCAAAATTCATTCTTCATTAATCTGGGCAATTTTTCCTGTCATGTGGTTGATAGGGCATATAGCAACTGTGCTAGTGATGACATACACTATTATACAGCAATTGACATCATACAATTCAAATCGTTGGCAATTCTGACCTGAAATCAAATCCCTTTGAGACACACATCAGACTTCCCCATCCTGTCTCATTACCTCCAAGTGCACCCATATCCTTGAGCAAAAACATTCCCACAAATATATTTGCCACTGCCTTAAGCAGCAATAACCTAGACTGTGTTCCCCAGAATATTTTCATATGCACGACAGTGACTTTATCCCCTTCCATAGGACATAAAATTTTGACTGGGCAGGGCCAGCCAACTTAGTTGGCAGATCTGCTAGACTTGACTAAGGGAATCTAACCAGATGGTTTTTGCTAAATATGTCTCCCAGTGTTTGAAAGTCCTGCCACTCATTTCTCATTGTAGTCTTTAAAGTCCATTGCATCATCTGATTTTCCTGGAGGCTGGTGCATGGTAGAGGATGTGATATACCCACCCACTCAATGCCATGCTCTTTGGACAAGATGTCTGTGAGGTTGTTTTGGAAATGAGTCCTATTGTCTGAATCAATTCTTCCTGTGGTGCCTTGTCACTATGAAACTTGTTTTTTGAGGCCTGAGGTAGTATTCTTGGTGTGGAAGCATGGGATATGTTTCCAGCCATCTGGTGGTTGCTTCTATCATTATAAGCACATGGTGCTTGCCTTGGTGGGTTTGAGGAGGTGTGATATAGTCAATGTGCCAGACATCCCCATATTTTTATTTCAGCTATTGTCCTCCATACCAGAGAGGTTTTAACTGTTTGGCCTGCTTGATTGTAGTGCATGTTTCACATTGAGGAATAACCTATGCAATAGTGTCCAGGCTTAGTCCATCCCGCAAATCATGATCCCATCTATATGTTGCAACTCTTCCTTGATGGTCTGAGGTGTCATGAGTCCATTGGGCTCCAAATAATCCACTCCTGTTACTAGTCCAGATTTACCTGGACCATTTCAATCTTAGCAGCCTGATCCTCCTGCTTGTTTGTTTTTATGTTTTTCGGTGGGTACGTGAGCATCTCCATGACAGTACTTTTGCAACCAGCAGCAATATCTTGCCATAATTCAGCTGCCCAGATGGGTTTACCTCTTCACCGTCAGTTGCTCTGCTTCCATTGCTGTAGCCACTCCACAGGGCATTTGCCATCGTTCATGAGTCAGGATAAAGTTTTGGCCATTTTTCTCATTCAGCACTATCTAAAGCCATTTAGATAGCTTTCACTTCCACAAATTGACTCAATTCACCTTGTCCTTCAGCAGGTTCTGTGACTTGTAATGTGGAACTCCACACAACAGCGTTCCATCTTTGATGTTTTCCTACAATGTGACAGGAGGCATCAGTGAGTAGGGCATGTTGCTTTTTATTTCATGGTACTTCATTTTACAGCGGTGCCCCTTCAGTGCATCCTCCAAAAACCCACACCACCTAAGAAAGATTGTGTTTCCTTTTTGTTTCTTGTTGCAGATGTTGCTGTTATCTTGTTAATCACATTCACTGGGATCTGACCATGTCCATCTTGCCATTTTATTCATAAAAACTGGATCTCCTATGCAGGTCCGTTGATCTTACTTTATTTTATAGCTACAATGGCATTCAAAAGGATCTGGACTACTGTCTTCCCCTTCTCAAAAACTTCTTATATGTTGCCTGACACAATAATGACATCAATGTATTGTAGGTGTTCCAGAGCTTTACCCTGTTCCAGTGCATTTTGGATAAGTCTATAGCAAATGATTGTGTTTTCACCCCTGGAAGAGTTAATTCCAGGTATGCTGGACAACCCTCCAAGTGAAGGCAAACTGCGTCCTGCACTCTGCTACTAAAGGGATGGAGAAAAACTAATTAAGCTGCTTGGTTTCCTTCACCTTTAATTCCAGGATACTGACCCCATCGTCCCAACAGCAGAGTAGCCAGGTGATAGTGTGCTCACCTGGACAACATTGCAATCTTTTCACATATCTCACAGCTCACACAGGAATAGGAACTGGGTAGTTACTACCTTATGAGTTCTACCCCTTGCTTCTTCCCAAGCACTGTCTGCCTGTCTTTCTTATCCTGTTCTCATGATGGCCTTATGTGGAAGCAGCAAAGGGTGGGGATTTTTCCTGCCTTTTTTTTTTTATTAATTTTGCTAATCGTAAGCAACTATTCATATGTAGGGAAATTAAAGTGCAACTAGTGACTGATAGATTTTACCTGCATAGAAAAGACTGAATTCCAATTTTATACATAAGTTTCCTTTTTGAATACTCTCAAACATTTGGTTTTTTGTGATTTTAGCATATTCTGATATAATGATTTGCAGTGCTAATTTTATGTAAAGGATTTAGGTTGATCTTTGGATTATCCCTGTAAGTTGGTCACAAATGTATAGTGCAGATTGAAAGAGCATAAAACAAGATCTCCCTCTAGAGACAGCTTTTGTTTTTTTATTCCCTTCTTCAATTTTAAGCAAAACAACATGAAGACCTGGAGAAAACCTAACTTCTTTCAGTAAGAACAATTCCATACCAGTGATGGCAATCTTGGAGATGGGCAATTTGGAAGAGCTCCATCTATGTAAGGAATAGTCAAGAACATTTTGTTTAACCTAGCTGCCCCTTTCTTCCTTCTCCTAAATATTTTTTGAAAAGTAAAGATTTTTTTTAACTTTTGCCCTTTTCTCATGAATGTTAACGTTGATTTAGAAGCCTGAATCTTCAATACCACTTGAGTATGAAGGTCTAAAACAAGCAAGGTATGGCATGTTTGGAGAGGCATGCTGGTCGCAATAACTGGCTTTGCCAGCTACAAAGTGCCTGTCAACACAGATACCTTAGTTAGATTTCCTCTTCAATGATTTCCGTCTATATTAAAAAATGTATTTTTTTTTGAAATGTGTGAATAGTTTGGAAAGCACCTAAGGAGAACTGAACAAAAAGTATGCATCCAGCAAACACAGAAGTGAAATATTGATCCAGAAATCCGTTGTAGTCAAAGGTATCTCAAACAGGAAGCTGCAATGAGATTCTAACCCCCACACCAACAAAACAGTCAACATGTGAGCTTTTGCTAAGCTGAAGTAGCTTAGTATCAGAGTGTCTTCTCTGAATTCACTGTAAGAGTGGAAAGGCTTATGTAGTGTTATTAATTCACTACCTTGGCAATTTCACCTA
This sequence comes from Sakesphorus luctuosus, assembly GCA_013396695.1. Classification (NCBI taxonomy): domain Eukaryota; kingdom Metazoa; phylum Chordata; class Aves; order Passeriformes; family Thamnophilidae; genus Sakesphorus; species Sakesphorus luctuosus. Next base: position 18,924 of record VWZD01000345.1, read on the forward strand.
CTAGAACAGGTAATTCTGAAATCCATATAATGTTTGTCTGGTGTTACTAATATCAGTGTACCAGTTTTCTGCACAGAGGAAAAAGTAGAGTTATATTGTGGATCTATAAATAGACAAAGGTATTTAATGTGTCTTTTTAACTTTAGGTAATGAATTCAGAGATCTTTGCAGTCTTGAGTAACCAGGAGTGTATGTATATCAGCTTTTTAGTGGATATCAGGTCCCTAGAATCAGCTTCTTTGTTCTATAGATCTGTTTCTATTACTGCATGCTAATGTAGATGCCAGTAGGTACTGTGGGCTTTCTTGTTCATGTTACACATCTTTATCTGTGCAGAATGGATAAGAGAGAGGAGAACAGGTAAATGCAACCAATGGGAACATGAAACAGGAACTGAGATTTCCATTTTTGTCTTTTTGTTTTGCTTTTTAAGCTTGGTTTTCTTTCTAGAAAGTATGTGTGTTTTGTTTTGTTTCATTCTGGGTTTGGTTTTTATTTGGGGTTTCTGTTTTTTAATGTGGAAAAGTCCTGCTTGACTGCCTTTTACTATATTTAGAACTAATGACCATTCTCTTAGGTACTGGGAAAAGGATGGAGGAGAAGAAGTTGTTTGAAATGGACTGCTGCTTTAAAGGTTTTTTTTCTTAAGACAAAATGTACTAGAAAAAAGCAGCAAAAATAGAAAAAGCCATTCTTGTCTCAGGTGCTGGAAAGACGTAGGCAGAACACATGGTCTCATCAGCTGCTCTGTGATGTGGTGAACCTGTAGCAGGATAGGGCTGTTTAGGCTATTATTGAGTTACCTCACTTGTCACAAGTTCATAGAAATGTTGCCTTGTGAAAGAGATGGCCTCACATGTCAAAATAAGACTCTCAGAGAGGAGAGAAATAGAGAGCAGTACAAAACAGGTGTCTCCTAGGACTTGCTCCAGATTTGGCCAGAGGTCATGGGGAAGGTAATAATCTGCATTCACCTCTCTGTCAGGTCTTACTGGGACAGCATTCAAAAAGTAGGAGATTCCTCACTGTCCAAATGTGTCTGTGACTCTGGGGAATGGTGAAAGAGGTAGCAGCAAAGTTTATTTATCCTCTGAGTCCATTTACTTCCATTGTTTTTCTTCCTATCTAAAGTTTTCTTCCACTTCTCCTCTCATCCCCAAACAGAGATAAATTAGCCTAAAATACGATACAATTTATTTCTTGTTCCTCTGGATTCTTTATTATTGTTTCATTGTTCGTCTGTCACAATTTTTGTTCCTTCTCTAAAGGTATTAAATCTGTTATTTCAGATTAGATCTGTGGTCTTACTCAATTTTTTTTTTTTTTGACATAATCCAGTAACATCGGGGTGTTGATTGGGATGCATTGTGAATCTTGACACAGTTTTCGACAGTGCAATCTGAATAATACATACTCTTACATAACATGGTGATGCTTATATTAACTGTGTGTGTCATGAAGTTCTAGTGGTCAGTCCTCTGAAATAGTGTTTTTAACTTTAAGAATGCGAATATCTCAGCTAGGATAGCCAGGTCACCTAGTTACAGGTATTTAACATGGAGATACAATCTGGCCTTCAAGTGAGATGGTCAAGACAGTTGAACTCTGAATTTGGAGGATTTCTGAATTATCCTAGTATCCATAAAAAGCCTAAGAAAATGGTATTCCCAAATGAATACCATTTCATAAGGCACTTAACCCCCCAAAAGCTAGTTGGTATGAACATTTCTTTCCAAACGCTGGCCTGCGAACAGCTCTCACACCTGAAGCTTGCACTGCCTTCATGAGCAGCATTTTTTCTCCTCACTTGCTCTGTCCTCCTCCTCTTTTGTTCTTTTGTCCCATTGTGTTCTTTCTGTTACTTTATCTGACATGATATTGTAATAAAGAATGGGCTCTGGAAAGCAAGTTCTGGACAATAAAGCCTCTTTTTAAAAAACCATGTGCATGAAGTAAAAATAACAAAACCTGTCAAAAGAAGCTGTTAGTGTGAATGTATTTATTTTATCTTTGGTGGGAAACTTGACTCAGATCCAGGACTTCAGGATTACAATAGTCAGTAATTTCTATATGAGTAGAACATCTACTTATCTTTTAAAGTATGGGACAATCTGAACCCCAGGTTGTCAGATGCTTTTACATGAGTTTGGGGAGGGGAAAAAACAAAAGGAAGAAACGAAAAAGATAGACCAGCTATTTTTGAACCATTTTTCAGTCAATAATCCAAGTCACTTGCAGAAATGGGGTTAAAGCATACTGCAGCTAAGTAAATACAGTGAAAACTGCAACTGCTTCTGGGTGGTGCCGGTACAGACTGAGTTAGAAACTTAGAGCCGTATTCCTGGAGGTAAGAGGAGTAGTGGGGTCATTTCACAAGTAAGGAGAGACAGTGTGGGAGGGAAAGAGACTTTTCAGCAGGTACTGTGATAGATCTTAGTTTATGACTTCCCACTGCCAGGAACTGGGCTCTCCTGGCATCCTGGATGCCAAGCAGCCCTACTGCCTTGCTGTACCCACCCAGCCAGTGCTGAGCTGAGCAAACACCACAGTTGGACGCCCACATCTACTGGGGAGGGAGAATCACTCACATGACTGAAATCAGGAGCTGATCAGTACAGATCAGGAGCTGATCTGTAGGCTGGCTCTTCTGTTTGGAGACTGTGGCTGGGAGAGGAGATGCTACGGAGATGTGATTCATTCCTGATAATGAGTGGGTGAAAGGCAGGCAGAAAAGCTGTGATTCAATGAACTTCCTGAACAAAGAAAGGACAGGAAGAGAGCAACTATCAAGGGCGCTTAGAGAATGAGTTTCTGTGTACCATTTTAAAACTATACCAACGTATCCCCTTGAAATCTGTTTTTTGGGGGCACTCACAGTTCTTTATAACAAAACGCCCAAATGTTTAATAAAAATGTGTTCCTTAGTGCACTAAGACATTTCTCTCTGTAATTTCCTTTATTTGCTAGGTAATGGATTGATTCAAACATCGTAAGAAAAACTATAGACTAATAAAAAATAAATCACTTTACTGAAAAGTATATTGAAATATTTTTCAAAATTTGATCAGAATGATAATTTTTCTGGTGCAATAAATGCACTATTTGCAAGCCTGCAGTACTACAGTAAGAAATTAGCAGAGAGAAAGTATATAGCATGCTGCCAAATTCAGAGGTGCTGGGTGGGATGAATTAGGTTAAGAAACAAAACCCAGAGCTGATAAAATGGGAATAATAAATAAATAATGAATATCTAAACACAAACTTGTTTACTTGTATTCTTCCCACTCTACTACTTTTTACCTTTTTATCTGTACCATTTCTTTTAAAAGAAGAGACAGAGTCTTTCTCAATTTTATGAGCAGAGAGAATAGACTATGTAAAGTTTTATGGTTATTTCAGGGTTTGGCATGGACTGAGGAGCTGCACTTATGAATGTCAGTGCAGCATCGAACTGCCAGAGGGTGTGCTCTCCAGGGCAGAGGTTATTAGCCCTTCCTTTGTGCTTTGCTAAGCCTATTTTAGATATCATCCCTTGACAGACAAGGGCTGCATTCTGCAGTGGCAAGGCCCCGGCTGAGAGGGTGCTGACACTGCAGCACCACTTCATCATTAGCCTTGTGGCACTGACAGATTGAAGGAGTGCTGATAAGAGTCGAGCATGGACTTCATTTCCTTGACTTGGGAGAATGATGTGGGTCAAAAGAGGTTTGTCTGGCATTTTCACTAACTGTATTTCTAGCCCTCACCTAAGAGCACTATACATGTTCTCTTTCAGAAATGTGAATTCATTTGTTTCTACCTGTGTTTTCGGGGCGGTCCCATGGCGTAGTGGAGAGCACTCCAGTCTCCGACTCCTAAGGTCGTGAGTTGGAGTCTCGGTACGGACTGTCCCAGCAGTAAATGCCTCCCTGCCATCCGATCCCGTCAGATCTCGGATGCCAAGCAGGGTCAGCCCCGGTTAGTACCGGGGGCTGTAGATAGTCCCAAGGACTTCACTGTCACTGTCCAAGCTTGCTCGGCCGTGGCAAAATGAACCTTAGGACTTAAACGGTGGGGCCAGTTCTGCGCACGCTGAGCCTCACCTAAAAAAATCCACTGTGCAGGCTCGGAGGGCACACCCACATGGGGTGAGCCCTTCCCAAATCTTCGTTCGTGAAGATTGGCCATTAACCTATGTTTTCATTTCAAGATGACAAATACATTTTAAGACAGTAATTTAAGAGGTATCTGTACAGAACTCATATGAGGAAATCAAGATTAATATTAACATGTTCATGCATAATATTGCTTTATATTTGAACAAAATAACTAGGCATTATTTAAAGAACTAAATGCATTAAAATTATTTATTAATTTACTTGGTACTAGACAAAGGTGTCCTGAATTTCCTCCAAGTTTTCTGAAAGCAGTAATGACAGAAAGTACACATCATGAAAGAAACTTGAGAAGTCGGATGAAACAGTAAAATATTACCTTGTAGGCAGTATCCAACTATTCACAGGCACAGTTGTTAACTTGAGGAAGAAATTTCCCACATATACTTCAGTATAAAGCAAGTAGATGAAGCAGGTTGTTTATTGTAATAGTTTAAGTTCTAGGATGTGCAAATACATTGGTAACTTGGAAGACTTCTGCTTTCTCATATTTATGACAACAGGTTACTCTCATCTAGCAGTGTTGATCAGCGAAACTACTGTTTTCATGAATTCATTTAAAAGTTTCTTCCAGTTTTGTAGGAATCTTCTTAACTGATATATTATATATTATATCTTAAATGAGAAGTTTGTTTGGAGAGTTCATGCAAAACACTATAGAAATCACAATGGACTATAAAAATTTACAAAGTGGACAGGGTGAAAGTTTATAGGTGCTCTAAGTAACTTGAGAAAATGCCAAGTAAAAAGTTCAAGGTTTGTAATCATGAAATGAAAGATTTTATTTATGAAACAGTTGCTATTAAAATGCTTAATTTTCATTTGAAAATAAATTTAATATCTAATTATAACATCTAGTTCCCTTAGATCTGTCCTGCTTAGTGTTAGTTTATATGTTTAGAAATTCTTTGAATGAGGTTTCTGAGCATGCAAGCCCATGATGAGAATTTAACTTCCTGTGAGGATTTTGGAAGAAAGCTTTCTTTAAAAAATGTTGAGAAACACACTCATATTGCAGCAAGAGTATTGGTTTTAGCATCTGTACTGTAAATGTAAATGATGAACTGTAATGATGTAATGTACTGTAAATGATGACCCATTTGTAAAATCCTTCTGAGCCTAGCAATCTGGACTTCTTGACCTTTTTCGTCTGCATTCAGTAATGCTTTCTATTTTAATCAAAACAGTTACGGTGGCAGACTCCACACTTGGGCTTGGGATGTGGAGTTATTTTGTCAAGGCATCCTGTTCTCACATCCAAAGTAGAAACTCAGTGCAAGCATTGCTAAAAACACATGAGGAAGCTGATTTGGGTATTCTGTATTCAGGGCACAAAAGTGATGGAAAGAAGTTTCTTCAGAGCACAGAGAAATAAAGTCTGTGACAAAGGTTCAAAGGGAAAAATTATGAGGAGCAACCAGGAGTGAAGGTTGCTTGGTGACTGTTTTCATGGCAAATTTCTGAGTACTCAGGCCAGTGTGTTGTGAGTCAGTGCTTCCCCAGGAACAGCCTGGGAAATACACAGTTCATGTGGGAAGGACCCAAGGGAGGGTGACAAAATCTCTCATTAGACAGGTAGTCTGGTTGTCGGCAGCCATCATTCCCGGCACACAGGATGTCCCCAGATTGCTGTCCTAAGAAGGCTTGGGTTTCTTTATACTAAAGTTAGTAACTGTAGGTAGGGTTGAACATCAGTTTAGTTGACCATTGGTGCAGATACAGTAATCCCACTGCAGTGCTGAGTGGTGTACACTTCTGACAAGCCACATGCAAATTGTGACATGGAAGATCACAGCAGAATTTCTTAACTGAAGTAGTGTTGTTTGAGGGAAAGTTGAAAGCAGAAATATCTACATTCCCACTGACTTTTCCTTTGCCAGCTGCATTCCAGTCTTTGATTATTCATCTAAGTACATCCACAGAGGTAGTAATGACACTGAGTCTTGTATATAAGCATTGCATGTCTATAATAACTTTTTATTGTAGACTAAAAAAAAAGAAGCGGCACACTTCAAAACAGTATGCAAGAGGAAAGACAAGGATTTTGCCTCATTTTTCTTTTTTCTTGAAATTAATTTTTAAGATGACTTATATTTCTAAGGGGCGTATTTTGTTCTGCTTTTTGTTAATTTTGTTGATTTGCTCACAATTCTCCTAAACCTGGACTCTGTTTTATTGGCTTAAGTGAGGGCTGGCTCTGTTTGCAGAGCTAGAAACCAAATTCAGGTTTCCTGGTCCTTGCAGTCCCTTTTGGGCTCCACTGTGTTACCTCTGACTGTGGGAGGCTAAATGTATGAGTTGCTTGCTCCCTCTGGACTGCCTTAAGGAGCCCAGTATCTGACAGCTTGCCCAGGTGCAAGCTTTGTGGCTTGAGCAAATCTCCAGCTTCAGGAATGAGCCTGGCTTCCCCCAGTTGTTTCAAAAAGAGCAGAACTCATTCTGCTTTTAATGTCTTGGCTTTGTTAGCTTATTTTAGAACTTCCCATAAATGTGCTGTTCTGCTGCTGTTTGTAGAAATAAGTCTACTTATGCTTTTGTATTTTCTCTGTGGTATCTGATTCCTGTTTTCAGGGAGAGTAGGGGTCTCACAGGGTAATCCAATCCTGAAGCAAAAACCAGCTACTGTTGCCAACATGAATTCGTGCTACAGAAGGCAAGTAGAGCAGTGTTTGAGGGAAGTGCAGAGAAGGCATTTTTTCATTTGTAAAGCACAGAAACTAATGAGTCATTTCTTTGAAATAAGAGGCTTTCCCCAAAGGAAACTACTAGGACAACTAGCTGGTGTTTGTAATTTTGTACACCTCATTTAAAGTAATCTTTATCTTGATTTTGAAAAGACCAGAGGAAGATAAGAAAATGGTGCTGGTTGAAAGCAAAGTTTGGGGTTTGACATTTTTTGTTCCTTTTGCCTTGCCCATAGTGATCCTGTTCAAATTTCACAGGCAGTTTTGTCTTTCTGGAAAGGGGTATTGCAAAGCACCTGTCTTCAAATGTATCAACAATGTAAATGGAGAGATCCAGTAAAACACAATCCTAAGAACAAGGGTGAATTTTTCATTTTGTTGAGGGAGGGAATTGCCAATGAGGAATTGGAGAAAAAAAAAGAGTATTGATAACTTTGAACATCATCCTTTAGTAGTCAGTTCCTAGAAAATTAGTTATGAAAAGATCAGCCACTTTAATAAGTATCTTGACATATTATTTTGGAAAAACGTTTTTTAAAAGTCACATAGAAACCAGTCAATTTAGAGAAGGTAGCAGTTAACAGGAAAATTCAAATAAAAATGGATTAGAGATAAAGAGGGCAGTTGGGAGTGAGTAGGATGCTACTAATACTTGCTGAACTGCATGCATAAATATGCAGGTGACTATGAGCTTAGATTAAAAGACAGAAATATATTCATTGCCATAGTTGTTTCAAATTGGAGGAAATCTAGAATATTTAAGTCATGACAACACTGAGATTTTTTCCTACACCTTTTGGCAAACTTTGCAGTTCTCAGAAAATTCTTGTCCTTTATCGTATTAATTATTTTTTAAAATTTACTTTAAGTAAGAAAAAAGGTGTCTAAAAGGTCAAGAAAGTCTGAAACTTTCTTTGTTTCTGCAGACAGTATTACCTCATCTTGTTACCAGCTTGTTTGTCTTATTTTTTTCTCTTCTATAGTGCATATAACAGGCTTCAGTGTCTTTCTCTTGTTTCCATCACAAATTAATCTTTACTTTTTAGTCAATTGGTTTGTGACTGAGATTTGCTTTCAAATATAACACTATTTGTGTAATTTATGCCTTTCTACTACAAAATCAGAAATAAAGAAGCAAATGGATCAGCAATTCTCTCTCCTTAAATGGAATAAAGAATATTATTAAAAAGGCATTATCATATCCATATGACCCTTCTAGAGCTATTAAAACCCTGTATTTCATGCTAGATATTAGAACATGCATGCTGCAGAGTACATGCATGCTCTCACAATTGAAGGGATGTTTTATGAATGAACGTAATTTTCACTATTTAAGTAGATACCTCTGGATTTAAACCTAAAATTCATTCTTTTCCTCATGGGGATATCTGCAGCTTGGAGGAACTTGCATTCTGTTTTTTTTCTTTTCCAGGTCAGGGGTCGTGAGGGATGGTAAAATCTCATATTTAAGTGCATCACTAATCAGATGAACATTGTGTCTTTTGGTGAGACAGTAATATGCTCAATTTTATGTCATGTGTCTTTTATATAGCTGATGCTTGCTTCCAAGTAATTTTTTAAACACTTTTTCTGTCTTGACAGGGTTGTAGTTTTCTCATTTTTTCAAGCTAAAATGAATTCATCAAGCTATGATTTTATTTTGGAAAAAAAATTCAAAAATCTTAAAGAGATATTTGCTAAGGTTTTTCAATAGTCATTTAGCTGAAGTCCAAAGGAAAGAATGAAATAAAAGTGATGGAAGGCTCATATTAAATGAACAAGAAGCAAATGTCTTTGTAAGGGGTTTAAAAGAACAAAACATATTACCTCAGTGCGTTCGGTTGAACATGGTTTGGCTTGCTTTTACTTTGTCCTTTTCCTTCTCAACTACGTATCTCTGTCTTATCTGATGCAATTAATTCTTCCATCTGCAACATTACTCAATGCTTAAGGATTACAGATCAACACAAACCCTAGTGGAATGAATGAATTGAAGAACAATCTCTTCAATATCATGTCTCTCACTGAAAATATCTGAGGGTATTTTTAGCTGATGAATTGTAGGTTTGCTGAAAGTAGGCATTGATTCAGTGTGGAGTAACTCTCTGATGTGAACATTTCTGAACTTTGCAGGGTTCTGAAAATATTTCTAGTACATCTTGTCTAAGGCTGAATTATAGCCAGCTCCAGGCAAGGCATAGGTAACACTTTAATGGCCTCTGGAGCAGCCCAAAAATGAAATCAACTCTCAGGTCTAAAGACTTGTGCCAGGTTTCTGGCTATTATATTGTAATGGTGGAGCTATGCTCTCTCCAATCATCCATCTATTCCAGCCCTTGAACAATTCTTCATAAATTAGTGAAAGCCACTTCTGAAAGATAATCCCATAACCTGTATAATTCACTATGAAAGACTTCCTGCCTAAACTGTATGTCTTCATGTTTTTGGATAGCTCTTCTCTCTGCCAAAACCTCCTGAATATGCCCTTTTTGTGGATTTTTTTCTTTCCATTTGCATCACTGACTGCATCATTCACCTGACTTATTTAGTGAAAGAAATAAGTATTTAAATATTTCTATTAGGTAATTTTCAAATCACATGCAGAAATCATGTGTTATTGCAACATGTTAACTTTTGACTTAGTAGTTTACACAGCTCCTTTAAAAAATTAAAATTCAGAAGCAAGAAAGAATACTGTGTGACTGATTAATTTCTGAATTTCCTTCAAGAGTGATGCATGGATTGCTCATCAATTTTATGGGGTAATGTATCATGCCACTTATAAATATCTCATTATCTTCTCTATGCAAACACATGTATCAGAAATACAACAGTGGAATGCATGTGGGATTTATATTTCCCTAGAGAAAAGTAAAACTTCAGGCTCATTATAGCATCTCTAGATCCAGTTGGTTGGCATACCAAGCGTCACCTCGCTTGCTGAGAGGTTCTTCTAGGTTTAAGGTGGCTGTAAATGTACCCTAATCAGGGTCTTGGGCAAGTGTTAGCTTCGTCACAGGGAAATTAATGTTTTTTCCATTCTTTGTGAGAATTTTTCCCTTTGCTCCGTTTTACTGTGTGAGACAAAAGATTACTTAATACATGAGAAAAAAGTAATGCTTTCCTTGTAGGACCTGTTTACACAAGAACCACATGAATTACTTCAACACTCGTTATTTTCATCTTTTTGCTACTACTAATTTTCATCTCAAATAGTCAGCAAATATATGTTTAATCAAAACCAGAGGTATAGTAAATTAGAGAATGGGAGACTTTAACAAAGATGACTGGGAAAAAAGTATCTTTTTTTAAACATTGTTGATTATGACAGTTACTTTTATGGAACTACCATCTCAGTAACAACCAGAGAGTATCAAGTAGTAGGAATTTATCAGAAAATAACAGAAAACTATAGAGAGTGTATATTTGTAAGTTTGTGGTTTACCCATATTTTGAACACCGTATCATTCACATTCCCTCTTATGAAAAAGATAACCTTGAAATGGAAATATTCAGGGAAAAACAGTGAATATACAAAGGCAGGGAACAGCTTCCACACACACAGTGGCTTGATGGCCTGGCCATATACATGGCAAGGTTTTGGTAGCGGAGTGGACTGCAGAGATTGCTTCTGTGAGAGGATGCCAGAAGATTCTCCTGTGTCTGATAGAGGCAATGCCAGCTGGCTCCAAGATAGACCTGCTACTGGAGGCCGAGCCCATTTGTGATGGTAGTAGCAACTCTGGGATAAGGTATTTCAGAAAGGGTGAAAACTGCTGGGCAATAGCATCTGGGAGAGATGCCGTTCTGCAGACACCAAAGTCAGAGAAGAAGGAGGGATTGGAGATGCTGGAGGCACCACAGCAGAGATTCCACTGCAGCCTGTGGTGCAGACCATGGTGAGGCAGCTGTTCCCCTGCAGCCCATGGAGGACCATGGTGAAGAGATCCACCTGCAGTCTGTGGAGGATGTCCTGCCAGAGCAGGTGGAGTACCTAAAGAGGGCTGTGATTCCATGGGAAGATCATGCTGGAGCAGGGTTCTGGCAGGATGAGTGGACTCATGGAGAGAGGAGCCCATGGTCAAGGAGGTTTGCTGACAGAATTTGTAACCCTAACAGGGACCCTCACTGAAACAGTCTGTTCTTGAAGGACTGCACTCCATGGAAGGGACCTGTGCTGGAGCAGTTCATGGGAAGGAGTTCATGAGGGACTGGGTCCTGTGGGAGTTACTCCATGCTTGAAGAGTGAGGAGGAAGGAGCAGCAGAGACAATGCATAACAAACTGCCTGTAATGCCCATTCCCCATCCCCCTGCTCTGCGCATGGGGGGAGAAGGTAGAGAAGTCTGAGAGAAGTTGAGCCTAGGAAGAAAGGAAGACTGAGAGGAGTTTTTAGATTTTATCTTATTTCTTACTATCTTACTCTGTTTAATTGGCAATAAATTAAATTAATTTCTCTAAATCAAGTCAAGTTTTGCCCATGAAAATAATTGAAATATGACCTCTCCCTTTCCTTATCTCTACCCATGAGCTTTTCTAAAATTTTCTCCCCTGTCCTTTTTAAGGGGAGGGGAATGATAAAACAGCTTGGCAAGCACCCAACTGTCAGCCAAGGTCAACCCACAATGGAGGACACAAATAGTTGACAGGGAGATGGGGAACATGGAGGAGACAGTGATATAATAGCTCTAAAATCATGAATGCCATGGCAAAAAGGAGACTGTTTTTACTGCCTCTTCAAATACAAGAACTAGGGACATGAAATTCATCTATGACAAGCCCATTACACAACAGACAAAAGAGAAAGTCCTTCACGTGATAAACAATGTTGTGAATGATTAAAGGTTACATGGTCTCAGGGAAAAATGGAAAAGTACTTGGAAGAAGAATCTGTTGGGGGATAGTAAACAGAGAAATCACATCAGTTCCTGGAAACTAACTGAGTAGAAAACCTCTGCAAGCTAGGAAAGTACTCAGAGGAAGTACTGTGTTTAGGTGAGGTTCTGAATAGGGTCTGAGCAACTTGATCTAGTGAACGCTGTGGCTGTCTGTGGCAGGGTTGCATTAAATGGTCTTTAGAGGTCCCTTCCAACTCAAATCATTCTATGATTCTCTGTGGTTGTTCCTAGTTTTGCTATCATCAAGCAGATGGCTACAGCCATCTGATTGATGGAAACAATACCAAATCAGATAAATCCTTGGACTTGCCCAATGCTGGTAGTTTTTAAGAGGAAATATAAGAATGTAACCTATAGATAACTAGAGTCAGACAAGATGGATCTCACTCAAATTTCTGAGAGGTAGGAAAAAAGTCCAACATGCATATTTCACGGGAAAGAAAGGACATAAATGTTCCTCTTGGAAGATGTATCAGCTCTAACATCCCCTTTGTCCATAGAAGCAGACATTTGGGTACAAATGGTGAGCAATATAATCACTTTGAAAGCACTCCTCTGAAAACAGTGTATAAACATTGAGAAATACAACCTTCAGCATACTGAGAACAAGAGCAAAGCGCAACACAAAATAAAATGGTCTCTTTGCTAAGTCTTTCTAGTAAATTTTCTTCAAAGTTCAAATAATTTAGGTAAACCTGCATGAATGAAAGGAACAAATAGCTTAGAGGCAGACACTTCGATACATAACAGTATCCATAACAGAGCCAATTACCTCAAATCCTGTTTATCAGGCTGGTATTTTGGGGTTGTTTATCACAGTATTTTATTTTGTGTTTTTGAATGATAACATATTTTGGCTTGGAAAATAGTGAATCCAAACCAAAATGAATTTTTCCTTTTTTCTTTTTTTTTTTTTTTTTAACCTGGAATATCCAATCTCCCATTGAATTAATAATCCAAAATTAGTGTCTGAAGGAGGGTATGCTGTGAGGAAATTAAGGACTGAAATTCTTACATCACAGCCTAAACTAGTATTTCAGGTATTGACAAATAGATGAGTCCTCTTATTATTAATGAAGATAAAACTGTATCTAAATTGTTTAAAATATAAGGGTCCTTGCATCAACCTTTATGAATTTTCCTTATCTAGAATCATAGAATCATTTAGGTTGGAAAAGACTCTTAAGATCATCCAGTCCAATCATAAATCTAACCCTGCCAAGTTCACCATTAAACTATGTCCCCAGCTGCAACATCTACACATCTTCTAAATACCTCCAGGGACGATGACTCAGCCACTTCCTTGGGAAGCCTGTTCCAATGCTTGACAACTCTTTCAGTGAAGACATTTCTCCTAACATCCAATTTAAACTTCCTCTGGTCCAATTTGAGACCATTTCCTCTTGTTCCGTCACTTGTTACATGGGAGAAGAGACTGACCTCCAGCTGTCTACAATCTTCTTTCAGGTAGTTGTAGAGAATAAGGTCCCATCCTGAGCCTCCTTTTTTCCAGGCTAAACAACCCCTGCTCCTTCAGCTGCTCCTCATAAGACTTGTCCTCTAGACCCTTATGCATCTCCGTTGTTTTTCTTGGACATGTAGGTGTATGCTTATCATCTAACCAGTTCTGGAAAACTCAGCTTGCATTTACCACTTTCAAGTATTTTGACAGCTTTATGTGGAAAGGTTACTCACCACTGCTGGTAAATGCCGATTTCATCCCTGAATTCTCTTAGAACTGCTTACAGTGTCCTAAAGGGTTTTTGCAGTTTGTTACCAGCTGCTTTTAATTAACTGTAAAATATGACATAGAAGTCAGAGATCTTCTTTACTAAGTCCTCCCAAAATAAGAATTTCAGTATGGAAATCTGACTAGGCTTTTTTTACAGTGAACCCTAACACAGAGAATTGGTTTTATTCTTTGCAATCCTGTCCTCTCTCAGGTTTCTCTTGAGTACTTTGATCAACTTTGGCCTTACAGACTGCCAGACTTCTTGCTGCTGTACTGTTTGAAGAAAGATTTTGTATTTAGTTTAATTCCCCTTGACAGTTTGTCTTCAAACCCTCTTTTGGGCCCTCCTGGTTATGTTTTTATATTTAATCTGCTAGAGTTCATGGTAATTCCATTTTTCTTAGGTTTGACACAGCTTTAGCCTTCTGAGAGATGCCTTCTTGTTTAGAATAACCTCCCTTACCTGCTGTTCAGTTCTCCTGACTTTTCCACCCTTTCTAAAAATACCTTAAAAAAAATCTTTGGTATGCATTCATCAGTGCTGCTCCTTAATAATCTCCACACTATCTGTAAGGTTTTAATTCTCTTAGCTGCTCATTTTAAACAAGTTTCTTCATTGTTGTGTGGCTCTACTTCTTGAAATGGAGCAAAACTGTAGTGTACCTTTTTGGATTTTGTTGCTCCTGTAGAGATAAAGAGTTTTTCTAGAGTCACATGGGCAGTTTTGAGCCACATGTGATAGTCAGGGCAAGGCTGAGGGAGGTGTCCCAGTTTGTGGGCAGCCTCCATAGCTGCTTCAGGATGTACTTATCAATGGCCTCATAAAAATTAGATATTTGTGTTATGTACCAATGCGTATCTTCCTAGGGGTAATTACTGTTCTCGTGTTTCCTGCCCTTTCTGCCTTTAATCTCTCATGACATAGCAGTCAGTACTATCATCCTATTTGGGTGGTCAGTGGTGTCTTAAGTTCTTCCTATTTAGGCTTTGAATTTTGGTCCCTAAGGACATTAAGGCACTTGATCAGGTAGGTAGTTTGTCAGTTTTGATTCTTATCAAATTGGGCTTCTCCAGTCCAGTGACTGTTGAGAGGATGAGTATAGACATGAGAACATGAGATGGGAAGACAGCAGCAACAGAGTTCAGGAAAGGGTTCTTGCTCCAGGGATACACCCAGATTTTCTCCAAGGTCAGAGAACCAAGAGGAGCTCTTCTAAAGAACATTTAATCTACCTTCTTTAGAATCAGACTAGCCATTTTATTCTTAAATGGAGATTGGCTGCTTCTCAGTTATTTTTCCAATTACAAAATATACATTTGAGATCTTGCTAATGAGGGATTTAAATGCCTAAAATATGTCTTCAGGGAAAAAGCAGTCTGTGATGTACACTGATTGGTTTGCCCTCCTTCCTCCTGCTGAAATTGGTCCAATTAAATCTTTAAATTGTTGAGGACAGAGGTCCTTGGCTGGTAGAGCTCACAAAGGGAGGGCAACAGAAATGGTTCTTGTGCTTGGCCCAAGGACCTATTTTTATATGAAACAGTTAATGAATAAGTGAAATCCTCAGAGACTGTCTGCCAGTAATGTAACTTTACTCTTCAGCTTTCTCAGTCTTGGGACAGTACTGCTTAACCATGAAAGCACAGTTTCAGGTGCCTGAAGAAGTCCAGATTTGGAGAGCTAAAACTTTTATTCTTTGAAGGGAGACCAGATAACTTCTCTACATAGAGATGGATACACGAGGATGGGGAAAAAGGATGAGAGTTGTATTTTTATGCCTAATGCTAATAAAAGAGGTTAATCCTCGTTAAGTAGCTCAGAGGAGATATATTACTAATTTAAAAAGTACATACCAGTTAATATTGGTTCAGCAATAGAAATAACTGGGTTTGTGTAACATATAAAGCTTAATAGTAAGTGATTAATCTGAGACTATTTCTATGAGACAGCAAGCTTCATATGGCATTTGGAAAGGTGCAGGCACTAAATCATCTCTGATTTGAGTGTGCGGAAGACTTTGGCAGCCCATGACAGCTGGTGATCAGCCTATAGATACATAAAAGACAGTTTCAGCAGTTATGGTGACTTAGCAAATTTAAAATCAAATTTCTTATTCACTGAAAGATAAAAATAAGAATTTTTGGTTAATGTCCAAAATAATTAATGACTTTGCAAGTTTTGATCTACTTCAAATTTAGTAGGCATTTGACAGAATAGTTTAGTTACTGCCTGAATTCTCTTATGCTAGGCTGGAAGCAGCTCCTTGAGGGCTTCCTAAGCACAGAGTGTGCTGTTTTGTTTTGAATCTTTTTTATGACCATACTCAGAAGTAGTATTTAATGAGTGGCAATTCACAGATTTGAAGTCACTTTTCAGTGTATGTGACTCTCTGGACTATATTTCACAAGCAACATCATAGGAATTTAAATTGTTACCTTAAAAATAAACCAAACTAAACCAAAAAAGTAGAAACTTTCATAGTACCTTTACTTAGCAAAAATATTAAGCTTCCACTGAGAGCTGTGTTCCTGTCCAACAACCCAGTGAAGCTGTTTAAACTGACAACTCCCACTACAGCCAGAGTTATTCCTTATCTGCAGTCACATAGATCAAAGCATTTATATTCTTTTGTTCCATTCCATATCATGTAAATTTTCATTCTGAAGTGCCTGAGCAGCTTTCTGGAGTGCAGAAAGTATTGTAACTAGCATCCATCATATCTATTGTTGCATTTATTCCTTACAGGAGAAATGGAAATTGTGAAGACGCTTTGAGTTTATAAATGAAGTCAAAGCTGAAAATAACTTTTGCACGTAGATGCCCTTTGGTTATTCAGGAAATAAATTCCAAACACTTAGCCCTGGAGAAAATGATGTCTCTAGTGCAGATGAGCTTCACCCTCAATGTAGAAAATTTCAGCATGTCAGAGAAACACTGCTGTTGGCAATGTTGCTTATGTTGACCTTTCAGTTATCCTTGCTTGAATCAATGAGGTACTAGAAGACAATAACTGAGTCCTTGGGCAAGAATAAATACTGTACAGAAAGCCAGTTCAGGAAACAAAGACAGTTGTGCTGCCCAAACAGTAAAGAACATTGTTTGAAGGAGGTGCTACAGCATTTTGAACTTCTTAGGGTTTTCTAAGTGTTGAGGGCTACAAAAACAAATATGCTGCATTACCTCGCTCAGCTCTGAATACCTCATGAGATAATACAACCACTGCCCATTGGCATGAAATGGAAGACTTCATGTCAGTGAAGAAAAGCAATGTGACTGACAGGCTGATGTCACTAGTTGTGGGTGCCACTAGCACAAAGATTATTTCAGGTCTACCCTGATAGAAAAAGAGCTCTAATGACATGCTTTGATTAAATAGAAATACCAGCCAGCTAAGAAACAAGATCTAGCTTTTTTCCAGATAGAAGGATAATTTTTTCTGGTATGGGTAACTCTCAGCGGCCTAGCGATTAAAGCTAGCATAGAATTAGTCTGTCACCTTCCCATATCCTGCAGTTGACATAAATAAACAAATAAATATAATCCCTCCAAATATCTAAGAAATGATCTCTCCATGCTAAATTTCGCTTCTAAACTGTGTATGTTAGTTTTAATCCCATGGGAGTTGCTTTCCTACAACCATGTCTGGAATTTGGCCGTTAATAGTGACTGAGTCTTCACTTCTTGTAATGTAGGTCAAGAGAAGATATTAAATGATGACACAGTACTTGCTTACTGTGGCATCCCCCAGGAGTTGGTGTGGTCCCTACTGATTGCCTTGAATCATTAATAAGAGGGTAACTGCATTGCACAGCCCACAATATATTCTCAGCAGGCACATGCATTGATGATGCTGCACCATGAAAAAGACTTAATTGCATTGACAGTACATTTTTTTCACAGCTTAGAGTGTTTATCAAAATTGTGCTTGTAGCATCTAAAAATACTATAATTAATGCAGCTTTTGGCCTCTTCGCACACTGTTTTCTTTTTAGTTTCTTCTGTTAAAGAAGACAGCTGTTTGCTAGGAAAACAAATTCATCTCTTTTCCTTCTCTCTCTCGCCTCCTGTTTTGTATTTGAGTGCATCAGTAGGAGGCTCACAGTTTGTTGTAAATGTTCATTCACAGTTTCTGCAGATTCCTACATTCATATTCACAAAGGCAGAATATTTCAAGCTGTCCTTCATATCAAGTTACTGCTACTTCACATCAGACGTGAGGAATACAAAATACAGTCTTTGCTTCGGAATGCAAGACAATGTAAACAAACAAACAAAAAAAGTGTAAAATCCACTGTCCTTGAGGACAGGGTGACAATTTGGATCAGCCATTTCTTAATTTGTAAGCTGTTCCCTTTTGTTGCTGATCTAAGGGTGGCTTGTGGTTTTTAACATGAAGAGTATGAAGGAAAGCAGAGCTTCTTTGATAAAATGAAGCATCTGCAAGAGAAGGTGAGGGAGATGCTGATGAGTCAGCTTGTGACACCACTAGGCAGCTGTTTCTTGGCTTCTGGGCAGGCCAGGACAGTGTTTTCCTTTTTCCACTTAAATATTCAGGCTGTGAGAAAAGGAAAGGACACAAAACTACAACACAGTTTAGTTCAACACCATAGCTGTTGCTCCTGTGCTAGGCAGCAGCTGTGCATGTGGGGGACCTACAAACCCATGAGAAACCCAACCTGCTTGGTGGTTGGCAGGCTGTGAGTAAGAAAGGGAGATCCACCCTCCTGTGCAGAGAGCAAACAGAGCAAAGGGAATTTATACTGGAAAGAGATTTGACTTGGATTAAAGAAGACACTGGGAAAAAAATATCTATTTGAGCATTAAGAAAAAGGAGACAACATCCTTTTTCTCACACCTCTACATAAATATAGTGTTATCTTGACTCATGTTTGTCATCCTTCCACTACCATTAAGTACTATAAAGTGCTCTATTACTTCAAACATCCTCATCAGGTTTTAAAATGTTCCAGTTGCTACATATTGCCTTGTAAATTTCATATTACAGTGAAGAAGACTGTGTATGTAGTGGAGCTTTGCAAGGCTGCAATTTCACTGAAATGACTATTATTACTTTATAGACTGCAATAGTAAAGTGGCGCAGTATATGAAATACTAAGCTTAAATAATAGATTTTCCCATAGCATTCCACTGCACTTTTATACATCTGCTGCAGATATAGGACTTGAAGCTCTATTAAAACAGAAGCTGATTCAAAATATTTATCATTTTCTGGCATAAAAACCTGCATTGTGTACACACACAATGTGAAGGCTCAAGATCAAAGTGGAAATATCTGGAGTTCTACTGTGAATAAAGACAACTGCACCTGAACTGCCCTTACATTGCTAGTTGGTGGTGCATATGAGAATGGGATCCACCAGAGTTAAAAATATCAGATCTGGAATCAGGAAAGATACTGGTCCTGCGGTGAAGCCTGCACCCACTTAAGCCTGTAACTACCATAAGATGAATTAAATAAAGAGTAAAAAATCATCATAGTTAATGGATAAAATTAATGAAAGTCAAATATATTCTAAATAATTAAGATTTTAATGAAGATGCATTTAAACCATTCTTTCTCTGTCATGATATTAAAGTGGTATTTTATGTGGGATGGAACAGCTTGAAAAATTCTGTATGGGAGTCTTCAAGGAAATGTATTGAGAAGACAGATTATTTATACTTTTGGTTGCTATAATCTTCCAGAATAATTTGAGCTTAGTGTATTTGGAGGTAAAGATGCCACTTTCTTTTCCAGTACAAACTTTGCTTTTGGAAGTTCTGATTTACAGATTAGATTAAATTTAATGCATTTAGCCTTTGAGTTTTATAACCACTGAAGTAAAAAGGTGTCCCTAGAATAGAAGGTGCAGGTAGTGGTGGCAGTTCTTTTCATTTCACTCATTACCATGGCAGCATTAATTTGCAGTGGCTATGTCACTGCTATTAAAATTACATCAGGACTATTTGAAAGGGGTAAAGAAACACAGACCCAACACTCTGCACCCGAGCCCTGATCAACTGTTGAAATCAACGGCGGCCTTTGCATTGGAAGATGTTTTTTCTTGTGTAATGTAGAGAACAATGTGTATAGCTTATAAATTTTGTCTATGATGCAGAAAACTAATGAAAATAAAATATTTAATAACTGAAAACTATTTTCTGCTTTCACAAAGCATGGTATTATGAGGTGTTGGATGAATAGGAAAGAACCCACACTTTGCAACGAGCTGCTGAGGTTTTTCCAGCCTTTCAAAGAGGCTGTTATTATGGATGAGAAGACTGACATTTGAAAGCCTTACCTGCTGATGCTGGGAAGTGCAGAGAATGGCTTCTCTATCCCTAGCCATGACCAGCTTCTTTCACTTCTTAGCGGAGGTACCCTTTGTCCTCCAGCTTAGCAGAGAAAGAAAAATGGCAGAAAGAGACATTGGTCATTAAAGTTTAACCTAAATATGTATGTGAATTTTTAAATAAGTGAAGTAGCAGCTTTTTAGCCAGTTGTCTGTTAGCCTTCTGGTTCACTGGCTTCCCTAGACAGGGGCCAGTGAGGCAAGCCCAATGAGACAAGTCATGGGTGGCTTCAGAAAGCTGCCCACAGCCCATTAGGATGTACTGTGCTGAGGGCAAATGCTCTGCTTGCAGCCCAGCACCCAGCTGTCTGCAAATGCCCTGACCCACAGTGTGAACACTCCTGTCTCTCCTCCTTTCCCCAACCTACATGCGGTAAACTTCTTCCATGATGCAGCCCCAGGGATGCTGTAACGCCATGTCAGTGCAACAATGTATTCCTGGCATTATTCTTGCTCTCTTACAGAAGCAAGTGTCAAAGACATCAGAAAAGAAGCGGTGAGTGATGGGTTGGGATCAGCCTGAAAGAGAAACTGCAGATGGCAGCTTATTTGCTACTGTTTGCCCAACACAGGATCACCTTCACACAGGCAGACTCAGTTTTTCACTCCTGTCCATGCCTCTTCTGTGATCCAGCAATTTACAGAGCCTTTGAGAAAGATTAACCACTTTAATAAAAACACAGAAGCAAACCAGCAATTTGAGTTCAACTGTCACTCTAATATTACTACTAGCCTGCTTCATTTATGCAGGCTTTTATTCTGTGCTATTCTAAAAACTCTTAGTAACGTCAAATGCTAAAATACAGGTGCTGTTACTGATTTTTAAGCAGTTCAGTTACACTAACATTACAATTCTTAAAATATTCATGTTTAATTTTACCATTGAGAGGAATTTTGGGTTGTAGCTCCGCAGGAATCGCTTCTGAAAAAGCAAAAACCAGAGTAGGTTGCAAGGGGGTCCTATCAAGCAGCCATTTAGATAACTGCAACACCAATTGTGTTTCAAAAAGGCAAATTGTTATTTTCAAGAACTGACTCCACAGTACATCTGATGGTATCAACATCTAGTGACAAAAAGTGATCTAAGGCTGACGTCTGTTATACTGAAAAAATATCTGGAAAACCTGATTTTTTTCATGGTGTGTATACTTTGGAAAAAGGAGTTTAAAACAATTTACTGTATAAATTCTTAGTCTGTTCCTGCTCTTAAACACCAAAGAGTAATTTTGAGTGATACTTCAGTTGTTGGTAGATTTCAAATTTTGTTAAGGATTTTTATTCCTTGTACAAATCATACACTAGACTCGTTTAGCAGTCACGGGAGTTATGAATGATCTATCTCTTGTTCCTTGCTAGTCTAACACATAATTTTGTATGTATGAATGCTATATGAGCATCTTTAGTTATAAAAAATGTAATTTTTTTCCACAAAACCAACTGACATTTACTGCAGCATCTATGATATTTT
Source organism: Sakesphorus luctuosus (assembly GCA_013396695.1). Lineage (NCBI taxonomy): Eukaryota > Metazoa > Chordata > Aves > Passeriformes > Thamnophilidae > Sakesphorus > Sakesphorus luctuosus. The sequence goes on from VWZD01000345.1 coordinate 40,213, forward strand.
ATTTTTCCTTCACTTGTGGATTAATTTATCACACATTCAGGTCATGTGTGCTTGGGAGACTGAAGGACAATTGTGAGCCTTGAGGAATTCATGTGAAGTCGTATCGCTTCCCTTGAAATGTAAAAATAAACTTATATCATCACTCCTTTCTAGGGGAAAGTTAAAAAACCAGACTCAAAAACAGACCAAGGGGGGGAAAAGATTAATTTCTATGTCCATGACTGAAAATTGCTTTTTTCCTTGTATTTCTGTGGCCATGAGTTTTGGCAGTTTAATAGCACCAGGTGATGTTTGTGGAGTGACAGTGTTTACTGCCCTGCAATCCAAACTCCAGATCCTTTCATCACTCTTTGACACACTGGTTGATTACATAAACTAGATCATTGAACTAGTACTCCTATAATCACTGGGCTAAAAATAGTGAGTCACAATCCTTCCTCAGCCTCACTTGGACAATCACATGGTTTCTGTGGGGTTGGATCCTAACTTAAGTGTAATTAATCCTTCTACACTAATTTATCTTGAGCATACTTGTACAAACTTCTCTTGCTACTCATCCCTGCAAGTGTTTCAAGTGTTTCTGAGGCTTCACTGCCACTCCCATTGTGTAACCATGATTACTACTGTTGCTGCATTACCCCCACACAAACAGAATGAGACCATTTTCTAATCAGAGACCATTGCCTAAAATGTCATTTGTCTCCTGTCTTGCTGAAGACAATGCTGTCACATCTCCCCACAGACTTGCCATGGTATGCTGTGTCTCCCAGGCATCCAGTGTGTTTCAAGACACCAATAACAGCACCAAACTTTCTTAACAAGCTAGGGCCACTCTTTACATCTGCAGTAGGATTGGTACTATGACGCTGTCCTGGCTGATTATACCTTAATCTACTGTGTCCCAAAGGGTTGAGGAAGTAGTCCTGCCCAGTCTTAAAGTCTGAATATTCCTCAGCTTGTGGAGCTGACAGCGGTGCTCCCATATTGCTGGAAATCACCTGCTCTTGATTTCAGCCCTTGACTTGAGAAATTTTCTTATTTCTAGCATCCAATATTGCCAACCTATGCATGAAGATGGTTAGTGGTTTCTTATTCTAGTTGGCTATATTTTCTTCTGGATATCTCATTTTTAATTGAAAACTCAATTATTCTAATTCCAATGCCATCTTCAAAACGTACACAGCATTCTGAGAAAAATAAAATTAAAAAAATCCTCTGTGCCATCCTGCAGTCAAGCCCCATCCACAGACCTACAGGGGTCCATCTTGTCCTCACTTTCCAGGGGCCTTGCTTGTTTGCCCTCAACGCCTGTACTATCAAGCATTATAACTGCTTGTATCTTTTATTTTTGCATATATTGGTGTTCTTTTTTTTGTTAGGTTCCTTGTGCTCTCCTCCTTCCTGGAGAGTCTTTGCAGCCATGCCAGCGTGCCATTCTGAGTCCAGCCCGTTTATGGTAGCAGGATTTGGAGGACCCATACTCATGGGCAGTGGATGAGTGAATCCTCCAGTACTGAAGTTTTGAATGTTAGCTCACCAGAACTAAACTGCACCTCCCTCCAGCACCAGTCTAATAACTCCAGACAGTAGTTAGTTTTAACAATATGGGACTCTACCAATTTGGCTTTTGTTCTTCCAAACAAAGATCTACACACACCGCTTCCAGCTGCTTTAACATATCTCAACTCTGGCTGTATCCACAATTCATTTACAATGGTTGGATGTTTCCTGTGCATTGCACATGATACACTTGGTGCCTGCACAGGCTGTTTCAGCAGGTGATCAGCATTGGTCAACAGGGCATGATTTGCTTCACAAGAAGCAGTATCAGGTATACTGGGATCATTCCAAACCCCTCTGTGCTTGTCATCAGGACACTGCTTTGACAGCTGTTTCCTGGTTTGTACTGCTCTACCCATTTTACCTGCCATTTCTGTTTAAGCTTCTCGGTTATCTTCATGTAAGAGTTGTGATCCTCACCTTTCCATTTCTTCTCTTGTCTTTTCTCCAGCACCAGTGTAACAGCTGCATTAGTGTGAGCCAACTCAGTTTTCTTTATTTCCCTCACATTATGTGATATCTGAAACTTCTTTCTTTGGTCTTTCTTCCCACCCTTGCCATCCTCTCCTAGCAGAGGCTGTTTTTAGCTCTTCTGCAGCCAGCAAAGGTACATTCTCTGGGCTTGTACTCCCCAGTGTGATCCCCAAAGCATTTGTTTTCCTCCCCTAATGCCTTGCTCTTATCTTCACAATGCTCTCACTAGCTGCCCAAAATTCCTCCAGCCCAGGCCACCCTCCCTTTTAACTCCTCCTTTCCCATAAACAATTCACTCTTCCCAAAGCCCTCAAAAACCTGCATAACTTTACTTAAAAGACTCTTAAAAGCCTCAGATATTCAAGAGTGAGGATACAAATGTTCTGCCCATTCTTCTACCATAGAAGCCATAGTAGTCTCTCTCCTTCAAAGGCCATGACTGTACTTGCTGTTGGATTTGAAAACTCCTTCACTGTCCTGCTTTGGCATACATGACATGGGTTATGACCTTTCTACCAGCTTGGTATTCGAGTGTTCTTGCTCTCTGTGTGTGACTGTGATACAATTTCTATTTCTGCTCCACTCAGGCTCTCACATTCTTGCTCTTATAGCCTTGGTTGTTGAGTTCTCTGCATTCTCCACTAGCCTGTTACAACAAAAAAGGTGCCTTTTGCTGTTTGCAGGACTGACCTGGTGCAGAGGGAGTGAAAGGCAACAGGACTGATTTTTTACTTCCTTTACTAAACAAAATTGAAAGATACAGATAATTACTAGCATTTCTGTTGTGCTAGGCATTTTTTGGGATCGCCTTCATGTGTTTCAATATGTGCAATGTCTCAGGTAGGAGACGACCAAAGAGGAAACAATTGTCGACTGCAACCTCACATGGTAGGTGAACTCTTCTGTATAGTGTTCATTGCTGTGTCCGTGTACTATTTTACCTTCACGTTATTCTTCATATAGTGCTGTTTCACAGGAAAACACTTTTTATGTAGTTTGATCAGGCTGAGGTTTTTGCAGAATTCATTTTTCATGTAGTTGTGCGGATGCAGCTACATTATGTATCAGTGAAATGTTGTTTTGTGAGGTGGTCTTAGTTTTGCAGCAACTTTCCAACCTACTCATAAAAGCATTTAGTTCCACTGGTCGGCTAAGATCCTGAGTTGATCCACATAAGTTGCATTTTGCAGTGCAAAAAATCATGGTCAGCAGCAGTGACCAGGATTTCCTGTGCTGGGCGCTGTCTACTTATGGCAAAAATTAAGTGGAACTAAAGTGGTTTATGGGCTCTTTTTAGCTGTATCGTGAGAATTACAACTGTATACCTCGTTTAAAGCTTTTGAATATCAACAAATCTGTCAAGACATTAAAATTATTAGGCAGTTTCATTTATTCTTACTTTAGCAGGGAAAAGTTTGCGATGTAAACTACAAGTAAAATGGCTCTGAAGTAAGAAGAAAAGAGTTTGCCTTCAAGTTTGGCAGTGAGGTTTACTTCAGGGAATCTGAAGCAGGGGGGCAGTGGTGGGGAGGTTATATTAGTTATTAGTTTTATAATCAGCCCTACAGGGTACCTGGCTGTGAGTGTTGGCTACACAGAAGTAAATTTCATGTCTTTTATCTTGTCCATGTACAGTTTCCCATTCAGTTTTATTAAGATTGAGCAAATCTATGGAATTAGTGAGTTGAAAATAATTTTCCATGTATGGAAGTAGTGACAGATTTTATTACTTGCCATCACAATCATCTTTGGCTTACTCTTAGCAAATATCTTCTGCAATGTGCTGGTTTTCAGCTGTTTCTAATAGACTTAAAATTGTTAAGACAGTGTTTTCTGTCCTCTTGTCAAAGTTACCAGTTTTCACAAGGAATATATCCTGGATTTGCTGTATTTATTTTTGTATTTTACACATGCTTTTTCAGCTAAACTGATTTTATCTCTCCTGTTTTTTTCTATTGTTGAAAAATGTGTAATTCTGGAAGCCTAAATCTATTCCACACCCTCCACACTTTCAACTGAAACACTGTGTGTAACTCACCAAAGATTATTCATTCCAGGTGTCTTACTGGCATTTGTGGGAGGAAAAAGCTCCAACACATGCCCCAGTTTACCAGAATCTTCTGATTTATGGTGGCCACAGTTTAAGAGTTAACTCATCATGATTTGGGAATTCCAAAGGAATAGGGAAGGTGCTACAAATCATATGACTCAGTCATCTTAACCAGGTACAGATTTGTTAAAAATTATTAGAATAAAAAAGATCTTAATGAAGAAGATAATTTAAAAATAGCACATATTGAATTTACTGTTTAGTACTGGCTAATCTTTGACGCTGGACATTTACAATTCTAGGATCAGACATGATGTAACACAACTGATTGAGAAGGTTGTTAACCTGAATGGTCAGCAGAAGGTCTCTGACCTCCCTTGCATTTTGGCAGATTCACCTGGAACCTCCCTCTTTGTTTTGAGAGAAAAGAGAAAGACAAGAACTAGAAAAAACTAACATAAGTCATTACTTGTGAATTCCCTATTCTCCTTTCCTGTTTATCCCTGCTCAAGACACAATGCGTCTTCCTACTGAGCCTTTCTTATGAAGGTTAATGTTACAAGGTTAAAAGGAGCCTTGTGAGTGGGCACAAAGATACCACAAGAACTGTGAGAATTTGTATTTTCATTCCTCCACTAAGGTGGTTTTTTTTGTGGGAAGAGATCCACATGTGGGTTGCATGGTTTGCATTCGCAAATTTTATTTGAAGGTGGCTTTGAATTCTTGGGGGGATTTATTATATGCGTAATCACACAGATATCTAGCAATATGTCTGGAATCTGTTTCGCTCTCCCTGTGCATTTTAGACATGATACACAAATGAGTATTGACACTGAGAAGCCAAGACTGAATTAGTTTGCACCTTGTAGTCCTGTTTAATTTTGGATAACATTCCGAGAACAAAAGGTATCCTTTCATTATGCATCTGCCTAAAACCCAAATTACTCAATGGGTGCCAGCAGGGACTTTGTCCTGAAAACTAAAGCTTGGGTTTTTCAAACATGTAAAAAACATTCCCCCACATAGAAAAAAAAAGAAGAAAAAAAAAGGAAAAAAAAGGCAGAATACAGGCAATCATTATCTGAAGTGTGTGAACTTCAGATACCATTTACACTACTATACATTCAATAAATGCACTGTGAGCGTCTGCTCATTGAGTATGCTGCCATCATTAGCTTAACTCATTTGATTTAGTTTTTTCTAATAGCTTTAAATCCCACAATCTCTGTTTTGTATCTGGGTTTTTTTCGGTTTTTTACTTAGTTTGTTTCTTATTTTGCCTCCGCAATGAGCCTCAGTGTTTCCTTGAACTGACTGTAAAGTTTTGTTATTGGTCAATCAGGGCTTTTACATGGCACCATAAAGGTCCCATGGGCTAACCTTACAAAAAAAAAAAAGAATTTCAAGGAAATACTTTAGTGACTTCATTGGAGATGTAAGAATAAGTTCTGATTACAGATAGAAACTCTGCCAGAATGTTTGTTTTCCATCCAAGCCCTTGATAATTTCTCATACCATGCACACTCCTCTTCAACTGCAATAACTATTTAATTTTATTTAATTCTATTTAAAGGAATCTAGCTTGTACCCTCATTCTACACATCTCATCTACATCTTGTCTAGATAATGTATAACATGTCTCACAAATGGAAGTCCAAACCAAGAAACTGAGGAAAAGAAAGGACAGCTTAATATTTTTTTGGGAAGGAATGTTTGATTCCACACCAGTTAAGTCTTAATACCAAAAATCCCCAAAACACTTAAAACCCAAAGGCTGTGTTTAGAACATGTATAGCTGTAACTGAGCCTTTAGATGTAATTCTTTTTTAGGTTGGGCAGGTGGATGGTACCCCCCCTAGACCCTCAGAAATGTAGCCTGTTTCAAGCAGCCCACTTCATTCACTCAAATTTTAGAATTAATTTCTCTGAACTCCCACTCAAAGTATTTCCTTTTTATTAAAGTTTACCTTATTTAATTTACCTGTCTGTCCTTTCGTATGCCTTCTCCACTCTAGGATCCCTTTTTTCATATTCACACTTCTACCATTTTGTTAAAACTAATAAATTTATCGGTAGGGGTGATAATATTAAACTTCTTTTTTTGAGTCTCACTGCTGTTCTCCATCATCAGAAGTCCTCTCCCTTTAAATGTGAGGTCATCGCAGCTTTGCGTCTTTCATCATAATTTTTCCTCTGGCTTTAATTCCAAGTCAGAAATTTGATTCATTGCTGTGTTACTCTGCCTAAAACCACTCTAACTCTGCCCACCAAAACTGAATTGGACTGATTGCTGGGAAAATTGCTGGTATAAGAGTCATGTGAAGCTAGGGTAGCGCAGTGATACGTCAGAACTATTCCTTTTTTAGTTGTTTTCCTGAATTGCTGTTGATATTTGTACTGTTTCTAGAGGTGTGCTTAGTAACTACTGCCATTATGAATGCTATCTTTGTAGGTTTTCTGGATGCCTACGTGAGCCTTTGAACAGCCATCTGGTAAAATGCCCTATGGTTTGTTATTTACATGGCATTTAACTACGCCTCCATCATCATCAGTAATATGGTGGGGACCAACATTTTCTATTGAGCAACACACTGAAAACAAGTTGTATCATATTCTGTATCCAACTGCTAAAGAAAAGGCATTGATATTTAACTGTAGGGGACTTCCACTAGAAAATAAGAAAGCTATTTTTTAACTTTTTGCTTTGCGTGTTTCTTGTTTCTTTGTTGGTTGTTTTTAAGAAGCACAGTCAATCTCAGCAGTTTCCATGGGCAGTACCATCAACTTGGAACTTTTTGCCTTAATTCTCTTTGTTTCTGGTTTGGATAATTTGTCTTTAGCAACATTCAATTTTGTGAGGTCTTTTTACGAACAAATTACAGAAATAGAAGTCCTGGCAGTGGAGTCATATTGACATGTTCCCCAACATAACATACAAAGGATTAAGGCAAAGCTGTTAAATTTCTCTGCTTCCATTGATGCAATTTGGAATCATCATGACTCTGGCAAAGGAGACTATTTAATGACATTGTTCTGTTGCTATTTATAAATGGTATCTGATTTAAATTTAGAACACAAAACCTTCCTGGGTGGAAAACTGCCATCTTGTGTATCTGTACACAGTGCAGTGCAAGGGATCCAATCTGATCGCTGTCAATATCACTGCTGCAATATAGACAGCAATAATGACAACAGCACTGAGTTGTCCTTAGGGCTCAATTCCATAACCTTGATATTTCTGAACCTATGCCCCTAGCATTATGTAAAGTTTTACAGGAACTATGTGTTTAAATTTCTGTGTTCATCAGGAATTACAGGGTATCTGTTGTTTGTACTGTGGTGTACATCAGAGTTTTGGGAACTCTGAGTTTCCAGGGCTTCTCCTAGCTACACTCAGGCAGCACCGTGGGGTGCATAGAAGATGCCTACCTTCATCTTTCCTCTTCACTTGTCCTGGGAAGCAGGCTGGGCCAAGGAGGGATGAGGGTGTGGGGAGCATTGGGTGCTTTCTGAGCCGGTTTGGGTGTGACTAAAGGGGACTAGCTTTGAACCACCTTGTGTTTGCATGGTTGTCAGCAGTGGAAACATTGGCTAAAAAGCCAGAACTGCAGCTTTGCTGCAAAGTCACAGAGACAAAATATTTTTATTAAATAGGACTATTTGTAGTCCAAACTAGATATTCTGCATATTGATATAGTTAGTCCATCTCAGTCTGCTGAGTCTTGCTAAGGTGTGTAAAACTTGGAGTCCTGAATTCAGCTCTGCTTTTACTATTCCAAATTTCTGAAATTTGTTAAAAGTAGTGATATTCACCCATACAGAGCAGGCAATCCTTGCACTGACTGATTTGCAAGGATATGTTAAAAAACATCCAAGAAATGCCCATTTGTCCAAGTAGTTGCCACTTCTATCTAAACTGAGATAAGGAGGAGGAAATTTATGAAGACTTATGAAAGATCTTTGTCTTATCTGTAATTTCAATGTGCTACAGGCACTTATCATTGTCAGGTTCAAAGCACCTTGCATTTGCAAACAGTGCTTAATAAAAATTGCATGAAATGGTGATTTGTCCCACATAAGACATGGGGAAATCAGAAAAAAACATTCAGATCCAGGCATTTTGAGCCACACCTGTTCTGTGGAGTAGAGGTGGATTCTCCCAAGTTTGAAGTTTAGTGTCATGTATGAAGTAATTGATATTCAACAGTGGTTACATGAAAAGAGTACAGTCACATAAATCACAGTAGTTTGACCACTTTGGATTAACAAAATACTGCCTGCCAACTAAGCCGCACTAACTTGCCAGGTAAAAGCTGAAAAGATGATTTTTATTACATTTTGTGTAATTTTATTGTAATTTTATTTTTGGAACATGCAATAAAAACTACATTTATATACAACTTCTGTTGATGTGTGATTCTGTGATACTTGAACTATTAGGCCACCACAAGTTGCCTGTATAAATTCACAATATCAGTTTGCCCTTTTTCTTTAAATAAATTCTTGTATGTGAGATTTTAAACTGAATTGGCTGTTTACATTATTATGAGTTTTCTGCCTTGTGACAGTTGTAGAGATATTGCATTGCTAAGTTGATAAGAACAAAACAAAATAATTAATTTCTGTGCTTGGAAGCAGTTTTCAGGACACAGAGTTGTGCTCTAACTATACTAGAAGCACGCATTTTATAATTTGTTTGTTCAAAACTGAAATAGGATTCTACCAATATTGCTAGAAATGAAAGACTTGCACTGCTGTCCTTGACTTTGTTGTGAATGCCTGCAGTGGCAACCACATGTACATAGTGGATATTCTTGCTTTTCAGGTTTTTTATGTACATTTGAAACTCACTTAAGCCAGTGTAGAGAAACAAAAGTTCAAAGTCAACAATTCAATACCTGTCTGAACAAATGGAATAGCTGGTGAAATCTTGCACTACAGGGCTCAGTTATAAAATTCCTATGAGTTCAGCAGAGCCAAGACTTTACCTCTAACTTTGACTTCAGAAATTACATACAGAGGATAGGTGTAACTTCATCTTTACTAAATATATTTCAAGTTATCTACTTCACTGGCTGATTATTTATATAACTGACAGTTTCTTAATCAGTGAGTGATAATAATCTGTGAAGACTTCAAACAACCTGTAAACTTCTTTCTAACTTTATAACATTCAAAATATTTCCTTTGTTTCAGCCTTTCTCTTACAATGTTACACCACAAATTCATATCTCTGCCAGCAGTGCAGGTTTTCAGTCTGTTGAAATATGCCTCTGGCACTGATGGCTGTGGATCACAGAATCACAAAATCACAGAATATGCTCAGTTGAAAGGGACCCACAAGAATCATTGAGTCCAATTCCTGGCCCTGCACAGGACCATCCCCAAGAGTCACACCATGTGCCTGAGAGTATCATCCAAATGCTGCTTGAACTCTGTCAGGCTTGGTGCTGTGACCACTTCCCTGGAGAGCCTCTTCCAGTGCCCAACCACCCTCTGGGTGAAGAACCTTTTTCAAATATGCCACCTAAACCTCCCCTGATATAACTTCATGCCATTCCCTTAAGTCCCATCACTCGTCAGCACAGAGAAGAGAACAGTGCCTGCCCCTCCTCTTGCCCTCATGAGGAAATTGTAGATTGCAGTGAGTTCTCCCCTCAATCTCCTCTTCTCCTCTAGGCAGAACAGACCAAGTGACCTCAGCTCCTTCTCATACAGCTTCATCTCAAGGCCCTTCACCATCTTCATGGCCCTCCTTTGGGCACCCTCTAAATGCTTAATATGTTTTTTATATTGTGGTGCCCAAAACTGCACACAATATCCAAGGTGAAGCCACACCAATGCAGAGCAGAGCGGGACGATCCCCTCCCTTGACTCGCTGGCGATGCTGTGCCTGATGCCCCCCAGGGCATGGTTGGCCCTCCTGGCTGCCAGGGCACTGCTGACTCATATTCAACTTGCCACAGACCAGGACCCCCAGGTTCTGGCACTGCTTTACAGCATCTCATTTCCCAGTCTGTACATAGATCCAGGGCTGCACCATCCCAAGTATAGAATCTAGCACTTCCCCTTGTTGAACTTCATATGGTTGGTGATTACCCAGCCCACTAATTTGTTGAGTTCTCTCTGCAGGACCTCCCTGCTTTTGAGGCAGTCAACAGCTCCTCTGAGTTTTTTCATCTGCAAACTTGCTTGGTATCCCTTCCAGTCCTGGGGTCAACTCATAAAATAAAGGTATTGAAGAGCACAGGGCTAAGATGGAGCCCTGCAGAACCCCACTAGTGACAGGTTACCAGTCCGATGCCACCCTATTCACTACTAATCTCTGTGTTTAACCCATGGGCCAATTGCTCACCCACCACATGATGTGTTTATCCAGGTGATGGACATTTTTCCCAGAAGGATCCTGTGTGAGACAGTATCAGAAAGCTTTACTGAAATCCAAAAAGATTATATCAAATGGCTTCCCTTAATCAGCTAGGTGGGTTGCCTTGTCATAGAAGGAAATCAGGTTGAATAAGGAGGACTTTCATGAAACTGTGCTGGCTGTGACTGATGACTGCGTTGCCTTTCAGGTGTTCTTCAGTACCTTTCAGAATGATCTTTTCCATAACTTTACCAGGCGCTGAAGTGAGACTGACAGGCCAGTAGTTTCTGAGGTACTCATTCTTGCCCTTCTTGAAAACAGGGATATTTGCCAGCTTCCAGTCAGCTCGGATCTCTCTTGATTCCCAAGAGAATGCTCAAAAATCATTGAGGGAGGTTTAGCGATGACATCAGTTAGCTCCTAGAGGATTTTTGAGTGAATCACATCAAGCCAAATAGATTTATAGGGATCCAACTGGAGCACAATTTCAGGGTTCACTGGGAGTTGATCATTCTTGCAGTCATGGTCCTCCTCACTGAGACCCCCTTGGTCCATCATCTCTGTTGAAGACAGAGGCAGAGAAAGTGTTAAACACCTCTGCCTTGTCTCTGTTTGTGAGGTGACCATCAAGCTGATGATATTTCTGTAATGCCTATTGCCATTAATATATTTGAAAACACTCTTTTTATTGTCCCTCACATACTGCTTACTTTGAACTATTTTCTTTTTGAAGGGAGCTTGCTACGATTTAAGTGACATACCCTAAAAGTCTAAACTGGTTTAGCCACAGGATCTGTCCACACCGATGCAGTTTGATGATGTGTGTCCTTCACTACAAAGTCCATCTTTTCAAGCACAGATGTGGACATGAGAATAGATGAGATGTGATGTTCATCACAGCTTTAGTCACAGTGCAGCAGTGTCTCCTCATACTGCAATCTGCTCAGATTTCAATAATTGGAAACAGGACTTTACCATTCCAAACTGTAGTGAACCTTCTTCATTAAAATCCCTGACAAGGCACAGAAAAGTCCTCCTGGCCTTGCACAGCCTCCTCTGGGGTCTTCTTCCACCCTGCCCGTGGCTCATCACAGGGCCATCAATCTCTCCCCCAGCGATGCCTTAAAAGTCCTACAGGTCTCCACATAAGAGCTATAATTTTTAGTGTTGGGTCAAGTTTTGGTCAAGTTATTTAGCTTCAGTAACAGTATATTTGCTTTACACCACTACTGAAATACTTATGGCAGGGTAGCTTTGCCTAAGTTGCTAGGAATTTGGCTCTGAGCTGCTGTACCCTCAGTGCTCTCTATTGGAGGTGGCAGCATTTCCAAAGGAAATCAATACATGCAAGTATACATTTGTAAAAGCATTTTTGTGGTGCTACCCATGTACCTTCTTGAGACTGACCACCTTCATGCTGCTGGGGAAGAAACAGCAGGTTCAGGAATGAGGCCAGGGGCTAAAAATAGAATACACACATGCTGAGAGAGTGACATGACATTGGAAAAGCAGCATGCTTATCTTGACTGGTCATGTTGAATGGGACCTAGATCTCCTGATTGTTCAGAAATGCAATGGGCACTGAGATAGCTCCTCCAAGGCAATGTGTCTGTTGTACCATTATTGAAGGGCTGCATATGCAATGGGTCTTATTCTGCCCTCCAGAACAAACCCAATGAGATGCATCTCAGAGTCCTAAGTGAATTGGTTGATGTAGTTGCCAAGCTCCATGGTACTTGAAAAGTCACAGCAATCAGGAAAAGTCCGAGGTGACTCTAAAAAGGGAAACATTATACCTATCTTTAAAAAGGGTAGAAAGGAGGACCCTGGGAACAACCAATCTGTCAGCCTCATCTCTGTGCCTGAGTAGGTCATGGAACAGATCCCTCTGAGAAGCTATGCTAGGGCATATGGAGAATAGGGAGGTGATTTGGGACAGCCATCACAGCTTCACCAAGGGCAAGTCCTGCCTGATCAACCTATTGGCCTTCTACGATGGAGGGACTACCTCAGTGGACAAGAAGGGCTACTGAGGTCATTTATCTGGACTTCTGTGAAGCCTTTGACACAGTCCCCACAACATTCTTCTCTAAATTGGAGAGACATGGGTTCCATGGGTAGACTTTTAGGTGGATAAGGAGTTGTTTGGATGGTGGCATTCAGAGGGCATCCAGGAAGCTCATCCTTTTTACAGTTAAGTTACTGAACTGTTATGTTGAGAGATGGGGTGCGGGCAAAAATGCTGGGTTTTCCAAGAACAAATGGGCTCCCAATGGGCACCAACATAAGCCAGACTTGCATGTCCACTGCTCATCTTGCCATTCAGTCAGGCTCCCATGGGCCTGCCTGAATTCTAGTTTAAGTGAAATAGAGGATGTCAGAGGAGTAACTTTTGCTGAGGACCATCCTTTCCAGTGAGTCCCAGTAGTGGGATTTATTTCACCGATCTGAAGATTAAACAGTAGCACCATATATTTCTGAAGTGTGATGAGTCTCCCTCAGTACATCTGTTCCAAAGTGAACCAAGAAAACTTGCCTTGCGGTGCTGGAAGGAAGGCATGCACCCTTGGGAGACAGTTCAACCTATTTGTTCTATACCTACTTTGGAAAGGATGAACTTTTTTGAGAGGTGTTTATTTTTGTCTCTGACCTTAGAAAAGAAGCCTGAAATACAGACACTGATGAGGGATGTGGTTCAGGTCCAAACTGAGACATGACATCCAAGAAGATGCCAACTGGAACAAGTGCCCAGACACCTCTCAGAGTCAATGGAGAGGCAGTAAATATGCCCAGTGGGGCAGAGACCATGGTTCAGATGACAAGAACTGATGGTTGCTTATGGTGAGATAACTCTCCTTCTGTCCTCATTGAAGACACTGACTAGATCTCAAATGATTACAAAGGGACTACAGGAGTACAAACTTAGGTGTCTGAATAAAGAACTACAATCGAGCACAGATGCCTAACTTCTAAAATACTGAAGCCAATTTAAGCAAATTTAGTCATAGAACAGTAAAAGCCTGTCTTTATTCCTGGCTCAGGATCTTCCTCCTCCAAGATTTAGCTCTTCTCATTTTTCTGCTTTTACCATAACATTTGTCTTTAACATTTCTCTGTATTTCCATTCAATTAAAAATGTGCCTATAACTACTAACGGAAAAAAACTTTAACAGAACGAAGTCTGTATTTTCAGATGTTGGGGTGAAAACATGAATTACCTTAAAATAGACAGACTTTTTTACATATTGATTTTTAATTTTTCCATAGACTCACAACTTGTCAATCTTTACCCAGAATACATCTTCCCTTGAATGATCTGCCTAGATGCTCAGCTAAAGTAGAGGGTTTTTCCTTCTTTTCTCCTTAGCATGCATTCTGATAACTGAATGAGTGATATAGGCAATTGGCACATTTTTTCCCCTACTTAAATATTGACTTATTACTTGATTTTGGAGCTTAATTTGAGAATTGGGCTCTATTCTTACAAAAGATGTATGTGTATTCTCTACATTTAATGACATGAATAGTTCCACTGAGATCTGGGAGAGTATTACAGCATAAAAATTAAAGAGCTATAAATCTTTGCAAGATGAGGCTGTTTCAAGAAAAAAATTAACTAAATTATAATAGTGGATCAAAAGTAGATGTAAGTTAGGTTGCTAAATCTGTAAGATCTGTCTGATATATTGATATTCTTACATTAAGGAATTTAATTTGCTTGAATTAATGAACCATCATGTTCTATCGTTTGACTAATATAAACAATTTGGATTTTTTTCCTCCTTTCTTTTAAGAAATCCATTTGTCAGTAACCAAGCCTTTAAGAAAGTGAATGAACAGTGCTTAAGTTCTCACATAGATAAAATACATTTGTGTGTACAAAAATTATTTTTTAAAAAGTTTGAGAACTCTTCTTGCTTACCTATGCATCAGTGCTTCTATTCCCAATTTGTTTTATTTCTGTTTGTGTCTTGGCAGGAAACATTGAAATTGCCAACCTTTTTACAAGGTTGCTGTCAGGCTAAATTTACATTTGAGAAGTTGCTGGGATTTTGCTGGCTTTTTTTAATTATTATTTTTTAATGCTTGTTAGGGGTACCTGCTCTACTGATGTCAAAAGTGTTACTTGTAAAAGCTGTTAAAATGTCCAGCCACGTGTAATATTTGAAGTGACTGGTGTGTCCCACAGTTTCACTTCTGATGATGCACCAAACCCGAAAAGCTTAATTTTTGATGGTGGTATACTAACTTTGGAGCTTTTCTTCAGTTTGGATACACTTAATTACAAGTGGTTTAGTTCCTCTTTTTCTAACTTAACTCTTTGGGCTTTGAAGCATTCCCCTTGCCCACTTCTGTAAACAGTCATGGAAAGGGAAAACCAAGAAAGAAATTCTGTAACTTGAAAATGCTTGGTGTGCAGATATCTGTCAACATTTCATGCCAAGCAGAGTATTGATAGATGCAGGAAACAGAAAAGAGAATCCATTCCATTAAAAAAAAATCCTCTGAAAGAGCTTTACTACCTATGTACTCCTGTCAGGGGATGCTACTGTAGGGATAGACATTGGTTGCTTTTGCAGTCACTGCTGCTCCCATCAGCTGTTGCTACAGACATTTGTTATACTTCTACCTTGTCTCTAAGTAAGCAGCATGCATTCTGCTTAAATATATGATGGTTATAACATCAGTTTGCTAGCAAACGTTTTGGCCTTCAGTTCTTTTGTTTTCTTTGACTTTTTCACAATAGGCCTTTATTTTCTTAAGATATTAAGGTGAAAGAAAAATCAAATTTCAAGCTATTCAGAATCAGGACACTCAGAGACCTGATTCTTCTAATGAATTGTTATCCCTAACACATAAAAAGATGTTTTGTTGTTCAATCTCTGTCATGAAGATCTCATTGTTTGGAAATTGTATCTCAGCAGAAATTAGAAGAGAAGTATGAAATCATACAAACTGTAAAATGGGGGGGAGGGGGGGGCGTGTAGGAGGGTGTTGTTTGAGGGTTTTTGTTTGGTTAGTTGTTCTTTTTCATTTGTATTGCTGGTTCAATGTTTTGCTATAACATAAATTTTAGTAGAAGTTGCATACTGTAAGCCCCCAAGTCTTAAGCTATGAGCTCACCAAGGGAGTTTGACCTTAAAAATGTACAAGGCTCCAACAATATCCACTCTCCAGATATATTAGAAGAGCCTTCAGTACCCTTAACACCTTAAGAGAAAATGCATAGGAGAAAAGTTGCACACATTTTCTCAAAGGGTACTTTTACTAGTAACCTTTAGAAAAAATAAGAGTACTTGGCAAATGTTGAAAGGGTAACACACAACCAAAACAAGGCATTCCTCAAAGCATTCACTTAGCACATGCTAACCCATACAAGGTAATAAAATCCAACCCATTCAAGGAAACTAAAACAAAAACAAAGAGTAAAGAAAGAGAGAGAAAAAGAGAAAATTATATGGCTACCTCCAGTGTCCTGTGAGCGCCCAGCCTCCATGTGGCCAGGTAGTAGGTCTGGAGGAGCTCTTACAGCCCATGTCGCTTCTTTTATAGCTCTGGCCCTGTGGCCACACCTTCTGGGTGGGGGCGGTGCCCTGCCATGCTGGCCAATCAGAGGCTGGGCCAGGGGCTCAGGGGGCAGGACATGGTCCCAGATTGCCTTTTACTGATGGCAGGTGGGAGAGGGCATTGCCTCACCTCCATAAGAGCTGACCTGTCCCTTACACACACACACTTGAGTTGGCCTGACCCAATAATTAATGAAGTAATCCACTGTCTCACACATATCTTAAGGTGTAAAGAAACATACTCAAGTGTATCATATAATTGAAGGCTCATCTGTCTCTTTTCACATGATCAGAACACACAGATAAATTAAGTACATAACAAAGACTGCATTTATGCATACTTGGAGACATGTTTTAACTTCAGTTTTAATTTAGAAAGTCTGTCATTGGTCAGCAAGTTATCACTTTAGATTAACATGAGAACAAACTATTTTCCCTATGGAACCAGCATTTGCTAAGGAAGTTGTAATGTTGTTTTCTTCACAGGCATTTTAAACTTGTTTGATAGCCTTTTATTCAGTACAAGGACTCAGAGCCTTCCCTCACGTTTTAATGGGAAGATCCCCCACCCAGGTCTAACTACCTCCCATTCAACCATCCAGCATCTCATTTCAGCTTTTACTTCCACAATAAAGTTAGTCATCAATCCCTTGGATACTGCACTGGAATTTGAGATAAAATGGTAATTGTCCCTCAGTAATTTTCTTCAATTTAAGCCTCTCTTTTGTGATGCCTGGAGCCCTGGAGGAAGAGGCAAGCCCATGAGGATGGCACTCTACTGCAGCTGTAATTACCAATAAGGATGCCTGTGTTCCCCTTTGCAGTTAGTCATTCTTGGAGATGTGTCATTTTTAGTGAAGAGGAGGGGATGTGCATGTAGAGGGAGCCTATAAATATTCTTTAATAGATATAGTACTGAAGAAGTGAAGTTCTTCAGTAATTTTTCAAAACACACCTAATGAGGCAACGTGTGAGATCATACTTTTGCTGAAGCAGTGACTTATTTGCTCTGGGAATGAAGCTGGGTGGCTTTAGACAGAGTTGTGTCTCCCTCTTTGCTGTATTATTCATAGATATAAAATTAAGAAAAGCTGATTTTAATTAGTTGTATCTTGGCTCTAGCAATTATGTTAGCTGTGCTAGTGAAATACAGCTTCCACAAGCCACTTGGTTTACCAGTACCTGTAAAAAGGATACTTTCATCCCCCTTTTTTTTTTCCCTGTGTAACATTTTCATCCTTTTTCAGTGCCACTTAATACACTAGAAACTTTTATAAAGACATGTTAGCTTCTGATACTCTATTGCTTAAGTTCTCAGAAGACTGCCTTTTTCCTTGAGGTATGATGGATTATGCAGAAGTTCTTTATGAAGAATGGATGTTGCATCATTAAGTACAGATAATTCCTCCTTCTCTAGTGTCCTGTGAAATAGTTCAATTCCTTTTTCAGCCAAATCTGAGGGGAAAAAAGTCTTGTTCCTTTTTCATGTGCATATTGATAGTTTCTCAACACAATGCTCATCAAAATTCCCTCTGTCCAACAACTTTTCTAAATCAAACATGCCTTATGAAAGAACTGAAGAGGTCTCACTTCCAATATGGCAAAATATAGCCCCTGTTCCCAGATCCTGTTGCCTGTCTGATCATCTAGTATTCCAGCACTGCAGCTTCAGGTCCCTTAATGGTCTGTCCTCACACAGAGTTACTGGCAAGACACTGAACAACTACTGCTTTGGCTACGGGAATACAGTCCCTCAATGATTTGTTATTGGAAACATAAGGTATACAGGAACACCACTGTTCTCATGTAAAACCTAAGAACTGTCATCACAAAAAATGTGTGCAACAAACTATGGGCTT
Organism: Sakesphorus luctuosus; assembly: GCA_013396695.1. Taxonomy (NCBI): domain Eukaryota; kingdom Metazoa; phylum Chordata; class Aves; order Passeriformes; family Thamnophilidae; genus Sakesphorus; species Sakesphorus luctuosus. The sequence goes on from VWZD01000345.1 coordinate 58,090, forward strand.
TTTATAATTCTTCTTCCAAACACTTGGTGAGTAATTCTAAAAGAAAAAAAAAAACAACAGAAGTGGATAAATATATTTGAAAACATATCTTTATAGATTAACTGTGAATAATGTTTGATCATTGCACTAATGAGATAATATAAGCAGTAAGGGAAATAATATGAATATTAAATAATATTCCTCAAACTACTGAATTTGAAAGAGACAATTCTTTTTCTTGACAGAAATTTCACTAGATTTGGTACTTAATGTTTTTTTTTTCCCTGAGGCTGTTTTGTGGACTTTGTGTTTGAAATTGTTGGAATTGAGAGGTAAAGAAGGATCTGAGTTAAATGGATCTCTTGAAAGTTCTTGCTTCTTCTAATTCAGTCCTTACACAGTGTGTGGTGATTGTAAACTGCTTTTATTAACTTGATATTGGCTGAAATTCAGTTTTTGAAAAGAATCATTAAGTGAATAATGTTTAGATTTTTAATGAAAGCTAACTAGTCTTGGAAAGAACTGCGAGTTTTCCACCTTCCTCAGGTTCAGCAGCAAGTCTGCTGAATGGACATACTCCTTCATGAAGTCTTAAAATATATGATGTGGAATTGGTTTAGATCTCTGTTTTCACTGAATGTCTACTCTGTGGGATTATTTTTGTAACAGACTTACTGAGTCATGTATTATTTTCTTTCTTTGTGAGAAGTGAGAATACTTGTATTATTGTCACAGATATATTGCTATCAAAATAATCTCACACTTAGGCAGAATTGGCGAGAGGAGTTTTGGAAGGGTGAGCGTTTGGAATTGAAACTGTTATTTGTTGACAGGTTCGTCATTACACCAGAATCACACTTTTCAGGGGGTTTTGTGTGTGCATGTGTACATAGTTTCAAGTAACATGACATGTTAAATCTGTGGTGTGTGTCTCCTGGCAGCTACTGTAAAAATGTAGCCCAGAGGCACTGCCCTCATCTCAGCCAGTCTGTCAGTGGAGTTCAGCAATCTCACAGGATGAGCACTAGCAACCTGTTTCGAGGGTGTCTTGTAATTTGTTACAGCTCAATAAATCTCTGCATGAGGAGTAAAATCTGTGCTGTAAATCCATCCATGGAGAGCAGGGGAAGGACTCTTCTCCATGGGCAGCAGCACCATGTGTCAAAAAATCAGGGAGTGATTTTCCTGGTCCTGTCTGAACCCTTAAAAGAATCCCAGGCCTCTGAACTCATGAACCCTCAGTTATGTTTTTCTCCTCTGTCCAGATGCAGAGGGGGGTGAGAGAGTGGCTGTGGGGGTATCTGGTGTCCAGCCAGTCAATACACTAGAAATACTTTAGTTTTCTGCCTTTTGTAATGCTATTAAAAATAATAAGGAAAATTAACTATTGCAAAGCCTAACAATGCTTGAATTTAAATACTTCTCATGAAAAAGTATTTCTTCCTGTGAGATCTGTGCCTACTGTGAACACGTCTAGAAGGACCATATGAAAAGGAGTGAACTCTAAAGATTAACCTTATTCATATGATAGACTTTACCATTTCAGTAGCAAATAATGAACACATCTGAAGGTAACTTAGAAGAATTTGTCAAATTGTCTTATCCACAGAAAAGCCTTGTGCTTACAATACCCAATGGAAGTGTAGTCTTCTTCCTAAGATCTCACTGTCATTGTGCCTGAAATGTTCCTTTCTGTAGAGAGAGTGTTGAAAGGATAAAGCTTTCACACTGCCAGGGGATATTATCTCCCCCAAAACCATTCCCAAAAACTGAGCTTTCTGTTTCAAAGGGATGCTGTTAATATTTTGAACTCCTAAATTTTCATCTCCTGTGAAAATGGATTTAAAAGACAATGAGAACCTGCTCTAGGATTAGAAAAGGCATTTCTCTTTTTCTTGCTCTGCTGGACTCAGGAGTACAAGAAACTAGTTAGCTCTTGGATAGAATAAAAGCAAGCAAAGCTAACTGAATTTAGAAATTAGTTTTCCTAAGGAAAGTTGAGGAAGGTCAGTAGGGAATTTAAAAGAATAATTAATATCAAAGTATCACAAAGTGCAATGAAAGGTAAAGTCATGTATTTTCCTAAGATCTGATTTAAGAGTCAGCAGGTTTGTTTTTTTTTTTTTTTTGTCTAGGAGGGAAGAACCAACCAATTTGTGCTGAGAAAAAGATAATAACAAGACCAGAATGTGAACTAATTTCCTAATTATTCTAACAAAACTGAAATTCTTCTGAGACTCATGGAAAGAAATTTGAGCCTGGGGATCCAGCAGAGTAGTGTTCTTGCAAATATAGACATGTATTTGCAAACAGAATGGAGGATCTTTAAGAAAATTAGTGAAGATCCACATTTAAACTCAAAGTGGATGCCCAACTGAGTGCCAGAGTATGCAATTTTTTCCACTGCAAAACAGTATTTGGTATTTAAATGAGTAACTGTTTCACACATGTAGGTTACAGAGAGCCTTTTTTTCAGAAGACTGTTGCAATACAAACAGCATATGGCTTGTGCCCTTTGTCACCCTTATTCTGGAAGTGACTGCTTGACACCAACAGTTACAGTGACCGAGGGACATAAGAGCTCTCAAAGTCTGTCACCTTGCATTAAACTGAGGTTCCAGTCACTCTGGAGAGTTCTGTAAGCTCTCCTGTTTGGGCAAGCGTAAGGGAAAATAAGCTTTATTCTGAACTGACATTTCTGGAATCTTTAGTTCTCTGAAACAATAATGAAATGACGGCTGTAGGAAGAAATTTATATGTTGGCATTAATTAGTGAGACAAAAAACATTCAAGCACTTTGGTTTCTAGGCTCATTCTTGTAGAACAGGTGGTTGGTGCACAATCTGAGCAGAGTTTTAGATTGCAATGGATTGTATCTATTTTTGCAGTACATCTTTAAACAATCTCAGAACATTTTTTGTATGAATTTTACATTTACTAGAGTTTAAAGCCAAAACTCCTCCTCAGTCCTTTATTGTACTAAGCTTGATGTTCTGACCTAGCTTCTTTACAAACACCTCTCTGTTTAGCAATTTATGATGTGATTTCTCTAAACTTTTTACTTAGGAAGAGTCTTAGTTTGAGGGAAGCCAAAATGTTTACCAATACCAGAGGAGAGGATTCCTCCTCAATAACTACGTCACCCTTTATTAAATTTAAAAAAACCCTTTTAATTAGAAAATGTATATAAGAAGGATATCTGTTCTTAACTACTATATATATGTATATGTGTGTGTGTGTGTGTGTGTATATATATATATGTAACTATAAACAGACCAGAGCAAACTACTCCCCCAGCACCAAAAAAAAACAATCCTCAAAAACTGTAGGTTCCTCCTGGAGCAGTTATATTTATGGACAGTGTCAGTGTCACACTTCAGCTGGCTGCGAGGTGAATTCTCAGTCTTTTCCCAGTGAGTGAGAGACAAGGAGGGGTGTATGAGTCACGTGGAGCAGGATGGAGCCTTTCCCATGGGGGAAGAGTAAACTCTCTCTCTCTTTGTCCTTTGTTCAAAAGAATGAAATGCTGGGAGTTGAGGAGTGGTGGTAGTTCCCAGCAATCTCCTTGCAGTCAAAGTCTGTCCCCAGGAAAAAGGTCTGCAGTGTGTCCTGAAGCAGCTGTGACTCTCCTCTTTCTCTTCTCTGTTTCGCTGGAGCTCAGGGTGCCCAGAGATGGAGGAGGCAGGGCGGGGGAGGCAAAGAGCCGAGCTAGAAGGAGCTCTCACCAGCTTAGCAAACAGTGGCTCTCCCCCAGCAGCTGCCCAAAACAAAGTGAAGCCAGCACACAGGAAAAACCTCTCCCCCTCCCAGGTGCATTGAGTCTGTTTTCTCACCTCCACCCCACCATTCAGCTGGAATCTGGAGTCACTAACCATTCCTTTGTTCTCAGTTCTGGGCACTTCAGCTGGTAGGGTGAGAAAAATTCCCTGAAGGAACCCTTTGACAGGAAGGCAGTAGGAAAGTAACCCCCAGGACTTAACTCCAAACTTTGCACCTTTCAGTAGATAAAGCCAAACTTAAAAGACACAACATAACAGAAGTAGAAGAGTCACTTGCTGAGCAATACCTGTTTGTTTCCTGCTTCATCCTGTGGCCATTTTCATCTGTTCTATGCAAATTTTAGCATAAACAAGGTAAGATGGTGAGGAGGTTCGTGGCATTCCCTGCTATGGTATCTATCTAGCAGAGGTGCAGCAGGCAGGGTACATTTGTCTTCCCCTGTTCTGCTTGGGGTTTTCTGTGACAACCTTGCCACTGGATGTGCTCTGGCAAGTGAGGCAGTCAGGAGCAAGGGGTTTCTTCAGTTGTTCTCCTTGAAGTCTGAGTGTCTTCTGTGTGACCTTGACTTCTGTCAGGAATTCCCAGATTTGCCTTTTATTGTAACTTTTATTGTGTGTATCAAAAACAAAATTATGCCCTTCCTTGAAGTAAGGTGGGATTTTGGTGTAGGTTGTTTAAAATAAATGTTACTTTTTAATTGTTAATTATTTTATGCTTTCTGAAGTCCTTTGAAAGGGATATTTTAATGTAGTTAATCTAAATTGAAACCACTGCTTCTTGGGTGAGACACAACACATATGAAACTGTCATAGTTTCTTAATTTTTTTTTTCTTTTAGAAGTACACAAGAGGGTTTCTTCTCTGCCCCTCAGATGTTCATGTTTTCCGTTTGGTTGTTTTTTCTTTACAAAGGGAGGAAAAGAAAAAAAACCTGCTGAACATATGTTGTAAAACCTCTGCCAGATTCATGAAATAGTCAAGACTGAGAATAAGGGCAAAAGAAGGAATCCTTTTAACTGTTGAAACTGCTAAATCTATCCTTGAAGAGATTTCTCACAGTGTGACTACTGGCTTTTGCTTGAACACCTTAATCTGAAGGTAGTGCTGGCTGTAAATCAGTTTGGAAGGGGTCTAGTAAAGGTGTCAACATTTTGCACTTGTTTTGGGATCTGGGACATGTGTTGGGCTGGATGATATGAGCAAATCCATTCTTTAGGTTCTGATTTTTCATTTTCCAAAATATTTTTCTTTCAATTATGCTTGTTTGTTTTTTACTGTAGCTCTACTGTCAGCACCAATAAAAGATAAAATTTGCCCATTTTACATGATGGCTATTTCTTCGAAATTGTAGCAATAGTTTTAGGGAACAGGACCCAGAACTCAATCTTTGGGATATCCAGCTGTGAGGCAGCTACATCAGGGTCTGGCTCTGGCAGTGCTGCCTGTAGGCCTTCAGGAGACACAGGCTGCATGGTGCAGCCCATTCCCAGCCTGTGACTCTGATCCTTGATCTACGGAGTGCACTGAGGCAAGCACCAGCTCTCCAGGGCAAGTACATGAATTCTGGAGTTAAAGGAAACAACATGCCTCCAGCTTGTTTCTTAGAAAGAGGAGTTGTGGGCACTGCTTGGCACACCAAAATCGGGGCTGCAGATTCCAAGCTGTCTCAAGTCTCAGAAGCTCCAAGGAAGATGAGCTAACATCTCTTGTTAATGATATTTTCCACTGCTTAGTTTTTGATGATCTGCCATTTGGAGCATGAATCTCTTGCTTTATGTCTAATTCTCCTTGGGCATTTTATGCTTGCTCTGTGTCTAGCTCTGAATTTTTGATTCTGCTTTTTGAACAAGATTAAAAAAAATTAGACATTATTTAGACATCACCATTTAGATATGCCTAATTTAAGACAGCTGTTTCCTTCACTGGATTATTTTATAAGTCCTTTTATGGATTCAGGCTCAGACATTTTAAGTTTTTTGGTCTTCTGACGTTTGGTGCTAGAATACTCTCTGTCACTCTATAAATTAGTAGCAATATATTATCTTGATAGGTTTATGGGTGAGCAAAAAATTGAGCCTGCATCCAAGGCTGGGACTTTAATCAAGTCTTCTTTCTTGTGGCATGTGTTTTATTGTGTTGCTCTGCTTGTTTGACTGATGGCTGTGAGTGCACTACTTTGCAATTAAGCATGATTCTTCCCATTTCATTTCTGAAACTAGACTTGGATATCTTTTCTGCCAAGCTGGCTCCATCAGTAGTCTGACTATTAGGACAAATTATAAATCACTACAGTTACATGGCAAGATCATCCAAATTGTTTTCATTATTTTCATGACCAACCAGCGCCCTGATGAGTTGTTTTCAGCTCTGCTGGGGTGTAGGGTTTTTTTACAGCTGCCCAAAGCTAACTGGGGCCAGGGTTGCATCTAATCCCCACCTTGACCCTCAGGGACTTGCAGCTTCAGTCCTGTTTTCATCTGTGCAGCATGCAATTGAGTCACATTAATTTCTCTTGTGGATAATTAGATAATGAAAGCATGGAATCCAGGGTTTCACTGGATCACTAAACTTATCCCATTTGTCTTCCATCCACGTGCTCATGAGATCTGGCAGGAGGCAGAATAGAAATGTGCTTTTGACAGCAGCATGTGATTAGACATGTAGGTGTAACATATTACACCTTCTGCTAGAGAAGGCACTGATTTAATGTTTGTGTTAAGGTAGTATTAAGTGATGTTGTTATTTTTAGGGTAATATTGAGTAAAACTAGGTAATATTGTTGGAATAGCATTTTAAGATCCCACTTATAAACTAATACTGCACCAGGCTGAGCATAGTACAAACGCATAAGAAAAGGATAATTTGTACAGCAGAGCAGTGTTTTGATCCTAAGTATAGCTTATAATTCTTGCTAAAAATGTTTGGGAGGAAACCAGGAGGAAGATTCATCAGTAGTGAATATAAAAGTCTTTCATTCACTATTGATAACTGCACGAGCTCTCTCTTAAGGTCAGATTACTGAAAGAAAATAGAATAACACCTGAAAACCTAGCTTAATTGAAGCTTTAGCCTGACCTGTCTAAGATTTTATAAACTTTAGGTTATTTCTGTAATTATTTTGGCCTCTTTTTTTTGGTGGCATTATTTTCCCATATATTCTTGGCATTTTTTCATTTGAGTACTGTTTGTGACCAATGGTGTCTGGTAGACTTTCCTGACTAGCCTAGTTCTTTGCAGATTTGTCTGTTGTAATATACTACCTTGTTTTGGAAGGAGGACATAGTAAGTAATTAGAGAAAGATCCTAAATAATTTTGAACTTACAGATAGTATTTATTTTTATAGCAGCTGTTAAAGGATGGCCACTTATTTCTAACTAAATAAGAAAACAAAATTCATTGGTTTATCCATTTAAATTTAGGGCAACTTTTGTGGACTAGTGGCATCTTTATTAGCTAATGATTGGCATTGAGAGATGCAAAGAACAGTGAAAATTATGAAGATTTTATTGCTAAACTGATCCTTAACTTATTGCTGAATGCCACTGTTATCAACAGTGGCCTGAGAGAGACCCAACTGCTTCATCTCCTGGTATTTGGAATTGTAACATTTCAAATTAGTTCTTGCTATGAAGTAGGTAACCCTGAAAATTTGTTGGGGCTTGTATAAGACATTATTTTAATCTCAAGATAGAGGCTGATATTTTCTATTTATATTCTTACCTAGGAGAGGTAAAAAAAAACCCTCTCCTTGAATCAAAATAAATATTTTCTTTCAAATTCTCTGAAGCATTAGTACTCCAAAAATTGGCTGCTACAGCGCTAGAAAATCAGGCTTTTTTTCTTTTTACTCCCTCATGACACTTTTAGCAAAAAGTCTGCTTAGAAACTGTGTCATCTTGAGTAATTTATGGCAAAGCCTGTACTTAATGAACCAAAACTACTGGGAAACAACATTTACTTGATCAAGTACCCAGCATACATTCTGTACATGTTTGAATATTTGGACATCAGTCAAAGCTGGAGATAAGTCTCAGGGATAAAATCAGGGATCTGTTGCATTTCTGGTATAGTATGGGATGTAAGGTACGAAAGAAACTACAAAAGGAATCAAATTGCAGAATTCACATAGCTGGACTTTTCTCTTGGAAAAATGAACACATCCTCAAATAACCATTGTTTTCTACTAGAAGTTACTTTATCTTTTTTGATTTTTTTTCCTAAAATGTCTGACATTAGTTCCTAATCAAGCATAATGGTTATATAGATAGATTTTTTAAAAAAAAAAAGATATACTTAACAGTGGAGATTTTGAAAACTTCTATCAGAGTTTTTGCAGTCTTACGTAACCTTTATTTGAGCTTCTTTATACCTTCCTTAAGGCAAAACTTTTCCTTGAGCTCTTTGAGAAACACAACATGCAACTTTCCCACCTTGTGTCCAAGTGTGGTTTCCTTATTTTATTTGCTCTTCTTGGCTTTTATTCATACCATTAGATAGTAATGTAAAATTAAGCTTCTCCTAAATTACACCAGCTATGTTATCTTCAGTATTTTGTGAGTTTGCAATGGGATGTTTTGTTTCTATTTTTGCTTCCAGTTAAGTAATTTGAAAACATGTAGTTTGCTTAATTGTATTACTATGCAATAAAAATTAAAATACCTTTAAATGCAAGATACAGTTAGTTCAGCAAATGGGCCAGACAATTTTCTTGCATGTTGCAGTTACTTCCAGAAGTTACAACACGTCCTTTAGCCTTACTGAGTATTTTAAGTGCATTCGGTTTTATGAGAATTTAACTACAGAACACAGTGTTGCTGGATAGTACAGGGAAAACATTATGCAACAGGGAAAACCTTATGCAACAGGAAAACTAGAAACAACCAAAAAACCTTCACTGGCAGATTATTCAGGGTCTGTCAGGCTGGGTACCTCAGCTGAACAAGTGCATGTCTGAATGATGTACAGAATTAGCATGATGTTTTTTTTTTTTAATTTCAGAAGAATGTTTTATGTAATTTGCAAAATGAATAGTATTTAGTGTTAATGTTGAGACCATAAGCCAAAATTCAAGTGTGTTTCTACTTCATATTCATAGTCTTATCTCAGCTTTCTAAGAAGGTTTGACCTCATGCTTCTGTGAATATTAACAAGTGTCCTATCACAAATGCCTCTTTAATGTTAACGCTTTGAAGCTGGTTAAAAACAGTGTGCTTGTAGCAACTATTGGAACTTTCTAATCAATAGGCTTCTTACTTCAGACTTTCCCTCTCCCAGACAGTATCTAAAATATTGGGAAGCATGTATATTAAATGGATTACAGTTTCCACCTGAGAAAATGTAATTGATTCTGATAAAGGTGATCTAAGGCCAACTGAATGAACAAGGAAAAAGGTCTTAATGAATAATTAGGCATATTTTGCTGTATCACAAAGTAGTTAAGTTCCTTCACAGCAGCAGGAAGGAAGCTGCTTCTCGTTAGGAGCATTGGAGATAAACTTTATTCTGGATGTGAACGAAAAAGTTGAGCTGTAAGTCATACATCTTAACCATGGGGGTACTGAACTGAAACTGTTCTCTCTGAGGTGTGAAGACCAGAGGCTCTTCTTTCTAATAATATCAGAAAGAAACCTGGCTATTCACAGCTTCCATAAAAAAGGTCTTTATTTGTTTGTTTGCTGGTTTTTTAAGCATTGTAAACTTTCTATTCCACTTTTGTTCAATCCCCAAAGGGAATAGATCCTTATTTTGCTTTCACTTGTGTTAATGCAAATGTTTTAATCAAAATAGTCTATCTACAAGGAAGCAAATACTTCTTATACTTAGTAAGTGTGTACATGTGATGTTGAAGGCAAGTAGTAAAATATCTATTGTATCCATAATACAATGAGAAGATCTATTTATATGGTAGATGCACTGCCACTCTGAGAACAAAACTAAAAATGCTTTGTCCCTGCAATTGTTTTTCCTTGTTACAGAGAAGGGAATATTAGTTAGCATTGACATTATCTTGTGTTTTATAATTGATTTGCTTTTAGCTTGTTTTTCTAAAATCTAATATTCAAGGGATAGTGACTGGAGAGTAGCACATCATGAAATTAGAGAAATTAGTAGTATGGTTAAAAGTTCAGTCTCTTATACAGCTTCTGGACATTTTTTTTTCCTGAGTCAGACTCAGCTGATAGTGAAAAATGTTTTTCTAAATGATTTATTGCATTACTGATGAAATGAAATGTGCTTTGATTGCATGACTGTTGGGAAGTGGCATGATCATGGATAAGTACCAAAATAAAGGAAAAACCAGGGGGCAGGCAGTGGAGAGGTAAGGGAAGGACTGCCTTTCAGATTCCAGTACTGCATGGTTCTTTGAGCAGTAACTCTTTAGAGCTAATACTTAACACCCTTGGCTAACCTGCGTGTATTTGGAACTTTAAATCTGATGAAACACAGCGAATAGGTGTGATATTTGGAAGAAACAGCAACCTTCTATCTTAGCCCAGGCTATATTGACTATATTGGAAGTGATGGAAAATAATTGAAATAATTTAATATCAGCTCTACTCCTAAAAGAAAAGCCCAGCGCATCATCCACCCCTTGCCCCTTGTTCCTACAACTGCCAGCCAGGGCCTTGGACTGGCACAAACTCTTTAGGAGTACAAAGAGCTGGAGAGGTTTTTCAGGTTACAAACAGCCTAGTGGGACTGTTTCTTTCAGTGAGAGGTACAGGTTAAACTGGTGTAAAGTGTTCTCTGCTACAACGAATTCATTAAAGTGCTAACAGTCAAGAAAAATATAAGCAAGAATGCCATTGATACACAGGTCCTACAATAAGTCCTAGTTTTTAAAAGTCTTTTTACAAAGATCCTGACGGGAATTTGTCTTCACTGATTTGCTACACGATCAGTGTGAAAATGAAGCATTTCCCCAGCCACTGTAAAGAGTCAGGAATGCGTTGGCAGGTACAGCAAACGGCTCAAAGCACTCTACTTTTCTTTCTCTCAGCAGGTTGCCAGCATTGAGGACTGTTGGGGAGGTAGTTTCTCTAGGTAGTAATAAATATAATAATAAAGTTCCTGATGGCTGCCCCCTCTGACACAGAAATGTTGTTCTTTGCTCTGTTTCGGTGACTGAAATAAAAAGAAAGAGAAGGGTTCTAGTAATCCATTTCCTGAAAAAGTCACACTGATAAATACCCATATTGTTGTGTACTAACTTTCCCCTCGTACTTGTCTACAAAAGTAAAGACTATGAAGCCTCTTCCATCTTTATTTTTTGGTTCCTTTACTGTAGAAGAGCAGATCTGTGGTGCGGTAACAATTTTTATCAGTAATAAAAGCTCTACATCAATTCCTTGTAGGAATATAGTTGACTATCCATTATTTCTTGAGGACTGTAGTTGTATATCTGACTTTTCCAGCATTGGAAGGAAGCAGGGATTTTACATAGTGTCCAGCTGTTTTTCTCCTTGCTTGATAAACTTCGGAGAAATATTCAAACCTTTTCTTTTTTTCTTTTTTTTTTTTTTTCCCTGAGAGTTTTCTAGTTCTCTCCTTGGTTATGGATTCATTTGGGTCTATGTAACGATGTTTAACCTTCTTCCAGATGCCACCAATAAAGGTAACTAGGTTCAGGCTTGCTAGGGCTCTTCTGAACTTAAATCCAGGTGGATTTTCTGAAAGTTGTCTGCTCATTTTTGGTACTGAGGAACTAAAACACCACCTTTTTGAATGTATTCTTGGTCTCACTATCATTTGAACTTAAACAAGGTATTCATGGTCAGAAAATGGAGAAACTTTTTTTTTTATTTGAGAGGGGAATGTAAGAGAAAAAGGAATATGAAGGAACATCAACCAAATATATAATAAAAAAAGCCAAATTTCACTTACATTCAGGAGTCTAGCTTACTTCATAGATACAACAACTAAATTCTTTGTTTTCATTGAATCATAAAATAAATAAATCTCCTTGGCAAGTTCTTGGCAGTTAAAGGCAGCGTCCCACACTTTCCTTCCCACTCTTTGTGCTCTTGCACCACCAATCACCACTGGAGGTACAAAAGGCGTTTGTGAATTTTTGCAGCATTTGTGAATTTTTTCAGCATTCCCAATCAGGCTCCCACTCCCACAGGCTTATTGCAGAAATTATATTAAAATAACTAGATAGAAACAAAAGGAATCTTTTATTTGTCCTCTGGATAAAATCTCTAGTCAGTGCCCTTTGATGCAGGGGCAGATCCCTCATGAGCTTGAATCGGACGCTATTTTGGCAGTCTGGCTTGTTCTGCAGAATGCCTCCCACCAGCTGATTGTTTTGTGCAGTAAATTCTTTTTTATGATGCTCTTACATGATCTTACAGCTTGAACTTGGTCAGCAACAGAGTAGACCCGTCATCCTTTTATTTTTTTCCTTTGATTACTGATAAACACAGAACAAATTGACTCAGGTCAAGGTGACCCACTTGCCTATTGATGTCCTGTTGCAGCAGCTCTGCAATATTGCACATACAGTCAGAGTTTGAATTCCTAGTAGTACTACAAAATGTCATGTGTGAAGCTGTGGGTTAGCCTTAGTCATATCAGAATTAGTGCAGTGAGATGGGGTAAGCTAATTTCTTCTTATTAGAGAGGGAGTTTTTCCCCCTAAACTTTGTACCACGAGACCCCACATAGATAAGGAATAATCCCTATGCTGATCTATAAACAGGATTGGATATCCAGGCATTTCTCTGAGGCTATTTTGAAGGATTCTTGAAGTTTCCCTAAAAATACCCTTGAGACTAAAGGGCAAATTTTTTCCTTTAATGTTTTCCTTCCTGCTTCAAGGACCTGTGGTGAGTGTTCTGTGAAAGCAAATATTTTCTCTTAATCATCTTGTAAAAGAAAATGATGCAGAAAATAGTCTGTAATCTACAGTGTGTTTTCAGTCTATAACTAAGACTTTTCATGGGAGAAAGAGGAAAATGTGTCTCATGTTTCCATGAGACAAAGAGGAAAATAAGTTCAGGGTCTTGATTGCTGAATAAAAAAGAAATATGGAAGTGGGTAGAAAACTTTCCCTGGCTTAACTGGGGGTCATCTTTTCATGAATTTGGAGGATTGCTTCCTGGCCTACTTCTGTAATTCACATAATTTACTTGAACAGAGGTAACTTCTCCTGGGTGGAGTCTCATTTCTTGCACAGTTCCTTTTTCTTAACAATTTAATCAAACTAATTGTGACAAGCAGTGTATTTGTATAAATATTTAAATGTGAAACATGAGGACTGAATTATTTATTCTGCAAATGTAAGCTTAATGTAACTATCTTTGGAAACAATCTCATTCTCATATGGTTGTGCAATTTGGTTGTGCATTCCATGTTGAACGTTGCAAATGGCTCAAATAAATTATATTATTTGCATAAGCTCTAAACAAAATGCCAGAAGAAACAAAACACAGGAGATTATCTTGTTTTAGTACATGGAAAGACTAGTTGTCTTTCTAAATTCAACCATCAAAGGACGCCAGATTCCTTAAAATGGGTTAACAAAGATACAGATGATGTCATTCATTGTCCAGTCTTGTCTTGTGCATGAAGAGGGATATGCTATGATCTAGAAAGAAAAATATTATATTGATGGCAGATGCCAAGCTGCACAGGGAGATGCCAAATCTGAAACTCAGAACCAGATTTTCGTCTTGCATGATTTTGTGACTTGCAGTATTCCTGCACCTTCCCTCTTTGGATAGGATGCAGAGCTGTATCTAATAGTGCATCCCACTGTGTGGATCAGTTAGTTCACTTCAGGGAAAAAAGCAATGTTAAACATGAAAAAGATAACATGCCAAAAAACATACTGCATCCCAGTAAGTGGGTGACTGGTAGAGTCTCTTGCTTGACTGCATGCATTAAAGGGTGGTTTAACAGTGCAGAAAGACTTCATCCTTACTTTCCATACCAAGGCTCAGATCAGCCAGCCCCATCTGCTGCTATCCCAGCAGCAGAGGTTACACTCCAGCTGCTACTGTTCCCCTGAGCTTCAGCCGCTGAGCTGAGAGCTGTTTCAGCAGCCATGCTTCAGAGGCGAGGCAAGGAGGAGGAGACCAGAGAGGAGATGGGAGATGGGGAATAGGGTTGGAGACATCCATATGATTCAGTATTTGGCATGCTTATTTTCATGTTCATTAGGCACTGCAACAATAGAGTCAGCATCACTGGACTGTACCTTGTGCCTCCTTACGCTGTACTTCTCATTTAATGTGGTCAGGGCAGAAAACCTCAAGGATATTAGTCAGTGAGCTGAAATTAGCTAACAATAGTAAACTCCAACTCAGCAAAAGCAGTAGAGGCAGTTTCCCATCCCTGCCTTACCAACTCCTTGTGTATTCTTCTGTTAAAAAGTGTAAAACCATTTTCTGAAAGGAGAACTCAGTTATTCACCTCCCACTGACAGCCTCCAGGGCTGATATCACCTACAGCATGTTTGGAGAATGCTTTTATTTCATGACTTCATAGCTGTACAACATTGCTGCAGCAAAATAATTTTCTTCTGATTTTGAAAACACCTTATCATGAAGAATTTCTTGTTTAAATAATTCAGTATGGCAGCACTACTTCAGACAGGATTACTGCTTGAATAGTTAATATTAGGAGCCTTCAGTCAGGTGGAGGTGAAGTATAATCTCAAGGGATATTGCTGGAGAAACCAGAGTGTGGACATCAACGCTTTCTGAGTTGATTTTTTTTTCCTTCTTATACTTTCTGAATAAAATTTGCACTGATTCTCCTCTATTTTGATCAGAGACCTAGAGAATCCAGTTTGCCCGAGCACAGCTTGTTGTGGGACTGCAGTTTTGTTTACAAGCAACCAAGTTTTGCCACATTCTTGCTGTTAAACCCCACAAATTTGTCCTAGTGCTTGCATTCAGACCAAGTATTCAAAGTAGGGATTATTTCTAACTAGCTCTTGCTCCAGTATCTCACTTGCCTCTGACAAAAAAAAAATCCAATTTTATCAAACTCAAGCATGTCTTCAAACATTACTTTTGACAGGGCCTTCTAGGATTTCTGTTTTCAAATGAGACAGATCTGTCTTTGCATAAGTGGTATTTCAGAGTTTAGGTTATTTCTTTGAAATGTGAGAAACCTAGGCACATGTGTCTGAGTTAGGTGTACACTGGTGTAATGCCTTTCTGGCTCATGTGCTTTTGGTAGAGAGGACATTGAGGCAGTTGTTTCTTTTTCACAAGATGTCAAAACTCTAAAAAGTTGAAGGAAAAAACTTTCACATTTTTGTGAATTTTGTTATTTTTCATCCAGCTCTGCCTGTGTCCTACAGATGATTTCATTCTCTGAAAAGAAATTGTGTGAGTGTTTCTAGAGTTGCTTCTGGGCTTGATGACATCACTTACTAAGTTTAGCAGAACTGCAGAAGTCTAAATTAACAAACCACCATGTTCTGGTGCTAGAGTTAAATCAACGAAAACTGTTTTCAGTGAAGCATTTTTTTGCCCCCAAGGTTTCTTTCACTGCCGTGGCCTCAGCAGGAGAGAGATAGATAAGGAATGATCAGTGCACAGCTAAAATTTTACCACATCACAGTTTTGGAGGGCCATTATTTCTGTCTGCCCTGGATGCTGATCAGTTCAGTGAGAATAGCATCACTGAATTTCCTACAAAGATGCTAGTTTTAATTGTGACTTTATCACATGTAGAAAAATCCAACTTGGTCTTGACAATTAACCTCTATCAAAGGAAATACCTGTTTTGGTCACATTTGTTGTCAGAAGATGCTTTACTACACCCCACAGAGGCATTTTGGGGATGTTGAGAGCATGAGCATGTACTGAGCACCCCATGCAGAAGGTGCAGCAGGAAGAGTTGGTACCACCTGGGCAAAGCTTTCTGCAGCCCTGGTGTTTTTTCTTTTCTCATTAGGGCCAAAGACAAACACCACCTGACTTGTGAAGAACAGAACACCTCTAGGCTACCTCCCTTACTTCTTCCTGCTATTTGGCAAGTGTAAAACAGCCAAACAGCTTCCTTGGGATCTTTTACTGAGAAATTAAAAATCTGTGCATTTGATTCTTATATCACTGGAAAATATTTTTGTTGGGAATGTACAGAAATTGGAGATTTTTCTAGCATGATGGGACAAGGAAAACACTGCCAAACTCTTCAACCAAAAGCTATGTAGTGAAGTGGAAAGTACTCTGCTGGATCCTGTGCCATTTCAAGTGACAGCAAAATTTTGTTGTAATGATTATCTCCGATAAGATTTTTTTGTGGGGTCTCACTGAGGAACTGTATTTGAATATTCATTTTGCCTTACTGAAGACAGCAAAATCAATTTGTTAATCTTCTATGTTTTGGTTTGGGTTTCTTTTTTCCCTTTTTCCCTTTTCATTTTTTTAGAAGTATATTCTCTGCACATTAAAATTATAATGTAAATTTGTGAAGTGCTGTTGTAGTTTGGCCATAATGTTGAAGTAGTAGAACTAAGTTGAAGTTCTCAGTTACTTAAAAGGAAAAAAAAAAAGAAGGCTTATCTTTCTGCTTAACTTATGCCAAAATTTTAGATACCAATAAAGAAATCATTCCAAAGTAAACCAGTATTACTCTTCTTTTAAAGATCTGTACCATTAAATAATAGATGTGAAGGTATAAAGGTCATTTTGATGGCTTTCAGAGGAAGTCTTTGCCTGACCAAATTAGCCTGTTTATGGAGCATCTTTCTCCTTTAGGCTGCAGCTTGTCTCAAGCCCCTTACAGATTATGGCTCCAGCAGCAGTCTGTGGGTTTTCTCACTTCTTTTATCTCACTTCTTGAAATCGGGGAACTGCTAACTTCAGCTGGGTCTGAATATGCATGAATGATGATTGGCACACATTTTTCAATGGGAAGGAGGAGGTTAGGAAAATATGACACAAGCTTTGGAGGGCGTAGCTCTTGTGGGCTGTGTGCTGCTACCATTCCTGGCTGCTTTTAGCTCAGTTCAGTGACAATTCCTTGAGGGAAGTAAGCTTCTTATTTTTACCACTTTTAATTTTTTTTTAATAATTTTTCAAATTTTCTTTATTCTTACATTTTCATGTTTTCCTTTAATGTCGTATATTTATTTAATCTCTTGATCAAAAAAAAATCCTTCCCTGTTAGGACCCCAACTGGTAGTTTAGCTACAGCATTTCAATATAGGTTCTACTGTAAAACAAATAATTCCATAATACAACAACATGCTCTATAACATCAAAAAGGAATTGGCGATTTCTCAGGTTGCCAGAAATTAAATCCAATGTGAAGGTGCAAAGGAAAATGTGTTTGCTTTTGTAATGACTGCAGATTATATGCCATTGTATGCCATGGCACTGTATGACTGGTGAAAGTAAAGGAAATTATAATAATGGAGGAATGCTGCAGGAAGCCTTGAAAACAGGGAAGATTTTTGGAGGTGGATAAATGAAACAGGAAAATAAACTCAGCCTGTGTCTGGGATTGTTGGCAAACAAAAGTTTTCTTACTCAAATATTAATATTTTATTTCTTCATGCCAAGAATATATCACCTTTAGTTGAAGCAGTGTTGGGACCCTTCCCTGTCTTGCATGGCAGCTTGCAAAATTGTGAGATTGAGTTATTTATGGTATGTTGATATACTATGTGACTGTTTCTCAAATGATAAAACTGAGAGAGACAGAAATTAGTGTCTGGTTCAGACTATTTATTTATCTTACAAGTGTTAAACCAGCATATACCTGTCAAACCTTCCAGAGTATTTAAGGTTCAGATTTTTAAAAAATCATAACTGCACTGAAGTGTTGAAAGGCTGGGGTTTTTTTCCTACAAATAGAGGGAAAATACCAAAGTTCTGAAATTTAAAGTGCTTATTTATATGCAATGTTTCTAGTATACATTCCATTAATTTAATGGAATATATTCTATGTACAAGTGATAGCTGATGTGACTGACATTACCCAGACTCTTAAGGAATATTAAGTCATGACAGTATATTAATTTAGGATGGAAAGAGTCAGTGACTGAAGCAGTTAGATATTGTTAGACACTTCAGTAAAGATTATGTGCATAGCAAGTAGTTCAGTTAACATCTGAGCTCTGAAATATCAGAATTTCTGCACTAGTATCAATTTGAATTACAAAGTTATCAAGTATGATGAAGAAAAGACAGAAATAATGAATTGTTTTTCTTAAAGGAAAGTTGGGAAAATGTCAGAGCACTAGTGACACATTACCTATTTAAGAAGAAATCAGAAGGGAAATTAAATGTCAGCTAAAACCCAAAGAATATTTTTCTAACTGCAGATTTGGTAATTTATACTAAAGATGTTTGGAAGCATTGACCACAAATTTCTGAGTCAGTGACAACGTCCAACAAATCTGATGATAATGATGCATTTAAGAGGGCTGGAAGATGCAATGGGTCAGTATTTTTTGCTTACTTTAACTGCTAGTATAGATTGATAGAGAACACTGCAACCAGGTTAGCTTATCGTCAGAGCTTCAAGACACCACAGCAGATGCAGTGAGTAAGATAACAGAGAGTGAACATTTACTTGAGTCAGTGAGTATAATTTTATGAAGAATGGGACCTGTCACAAAAACATCAGTGATACCCTGTCATGCAGAAATGACAACTCTGCCTGCTGACTGTATTTCTGAATTTCTGTAAGGCCCTTAATTCAGTATCACCTGCGTTTGGATTTTAATGAGTCCCATGCTCCAACAGTTTTGTCCTCTAATTAAAACTTGTAATTTAATGGACCTTCTTAAAAATACAATGGGTATTTTCTATATTGCTTAAACTCATTATTATAACTTCAGCTAGTTTTTCTTTAATAGGAGAGTTTAATATCAAGATCCCTGAGGCAGAGGCACAGAAGTTTCAAAAACTTGGAGTCTTTGTGCATTGAATCAACAATTTTGAAAGCCTGAAGCTGAATTATATTTGACATCAATTTTTAATTAAAAATTAAAGGAAAAAAAATTGACGTTTTGCAACATTTCAAGACTATGCTAGATAATATTGATATTTTCTAACTGGTAATAGCTATTAAAGATTTTATGGAAATCAGTTCTTAATTTCAGTTTTGCATTCTAGTCAACATTTCCTATTAGGTATGAAATCAACCAGATATCTTAAGTGAAAACTTATTCAAGACTTTCTTCTTTTCACTAAAATATCTGTTATATTGACTTAGCTTTCATTGCAAACTGCAAGAATTGACACTTGGATGTGCTTTGTCAAATGAACACTCTTAATATTCTTGGTGTGTTGGCACATATGGTTTGAGTGTGAATGGAGGAAAAGCAGTACGGAGAATGTCCTTCAGTTATTTAGAAGCAAATGCACAGGCCAGTAAGTGACACTGAGTGCTTGAATCTTGGTGTTTTCCCACACACTGAACCACTGCGTGGGAACCTGGATGGTGAACTATTCACAAAGCTTTACAAGTTTCCTGGTGTAAGATTGAAAGTGAGGCAGTAAAACTGAAATTTACTTTATATGACTTAATAACAAGTTGAGTCCCATTCATTTACAGGATACTGCTCTGTAAGTTTTACTGAAAAAACTTAGATTAATGTAGAAAAACCAATTTTTTTCTGAGCATTTTCTACTAAGTAGTAGCTTTTTGCGTTCCTTTTCCCCATGCATCAAGCATCTTAGAATATTTTTATTTAATAGCCATGCTATATATGTTTAGGTACTTCATAACAAATGATTAGCATAGACTCTTGTTTATAGTACGCCAGCTGTGAAGATTCATAAAGGTCTGTCTGATCTGTGTTGATTTGTAAAACAGTGACTTTACTCTGTCATGCTGCTTAGTCTTCAAGGTGTTACTACCATATGTGAAAGGAAAAAATAGATTTCAGGATAGTGACATGCTTGTGTGTTATGTCTGTTATTTAAATGTTTGGTATTCTAAATAGTCTTTTTATTGACAATTTTCAAGGGTTAATTCAGAAACTCCCTGTGGACCAACACAGATTCTTAAAAGGCCATGGTCCTGAAGAGGAACACTAGGAAGATACTGTCAAATACACAAACTCTTATTAAAACTGAGCAAGAACATTGCACCAGCATTTGTGACTTGTGGTATAACGGCCTGTTGTGTTTATTCTTTGCTCATGGAGAAGAAAAAACAAGTTTCAACAGCTCTGCCTAATGTGCTTCAGATAATTCTTGAATCTGAAATATCTCGGACAGTCAAAATTCAGAGAGGAAAGAATTATTAAAATTGAGTTAATCACTAAGTAAAATCTCTGATTATGTCCACAGCAACACAAGCATGGTTATTTATCTCTTCTTGCGTTCTTGTGTTGTTTATTTCTAACGGTTGGCAAACATCTGAAATGATTTTGATAAAATCACAGATGAGTTGGGAAATGTCATCTTGGCCACTCTGAAGTGTGAGTCTTGCACCCTTGGAGCTCCGTGAGACATAAGAGCAATATACGTATATAAATAAAATAACCCAACCCAGTTAAAATGTGTATCTTTAAAATATTTCTAGAAAGACTTAGCAGTGAATGTACTCCTGGAATTCAGTAATAATCATTAAGTTAGGAAAAATTATATGTCTGATACCTGCAACTAGAGATAGCTTATTTGTAACACCTGTTTGGCAGAAGAGGCTAGCACAGTACAGTTCCCTCAGAGTATAATATGCATTTAGAAGCCTGAAGGGCTTTTTACTTTGGAAAAAGACTGTGAGAAGGATGCTCTGTTTCAACAAGTCTACTACTTGTTTGTACTCGACCAAAAAATCTAATCAATAGTTTGCCTCTGATTCCTACACTTAAAGGGACTGAAATGAGTTATAGTATACCTTAAAAATCACCAGAATAATTCTCCAAATAATACCCATTATTTCTGAGTAAAAACAATGGGACCATGTGCTTAGGGCTTGTGCGCCATCCAGCCCAAATTTCATTACTATCACAAGGCTCTCCACCTCTTTTCTTGGGTGATTGATTTACTATGTCTTTACCATAAAAATTCATAGAATCTTATTTCTAATTCTGACATTTTTGGCAGAGAAAACTCACCTGCTTCAAAATTGTGAATTTATGCTTTGCACCTGTATTTAAGGGATTTAATGGCTGCAAGATGGAAAGCCAATATTAGCTTGGTTACTGTGGTAACAGACTCATTTTCAGCAGCCTGTAATGAATGTTGCAAGAAGCAGGGCTGCTATTCTTGAATTTTATTTACGTAAATGTGTTTTAAACACCTTTCTCCCAGATCATATTGCCTGCTAATAATCTCCAGGTACGAAGATACTGGTATTTGAGGCTTTCTCATAAAGTTCAAGTTTCAGGTGATGGTCCATTTGGATAAAGTTAAAGTAAACTCAGATGCTTTTGCAGAACTCTGGCCTATCACCTCAGTTAGTACTGTACCAAAAGCTTACTTTCAGAATGGGCTACCTCATTGAACCTCTGCTCTGCTTCTCTGTTTTACAAGAACTTGTAGATTAAAAGACCTTACAGACTCTGTTTTAACTCACTTTTTTTGAGAGACAGAAGGGAAGGAGCCTGGTCATCGATGCCTTTGAAACTGGGTATATATCTCAGTTTAATAATTATGTTGTTGGAAATGAGAGCTTGTTCCCTGGATTTCTGGTAAATTAATAAGATCTCTTTAAATCATACCATAAAGAAAACTCATTAAAATGATTGTTCATCATTTATGAAACTGCCAGTACTTTTATGGGATGCTTTTGTTTTCACTCTCAGAGCTTGGCTCTATTTGGAATTAAGTTTTCACAAATATATTATTTCTGCACATTTTACCATTTTACAAATGTAGTCTACTAAGGCTTGGCCTAGTCTTCGTTGTTCTGCCCCTCACCCTGTCTGCTTTTGTTCCATTACCCCGTCTGCTTCTGTTCCACTAAGGTGAAATGGTCTTACTATTTCCCTCTCCTTCCTGTATGAGGTCATTGGAATTTTTTTTAGTTTATTTATTCCAAAACCTAGAGACAAAATTCTCTAGGCACAATCACTTTGAAACCAAATATGTTAATAACAAAAGAAAAAAATAGTGCAGAGCTTAAAACACTGGTGAACAAAATCGTATTTGCTGGCCACTCTTTCTTACCGAGACTAGCTTATTTACCCTACAGAACAGCTGAATAAGACAAATATAATCAGCATAATTTTCAGTGTCATAGTTACTTTCTAATATAAAAACAATCCTTAAGGGAACTTATACAAACATTACAGAAAGTTATAAGAGCATGATGGAGGAATGAAATACAGATGTCTACATTAAACTATTTCTTTGCTCAGAAGAACTTCTGAGGATGTTCCCTAACCCATGACCAGTAGCTAACCCATGAACTCAGAATTACACAGGACTGCACCTCAGAGGAGGGAGGATGGGGCTAATATGGCAGTTCACCACAATTACTCAAATAAATTAAATAACAAACCTGCCAGCAGTGCTAGTAGCACCACTGTGTTTTTCCCTGCCTGTTGTGAAGAGTTCTTTCTAGAACTTGGAATGATGTCCCTATCATTCAAATATTTGTCCCTAGTATAATTGTATTCTCTTCTGACTGCACCTGAAAACAAGCTATGAGAATGTATATAAAAATGATATGTATGACTTTGAGCCCAGTGGTCTCCAGGGTCATCCCCAACTCACTTTCCTTCTTTCATAGTGCAGTACTTCTCTCAGAGTTTGTAAGTAGAGTAGGTGGGAGGGACCAAAGCAGCAATGGCTGTATCACAGCATTTCTTAGCACCACAGTATGATACTAACTAAATCCAGGTTTTCTATTCAGTACAGGGATGTTTTTGTCTCATTCTCTTGCTTCTCTCTTGGAAACCTCCTGAAAACTTTCTTCCCTCTTTCTACTTCACTTAAGAGTTAATAATATATTAATTTTACCAGAAACATGCAGGTGATTTAAACAAAATTGAATACCTGGTTTTTATTCTGCAGTCATTGCCTATATTTTAAAATGCTGCTAAGTATTTGTTAGAAACAAGTGTCAGAGATCTTATTCTCTAACAGCATCTCATTACCTGTCCTCTGAAATTCACATTTTAAATTTTCTAGCTGAAAGACAAATATACCTACCAAATAGTCTTTTTCTTAGATAGTAGGACTTTTATCTAATCCTAAATCAACAAATTGTCAAAAGTTCTCCAGATACCTTTATGTTGAGCTGCAGTGTGTGCAGATTACAAATGCTAAAATGCTGTGATGTTCAGCTTTCTTCCAGAAGGTGATGCTTTCTGGGACAAGCACATAAGTTCAGTGTTTTGGTACGACTGGCACTGCAGCATACAGAGTTCATCAAAGGGAGAATAATCTGTGGTAACTCCTGTGTCCCTGCAGTAGTGCTCATACACATGCTCTGCAAAATACCATTGCCTGCTGGCTCAAACAACTTTTAAAATTCAGAAGATGGCGTGTGGTGTTCTGTTCTTTTATTTACAGATGAGGAATGGTGGGTATCAGCCTTAGAGGACCAGCACAGCTCTGTGATAAATCACTGGAGAGGGGAGAGGGCTAACAGGTGTTTCATGTACATATGGAGAGCAGCAGAAGAAAACGTATCAGCAGTACTTTCTCTTGGAGGGATCAATGAAACAACAGGGTGAACAGATGTCTCTGCCTTCTGTAGGATTTGCTAAGTTCTCCAATAGGACTGTTCAGGACTAAATCTGCTCACAGACTTTGGCACAAATCAGCCTGTGCCAGAGCAAGCCTTTACTCCTCTGCTCATACTTCTTGACCAGGAGCTACAGCTTCTGTCTTTCTGCCATTCCATTTCATTTTTGTCCCACTGATGATGCTGTTGTCCTACACAGCTGACACAGACTGTGTAAAGCGGTGATTGAATCATGGGAGTTTGTTTCCCATGCCCAGAACTGGAGGGGTTGGAGCAGGGCAGGCTTCAGGGCCGTATTGCTGCTTCTTTATTTAAGTTAGTTTTGGTTTACATTCAGAATTTTAAATTTTACTAAGAGACAGAACACAGACTAATCTTATTCTGTTGCTTCCATCACTTTGCCAGATTGCACTGTATTACATATAAAAAACTAAAAACCTACATTTGACCTGTGATTCCCCAGACAAGCTACCAGAAAGCACACTCTTGCTACTATCAGAGTTGAATAGGTGGTGAGGTTCATGCTGTAAATTATGCTGTTCTTCTATTCAAAATAGAGATTTCTATCAGGATGTGAAGGAAAGAGGGAGTTGTT
Organism: Sakesphorus luctuosus; assembly: GCA_013396695.1. NCBI lineage: Eukaryota > Metazoa > Chordata > Aves > Passeriformes > Thamnophilidae > Sakesphorus > Sakesphorus luctuosus. Next base: position 82,061 of record VWZD01000345.1, read on the forward strand.
TTAATATTGTAAAATATTTTAAATTTGTAACAATCTCTAAAATGCTGTGCTTTAGGGAGTATAAATATCTGGAGGGGATAATAAAAATGGTGGTGGTGTTTGAAATTTATAAATTTGAGTACAGTTTTGTGAGTAATCATTGGAGGTTACCATGTGGTTAATGTGATCTTGAAATGAAATTGGGATAGGGGAAAGAAAATTATGATGCTTCTCCTTACCTGTGTCCATTAATAGAATATTTATTTATTCTTAGTAGGCTATTTTTATTTCCCTCCTGCCATGCATAAGAAAGTGCTTCAGAGAACAATTAAAAGCATTTGACTTCTCTTCATGTATTGTTTTGCAATGAATTAACCAATTTTTTCAACATCTGTGTCAGCTAATTATTTTAAGTTCAAAGGCAAAGCACAGCTGAAGCATTACAGCTTCTTTTCTTTGAGAAGAGAATAAGAGAAGATTCTGTTTCCTTGTTAGTAAACTAAAACTAGATCGTGCTTGTTTTTCCATTTCAAATCCCTGAATCACTGCTGGGAATGAAATAATTTGATAGTACTTGTAGTGCTATGGTTTTTATTGAGTAACAGAAAAACTGATAGTTTTGCAGTAGTTTCTCTGGGTCATTGATAGCAAGGAGGTATGGAGTCTGATATTTTCATGCTTTTTTGTTTATTTGCTGTTTTGGTTTTTCTTGCTTGATTTTAACTAGTATTGATAGAATCTTCTCAGCACTGAAATCCACTTTTGCCACTGCTGGTAGTGTCAGGATGACCCCAATCAGGACTGGCCTGTGAAAATCTGTGTGCATTACAGTCATGCCTCCGATTGCATACTGCAAGTACACGTCCATGTAGACCTCCTTCTGTTTTAGTATGTCTCATTGACACAATTTATTTCTAAGCATCTTTGCTTTAAGAAAGTGGTCTTGGGTGACCACTGATCACCACTCCTACCAAAAAGAAGCACCAGCAGCAAATCCTACTGGACTACCTAGCTAGTAGTAATTTGTGGGGCACTGTATCACAAAAACCAATTCTAGAGTTTCACTACAAGATTATGAAGCACTGGGGCATGCTCATAGCTTCTAGACCGAGATCGAGGAGTAGGAGTAGCCAGAGTTACTAATGACTTATTGCAAAACCAGCACAGTGTGAAAGCTTACAATTATTTCTGTGCACTGGTAAGAAACCTGAAGGAGCATCTTCTCCCTGAAACGTTCAAGACCCTCTGTCTCCAGTGGCGTATCTGTGTGCTCTGCTGTCCTGACTGCCAAGGGTCACATGAAGCTTCCACTAAAGGACACCAAAGCACTTCACTGTCCCAACAGAATTAATTGTGCAAGCAGCAGAGTTTTTTCATGAAACCTTATTGTTATAGAAGCCAGTGGGCATAACTAATACCAGCCCACTGCACGTTTGCAGTAGCACCTGAAATATTTAAAATCAAATAGTACCTGATGTCAAATTTTTAAGGCAACAAAAAAAGTTGACAGCTTTCAGTATCACCAATTTACTGTATTTTTCTCTTTTCCTCATGAAGAAGTCCATCACAGTGACACAGAATAGTCATGCAAATTTTTGATAGGATATATTTGTAAGCAATGAGATAAATGTGTGTCAATAGAAAGACCTCCATTGCAAAAACTGACCACTAAAAAAAGAGAAATTGTATTTTTTTTTATGGCAAAGCCTTTTTTCGCCCCAGTTCTAGGTTTTCTGGTGATAAAGCAGCATTTAATAACCCCCTACTTAATGGCAGGACATACTTAACAAAAAGATAATTTAATATTAATACATTTTATAATAAGCTGTCTTCAACAGGAAAACTGAGCCTAGAAATGGGAATGGTTGATAAAAGACTGTTGTATTTTCTCTACCAAAGGAGAAAAAAGACACAAAAATGGGACTAGTTTAAAAATAGAATGCATTTGCTTCCTGCCTCAGCTGTTTATTTTATTTTAGGATGTGTTCCACAGTTTGCACCCTCACCTGCTGGAATTTGTATATTTCCTTAAAGCAAATTGTTATAAAGCATATTTAGTGTTCGAGTATTAAGACCTAACTACATTAATCATTGAAATCTCTACGAGCATGCATTAAACTATTCAAAGGACTACTAAATTAAATAAAATCGCTCATTTAAAAATAGCATATTTCAAGGACCTCATTGTGTAGCATTTTGACCAGGTTTTGTCATCTTAGTATGGTTTATTGGGGTTTTTTTGTTCATTGGCTTGTGATCTGAGAGAAGGGAAACATCTGTGGCTGGTCAAACAGGGCGAACCGCAAAGTGCTCCATATGCAGACCTTGCTCTAAAGCCCATTTCACTCTGTTTGTATCCTTCCAGGACTGGTTTTGGTTCAGTGTGCTGGTCAATGGGATGTACACATGGCAGTGGGCAACTCATGCTTTCATGGTGTTTCTTGTATTCTTTGTCACACGTTATTTTGTATTTGATTATTTCTATTGAGCTGACTTGGTTTGATTGCTAAAAGCAACACTGACTTTTGCTATACTAAAGCAAATACCTCTTGTGAACAGGTTCCTGATGGATCTTAAAATATACTGGCATATGATCAGCTGCAGGATGCTCATTGCTGGCATACTGTGGGAGCATGATTGTCCTTCATGTGTGCTCTGCATACTGCCAGTTCAGCCTTGTGCTGTGAGGAGGAGGGAGAGGCAGGCTGAGGTCCTCTCTGCTTCCCCACTGCCGCATGTCGCACCCAGTCTCATGTCATGTAGCACAGAGATGGGTTTTTCTCAGGCCAGCGCTGTGCTGGCTTTTTTTCCTAGATGGTATACTGGGAATTTGCTGTTTGGTATTTATTATGGTCATCTAAAGGCAAGTATGTAGGCAGTAATATGTAGGATGTTAAAATTAATCTACGTGTTCAAACCAAAGGTCCAACTAGCTCTGTTTGCCATCACTCAATAATAGGTATTTGGGAAACAATAAGAGCAGGGTGGGCAGGTGGGGATTCTTTTCCAGAAAGTAGTTGTCCAGTGACAGGCAGTCTACAACCTTCCCGAGTCAGAGGGAGTATATTTTTATTTAACTTGGTTTGACTCAGCAATGTTATTGAGAACTGGTCAAAACAATTTTCAAGGCTGTTTACACCTTGATTCATCTACAGTAGTCAGTGACAAAGAACTTGACCACTGAATTTTGTTTCTTTCATACCTGCCATCTCCCAGCTTCATCTGGTGTCATGGGTCTCATGCAATTGCTTTCTTTAAATGTTCTCTGTGGCACTTCTGAGTTTACAGAAAACTCTTATGATGCCCAGCCACAGCAGTATTGACCTCAACACTGTTACTACTTCACATAATACTTCTAAGTAAAACTTGATTAAAATGCAGATATTTTTTCTAGAGTTTTCCAGTATTTTCCAACAGAATCTAATCTGAACTTTCACTTAAAATCCAAAATGTTTTATAGGAATGAAAGCAACCCATGGCTGAGCTTGGGGGGTTTTTTACCTCTTTCTGTATCAACTGTTTGCTGGACCTGAATAATGGTTTTCTGCATTTTCCTTAAAAGAAAAATCACAAACACCATCCCATTCCACTGACCCCACTCTCACCCTCCCCTCCTCCCACAAAAAAACCCCAAGGAAAACTAACTATCTGTCCTAAGTAAATCTTCTTACATTTAATTTTCCCTGTATATGGCCTAGACTTTTGGTTTCATCATTAGGAAACATTAGAAGATTACTTTTATGAGTGTACATGTATGAATGAGTGTGCATGTATAATAATA
>VWZD01000346.1:0-63921 GCA_013396695.1 Sakesphorus luctuosus
TGCAATAAATCTCTCAACACTACAGCACTTCCTGTGTGCATTCACTTGACTCCCAGAACATTTCAAACATCAGGGAGAATGCTTCCTATAGTTGTCATCTGTTCTCATGTGAGTTTAGAGGCTCATCTTTTGGAAAGGAAATTTGGAGCCAGATATCCTACTGGAAAATGTCTTTCTCACAAGGACATGTTATGGGTAATGAGTGAGAAGAGTTTTCCTTTGGGGAGTGGGATGATGCTGGTTGTGCTTTGCCCCTGGCAGCCAGACAAGGAGCCTATAAGAACAAGACTCCTTCTCAGAGCCTGGGCTGCATATGAAGTGGACAAAAGATGCTGAAATCCAGTGCTAAGAGGTAGGGAAGAGCAGCTGTGTTCATGGCACCTGACTGACAGAGCTTACAGCTGCAGAGTGGTGCTGCAGGAGTGGCAGTGATGATCACTCAAGTAATCCCCCTCTCAGAGTCCTTTCCCTGCAGGATGATGATGTCTGCTTGTTACCACACTCTCACTCCCGCTCCTGTGGGACTGAACAGAGACTGGGACTATGTTAGGTGCTCCAAAGCTTGGAATAAGGGGATGGAGGAATCACAAAATTAAATATAGCAAAGTAAAAAGAAATGCTGACATAACAAGCAAATTTATGGTGTGCCAGCTATTCAGCACCGAGTCCTTGGCATGCTAAGTGCCACCACTTACACCAGTTTGGGATGTGTGTATATATGTATATATAAAAGTACATTTTTCAATTTATAGGGAGTCATTAGGTTAGCTAACCACATCAGCCTGGGCCCCACATTACTTAAATATTGTGGCAAAATATTGGCCTGGACATGCAAAGTATCTTGCAATGTATCCATGAGGTTTCTAAATAAACCATCTTGGTAATATAAATTACGTATTTTTTCATTGTAGACATAAAACGACCTAAGCACACTTAGAATCTGTCTGTTACCACAGAGTTTACACTTGGAGTAATATGGTAAAACACACAGCAAAGTTTAATGTGTGATGTGGGAACACTGTACATCTATAGTTTTCTTATAGTTACATGGATGACCCAAACAGAAAAATTGATTAAAATCAGCAACCTGCAAAAAACAAAGACCAAGAATTGTGTTTTTAAGCAAGTAGAATTGATCAGTACATATTAATTACAGTTTTCCAGTCAAATTACTTGTTTTGCAAGAAACCTCTAGAATAGCTACAGCTCTTCCGTTGATCAAAACACACTGACTTCTCCAAGATCCATATTATCCATAAGTGAAATAACTATCTAGACAATATCTGTGACATTTCAAGATAGCAGACCCAGACCCTTACAATAAATTATTTAATATTGATATTTTAATTGTTTTCATATTTTAATGTAAGATTAATTGAAATCAATCTTTAAAATTAGCTGATTAAAAAAAATAAAAGACATATTTTTCCTGTTTTTGACGTTGATTTTGCTATAGGGATGGCTTGAAGTGAAATACACTTTTTCAAGTTGTTAATAAGATTGCAGTAAGTTAATTTCTTTTTCTTTTTATTCCTAGTATACAATCTAGTTGATGAGACTGCCATTTAAATAGGTGATATTGTAAGTCTGTTAAAAAATCATACAACCCCTGTCATCTGAGCATATTTTCTTACTTCTTGTAACACTTACATACATTAATTCCCAGTCTTTTTCATCTGGTTAGAAAACAAGGCATTCACATACTGGGAGTAAAGAAATTTTTGTAGTCAATCCACTTTTGCCAAAATGGGGGTCAGGGCTATCAAATTGTGCTCACCTATTCTGTGGTCCAATACAGAACTCTTGGTTATGCCAACACAGCCCTTTGTGGGTCCACCTTGCAGCCTATTTGAGGAACTGATTTGGCTTTTAAAAAACAAAACAGAGCTATTCTTTTACCATCAGAAGACTGTAATTCATACTTGTTTCCCACTGCAACACCCCATGGTATGGAACTGGAGACAGTTTTAAGGAAGGGATGGGGAGGAGCAGTAGTACTAGAGGTCAGTATCACTGCCTGGTATCACAATGTATAAAATAACTGCAGCAACACTTTGACAAACTCCTCTAAGGAAATCAAAATATACTTCAGCTCTTTGCTCTAACCTGCAAATCATTTGGTCCTGAATTTTGTCATTTTCCTGCTGATCTGTAGTTTTTATGTGCATTTATTTTTCTACTGTACTTGGTAAAAAGGAATTCTGTCATCTTGTATTTCTGTTCCTTTTCTGCTCTCCCTCCTCTTCACACCAGCATATGCATCTTTGAAAAGCATCTACGAAAGCCAGCCCAAGTGCTGGCCTTCTGCAAAATAACCAAGTATCATGTTGTATTAGTTTTAAATACATTGTGTGAGAGCGAAAATAAATAGTTGCGTACATAAAGGAGGCAAGAATAGCAATCTCCTTCCAGTAACTAAACTGATTTACAAGTATGTCAAAGTACAGCCTCAGAAAGTAATTGCAGGCAGGAATTTTGTTTTCCATCTCTGTACCAGAAAATCCATGTTTGTCACTCTCTGTTAGTATATCTTTACACCTCATGGAATGTTTTACAATGCTCGCTGAACATAGATGTTTTGCATATGTCTTTGTCAATTTTTCCCAAATATTTTGAGGAGGATGAAAAGTATAATGAGCAGTGGTGAAATATACCTAAGTGAGAAGAATGAAACCCTTATGGCTCCTCTGGCTGACTTCTGGGCTCTAGAAAAAATTTGTTTTTTGAAAGAGACAGTATTTACTTTCAACTAAATACACATCTATTATTCGGTGTGTGACACCTGCTGCATTCCCATGGAGTTTTTAAGGCTGCACATGACACAATTCACTGCTAGCAGAATAAATTACACGTAGGCCTCCAGATAGGATCTGTCCCTTAGTTCCATACAGACAGGGAAGACATCAGTTACACACAATTTTATTGCAACTATAAATTTCACCTACAGATGTTTCACCTACATTTGTGTTTTTCTGTTCTTAGGCACACAAACATCAGGAGCTTCATACTGAGGTATAGTACAGGTCTTACACCTCACCTCTCCCACTCCACCTTCCAGAACTTACTTAAAAGGAACAGGTGAACAACTCTTTTCAAAACTGTTTTATTCCATAGCAAAGTTCCTATGTTGAGCAAGTTCCCATTTTATTGAAATAATTCAATTCTTACTGAAAAAAAGTAAAAAAAAAAAAAAACAAACAGGAAAAAACCCAAACAAAACACAACAAAAAAACGCTAAGGAACCACTCCATATCAAACCATCCTCTGCTGAAATAACATGATCTTTTTGTCAGATGTCAGTACTCTTTGAAATAATAAAACAATCCTTTGGTATTTTTTTTCCATCCTTTAATGGGAGTTGAGGACTAAGCACATAAAAATCCATGTTTTGAATGTCCAGCATTCCCCTTCAGTGAAACTACATCTCCTACAATGCCAAATTAGTGCTGCATAAGAACCACTGTGTTTGTTTGTTTCCCAGCACAATATAAGCACTAATCCTGAGAGTTGTCTTGAGAGGCTACGGCTGTGTAAAATACAATTAACAACATTATTAAAAACCAATTACGTCAACATCCCTTACCTATTAGAGAAGGTTTGTTTGTCTTGAGGTTTTGTGACCACAATTAAAGATAAGAGTTAATTATGGTACTGAAATCACCTAATAACTAACTGTATATCTGTAGACTTTCAGCAGGAAAAGACATCAAGCTAGAAATAAAAAAATATTTTTATAAAACTGATCATCACTAAAAACGACTAAGAATGTTATATTCCATTAGATTCATCAGTTTTATCCATGAATTGTTTTATAGATTTCAGAAGGATATTCTGTAAGTTTCTTACAGAAAAATTAAGAGTGACAAAAATGGTCCCTTTGACATACTGATAAGGTATTAAAAGAAAAAAATAAGTTTACAACAAGCAATAGTAAACTGTGTATTTCTGCTAATAATTGATAACTCCAAAGAAAACTCAGGGCCTCTCATACCTGCAAGCAGGGTGCACAGTGACATCATTACAGGTTCTTCAGGGCTTTATCCAGTCAAGTGTTGAAAATCTCCAAGGATGGAAACTGTTCTACCCTTCTGGAAATCTGTTGCACTGATTGACTGTCCTCATGGGTAAAAAGCTTCTCATTCCCAGCTGGAGTCTCTCCTGCATAAATACATGTCCATCATGTGTCTTCCTCCAACCAAGCAATGCTGTGAAGCATTTGACTCCATCTTCTTCACAGCCTCCCTGTAGGTACTGATCAGCTGGTTTTAGGTTCCTCCACAGACACCTCTTCCCTCTCTGAAGAAGCCCAGTTCCCTCAGCCCCTCTTCATGTGGCAAGTGCTCCAGCCCTGAGCATCTTGGTGGACCTCTGTTAAACTTGCTCCAGTTCATCAGTGTCTTTCTTGTATGGGAGTAGCTGGATGCACTTGTCTAAGTGTGATCTAGAGAGTGATGACTGGAAGGGAATACAGCCTGGAGTGTTATTGCCTGTCTATTGCACAGAGGTTCCTGTTGAGCTTGCTGCATCCCAGCTCTTTCACTGCAGAATTGCTGCCTGGGTGGGTTCTCAGCAGTCCCCTTCCTTTGCTGATGCCAGGAGCTCTTCTTTCCCAGGTGTAGGACTTTGCACTTGTCCCTGTTGACTTTCAAAATGTTCCCTGCTGGCCCCATCTTCCAGCCTGTCTAGGTCCCTCTGGATGGCCACCTGGAAACTGGGCATACTGGTTGATCCTTACAATCTGATATCATCTGCAAACTTGATGAGATGACATTTCATAATCTCCTCCCACTCATTGCTATATATTAAATGGGTGTGTACTGGACAGACTCCTGCAATATCCTTACAAGAACTCATCAGCTCCTTATCAGGTAGAGAAAGTCCACCCCACTAACCACTACTTTCTGAACTGAACATCCAACATGTGTTTTCACAAGTTAGTTGTTCACACATCAACTCTGTAATATCCCCCAATCATATCTACTGCTGCCCTGTAATCTGAAAATCCAAGTATTTTGTCATAGAAAGCAGTCAGGTCAGTCAGAGCTGATTTAAAAATTGTAAATCTTTGCTGACTATGCCCAACCATCTAGCACACCACAGATTTTTTTTTAACAAAGTCCATATAAACTAACACTCTGTAAATTTTTCTAACAAAAAATCTAATTTTCTTGTTAAACATCCCTTTTTGTCTGGTGTTATGTTTAACCTTCCAGTGCTTCTTGAACCCTAACATTGGCAGTTTCAGCATTCTTTCAGCAGGCTGGAGGAGGAAGGGGGAGGAATGTGAGCAGTATGGGGTATCAGCAGCACGATGAGTAGGACAAAGATATTAATGGAGTCTAAGAATCCACATGGAAACCTATCTTTGTTTTCTTCTCATAACCTGCTTCCTTCTTACTCTTTGCTAGCCTCTTTGAAAATTGCACAATATCTTTCCCCAGAATCAAAGTGGCATGAAGGTTGTTGTTTGCTACACATTGACTATGTATGTTTGTCAGGTCTGTACCATACACAGTATTTCCAGCAGTTAAGCTCAAACAGCTCAGGCAACAAACATTTGAACACCAGACAATTACTGAAACTGTGCAATATGTGACCCTGTCTGTCAACACAGACATTTTATTACCTCCCAAACATCTGACACCTCCACCCCTGTGGGACCACATGGCAGACGACGTCAGCAGGGAGAATGGTGCTGTGCCCACCCCTGCTGCACTTGGAGACTGATCACACTCCTGGCCTCTTGCTTTCTTTCTCTTCACTAGAAATTAAGTAGGAGGGAAAAAATAATAAGTTCCTGCGCCTTACAGTGACAAAAATGTTTGTAAGTTTTGTCAAAACGTTGGAAGTCAGAATCAAGACCCTTTAGAAAAATTTTATGATGTTTTCATGAAAACAAAATCCTGTCATCCCAGAACAGGTTCTCTCACTCAGTATGCACAGGTTGATCCGCACATGGACTTGAGGCATTTTATTTATTCACTGTTCAGTGCAGAAAGGGGTACTGGGTGGCAAATCCATAAAGCCAGAATATTGACTAACAAAACTTTTCACTATTTATACATTTTAGCAAAAGAAGGCAATAATTTTCATTGGCTACAAATTACATAGTTGCATTATTAATTAGTATTCTATCTTCTATTGGTTAAATAATTCTCTCGCTTCTCCTGCTAATTAGGCCACATGCTAAATCTTTTTCGAGCTGGTATCTTCCTTGATTCAGCAGTTATTATCCCACCTGCCAAAATTACCCTTTGCCTAGTTGAATGAGTTGGCTTTGTTTTATTTCTCATAATCTGGCATTTTCTTAGTTGTTTCACCAAGCAGCCTTGGAATGCTGGTTTAGCATTCTATTATGTTTGGGTTCAGTTGATGTACGGAAAGAAGTTTCTTTCTTCTATTCTTTTTTCTATAGCTGCTGCAATTACTGAGATGTTCAACATAATTTGTCTTTGGGAGTCGTACATCAACATTAGAGTATGCCAATAAAGTGTGCTGAAATCAAGTATCACAGAAAACTGAAACCTGTAGTTTCTTTTTTCGTTGCCTAATAAGGAATAAAGATGAATACAAGCTTAAGAACCCTGTTTACTTCTTCATCAAAAGAATCAGGAATCTTTACATATTACAACTATTAGTAACTTAGCCAATTCATATGCTACCACCACAACTTCTTTCTAGACATGCTAGCTTCAAGCACATCCTTCGGCACCAAAAACAGTGACTGGGATAGAAAAACTGCTGGGATCCTGAAGCTGAGGATTGAATATCTGGCCTATTTAGACTGACTAAATAAAGGGAATGCCTGACTGGTACCATGGGTAACTGCAGAAGATTTCTTCTGAGTTCTGACAACTAAGAAATCCTCTCTTAAAGGAAAAGCATTTGACTGATTAACATCAAACCATCATAGTCAGAAAGCTCCCCATATCTCAAATTAAAGATGATTGAGCCATGCTAGTTAAAAAGAAAGCCTGATGATAATGGAGAAAAGAGTCAAATCTTGTTATGTTTCATATTCACTTTCTTTTCAGGAATGGAATGTACCCTTGGATATCTGTGGTTTCTAGCACAGTTTGCCATTTAGCAAATTACACATACAAAATGTGTCAATCAAAAATACACGCTCTTGAACAAGGGAGATGTCGAGAGTTCATGAATTTAAGTTTAGATTTAATATTCAATGGCTGATATTAATTTGCTATGGGAATATATTTTATAGAAGGCACTTTATATCCCTTACCACCCACAATAAACTCAAGTAGCCACTGTAATTAAAATAATTTAATTTAACTTGTTGTGTGAGGGAAATTTCACATTGACACATGGAAAGCATTGGAGCAGAATTTTCCTTCCTAAAATAAAACTGATTTTCCTGACAGATGTCTGTGTTTCACAACTGTAGGCATGATGCAGCTATGGAAACTAACTGAAAAAAGCATTTAAAAAATGTTCCCTATAGGGTGGATGTAATAAATCAGATAATATATTTTGATTAGTAATTTCCATCCATGTTTGATATTATTCTTGATAAGTAGGAGACAGCAAAAAAAAGGAAGTCGTGTCTACGTGTCTAAACATAAAATTAATTGAATTGCCATAACAAGAGTTTAAGTTATGTATTTAGGAAAAGCTTTTTAGCAAAGAAGAAAAAAGCAATTTTATGTATTGCTTAAGAACGTGCAGTTCCTATAGCTAGATTTTATGTACAAGTAAAAGACACATCTATTGGGAAGGATCTAGGAATAGGTGATTTCGGTTTTGTGGATGGAAACTATGATTCCAGGTCATACTGAAGTCCTATTTTTCATTAATTTATATGATGCCAAACACAGTGATTACAAGACCAAATTTCCTTGAACAGCAACAGTGAAATAAGACTACATCCTTCATGAAGTCACATGTCTAATGGAACAAAAAGCCTTCAAATGAGGAAATCTGGAGTGTAACAAATGTGAGTAATAGATTAAAGATGTATCACACATAGTGCTTGTACATTGATAAAGTTGTCTGACACTGCACGTTTGAAGACCATAAATTTCAAAAGCTTTTAAACTAAATTGACATTTACTACTTAAACCATCCATTTCACTTGGCTGTGGAAAGTAAGGCACCTAATTGATTACTGCCCTTTAGAGTCCCTCTACAGACAACAGAGGGAGGTAAATGCTTCTAGAAGATTGTCTTGTTTTAAGAGGACTGTTTAACCTAGGTGGTTACCACTGATCTCCACTGACTATGAGGGAAGTCAGACAAGACTAGGTCATGTTCAGCAGTTGTGATTGGATGAGAAGAACCCCTCCCAGAGATTATGATTTATTTGAACTCTTTCATGTGAAACACATATTTAGGATATCTATAAGGTATGCCTGAAGATATCTGAACTGAAGACTACTTTTAAGACATGTGAGAGATTCTTCCTAGATCTTACATTGCAGGAATGTATCAGGCCTTGGAAGCTTAAGTAATGTACCATGGGTCTCTGAGGTTTCACTGTTATGATTCCTTGCTAAGATCTGCTTTGAAAAATATTTACCTAATACTGTTCTTCCTTGCCCCTTAGGAAATTCATGGGCCTTCCAGATTAACTGCATCCTCACATTCAATCAGGCAAAAGAGTTTCCCTTTTCAGGTGATTTCAGTTATTACATAGAAACTTCATTTGTTAAATTAAGTGAAAATATTTCTTTCAGCTGCACTCAGAACTACTGACAGCTGAGATAGATTAAATCCTAAACCAAAGATGAAATATTTAATCAATCACTAAGTAGTTTTCTGTGAAGCTGGGAGAAGGCAGGAGAGGTAACTACATTCTGTAACTATGATGTATTTGTGTAGTTTTATAACACCCTTCAACCAATCACTTTAGAGAACTTCCTGGCAACTTTCAGAAAGCTTTTAGAATAAAAAAGGAGTAATGAAGTAAAAGAAAAATAATCCTTTTCTTTTCTGTGCATCTTGTAATGTAACTCTTGTTATTTTCTAACCCAGATGCATCGGAAATATAGATAATGAATTATCTGATAGAACTGAAATTCAGTTTTAACTGAAACTAGGCAAAAATCTTCAGGAAAGAGTAATCTTCTTGGAATATATCTCACAGGTTGCAGCTAGCAAAATGCAATTAATGTCAATGTTAGTGGTGAACGAACAAAAATTGAATTTCCTAAGGAGAAGTTAATAAAAAATGAGACCTCATCAACCTACATTCTGTTTAAGTTTGGATTTATATATACAAAAGCCACTTATTATTTGAAGCAGTAGCCTAGTCTACCTATTTTTCATGGCAATTTATTCTTTACATACCTACCTTACTAAACCCTCTTCCTAGCTTGGAAATTCTTTGAGACTATCTGCATGCACCACCCAACTTTCATATACAGACCTTCTCTGGTAAGATAAGAACATTCATCACAGACCAGGTTTGGGGCAAAAAGCACAGAAGCTTCATTTTCATCCCTCAAAATACACTGAGGTTTAATCTGTCAGGATTAGTACTAATTTCATTTGACATAGTGGTGATATTTCCCTTCCATGGAATCATTTTCTGGCTAGGAAATTTATTCACAAGAAAGTAATTTAGTCAGTTTTATTGGGTGAGTACTCAAAAGACACAGGTCAGCTGGAGGCTGACTTGAGCTTCAGTCCTGACTTAGTGATTAGTTTTCAGGGGAACAGAAAATGAGGTGGGTAGCCCGGCCACCCGAACCTGGATAATTCCATTAGTTTGTAGACTATTGTGCAAAACAACAGAAAGCCATACCATTATGCCTTTTCAATTCTCAGGAGTAAATTGAGTATACTCTATCCAAAATGGTTGGAGGCATTTGACATGCAGTATTGCTTCCCTGTATCCTCAATGGATGTAACAGAAACACATTCTAAGTAGACTGGATCATTTTACAATCATATTTTCTTGCATTCAATGGATAGAAAGAAATTTAGACCAAAAAAACCACTCAAACACCTGAATTAATATGAGAGTCCCCTTCAGAATTCCTCAAGCATCAGTCTCTTTCTTCTTCTATTCCCTCTTAGCTGGATGCAGTACTCCAGGTGGGGTCTCAAGAGAGCACAGTAAAGGGGCACAGTCACCTCTCTCGACCTGGTGATCACATTTCTTTTGATGCAGCCCAGGACATGGCTGGCTTTCTGGGCTTGCCATCTCATGTCTGGCTTTTCAGCCAACTGCAATGCCAAATCCTTCTTGGCAGGGCTGCCTTCAATCCCTTCATCCCCCAGCCTGTATTGCTACACCTGTATTGCTACACCTGTATTGCTCGGTGTCATCATGTCCAGTTTTGTTTAACAAACATTCATCCAAAATATGAAAAACAGAAACATGTTTTTTTTCTGTAGAGGATGGTGAGATTATAATCCATACTATTCTATAACATTGTTTATCCTCTTTTGTCAACGCAACCACCTTCCAACATTGTAATCATCCAAAAAGTACCAATTATCTTAATCACATGGAAGCCACCCTCATCACATTATACGGACACTGAGACATTGCAGGATCACTCCAGTGGGAACTGGAGGGGAGGTGGGATAAAAGAAGTGGCTTACATGTAAACAAACTGTGGCAGTGATGAGGAGTTGAGGGACAACTGCTACTGAACTTCAAGCTGTACCAGCCAGGTCACACAGAGCCAGGGGCAGGGCTGGAGGCTGGGCAAAGAGGGCCAAGGCAGGCCCTAGGCAGACACACTGGGCAGGTGAGATGGGAACAGACTGCTCTGCTGTTTGAGCAACCCATGGAAGTGCATGTCCTGGTGGACAATTAGAGCATGCGGTGAGGCAAGGACTATGCCTGCTGGAGAACCCGTGCTCTGGTAGCCTGGAGAAAAGGAAGAGCACTTGCTGACAGTGGTGGTGATGTCTGTGTGAGTGATGTTGGTGTTTGTATGGGTGCCAGGAACAGCACTGCTTTCTATGCTGATCTCTGCAGCCAGACATGTACACTATAGTCTGTGTGTCTGCATAGGACAGGAGAATTTCCCTGAGTCTAAAAGTTACTAGATGAGGCTTTCTTTAACATCTTCTGTCAGTTGTGGCTCCACTAAGGAGAGTTTCTCCAATTTCCTTGCTTGTAACTCAAGATCTCTGGCCTCTGTTAAGAACACTGGCACTCCACCGCTGTCAAGTTATACTACTACAAGTGTTTTTTGTAAATGTGTTACACTGACATGTATCACCTGAACACAAGAGAAAATTACACCTCGCTTAAGTTTCATTGTATTAGGTCATCAATTTCAACCTCATTAATGTGGTTACACCAATGGGAAAATTACCTGGAACAGTGCTTGTCTATGAAAAATCAGTGACTTAAATTACTGAAAAATCTAATTTGTTTTTCTTTGTTTATCTCCTTGTTTCACATTCTCAGTGGTGTGGGGTTTGGCTAAAGAGATCTGCAGAAAAGGATGTGTGATCTGAATACATACTTCCATCAGACTGCTGTAGAAGTCTACATACCCATTTGAATTGTTAATTAGCTTTTTTTTTAAATGTGTCAGGTATGTCATACATTAAATATCTAGAATGGTTTAACTAACAGATGTGATTCTTACATTGCTCACTTTTTCATTATTTGACCAAGATTAGTTAGAATGATTAATCTTTTTGTAATGCATCTGTATTTTTAGCAAAGAAGGAATAAAAAAATTTCTTCTAGCTGAATGTACTTGAATGCTGTATTTTTCACCAGTTTTGAGAAAGGTCAGCTTCATTGTGCCCATACAAAAGTGTATGACCAGAATTTTCAATTCATTCACATGGAAACTGCAGTTTGTTATGTCTACACACACACACAAATATGAATCAGGAAGAGATCTACACAAATGCAGCTTTTCCTTCTACTATTTGAAAATCTCCTGCAGAAAATATCATAAGCATGAGTAGAAATCACAGAATCATGAAATGATTGATTTCAAAGGGACCTTAAAGATCATCTAGTTCCAAACCCCCTACCATTGTCAGAGACACCTTTCACTAGACCAGACTGCTCAAAGCCCCAACCAGTCTGACTTTGAGCACTTCTGTGGGTGAAGCATCCATAACTTCTCTCAGCATGTTGTTCCAGTGCTTCACCACCCTCACAGCAAAGACATCATTTGCAATATCTAATCTAAACCTATCCTCTTTCAGTTTAAAGCCCTTACCCCTTGTCCCATTGCTACAGGTCCTTGAAAAAATGTTGCTTTCCAGCTTTACATTTGTAACTTGAAATTAATACATAGGTGTCTGAAAATACAGATGAGGGCTTAATTGAATATTCAGAAATACTCATCACTAATATTCACTAATTAAAAAAATCTCTTTACTGGCACATGCTATTATTGCAGAGATGTTGCCATTCCGGGATATATAGGGGACAGACAGATGCTCTTGTACTAGTCACAGAAAAGTAACTTATTACTTAGAGTCAAAGCAGACAAATGAATTTGCCATACCAGGTCATAATACAAAATATGTATTACAGGTATTGATATCGCTACAGTATCGCTGCCTGGCCAAGACAGCATCAGATGTATTGCTGTGAAATACTGAGATAGGTCTAAAAAGCTGCAAATCTAGGAGGTAGAAAATGTGGGATTACTCAAATATACAGTTATGAGACATCACAGACAATTCTGAGACTATATTTTTAGACACTGTAAATGTAGCAGCAAAGCTGAGAAGATAGGAAAAGACAAGCAATACCATAATCCACAAATTCTAAGAGAAATCAGTTTGTGCCATATGTAGCCATGCAGTTAAAACTGTCTCAGTATCAAGCATAGAAAGTAGTAAATATGACAAACTTTAAAAATTATTCTGGTAACTCCAGTGAAGTAAATCTGAAAATGTACCAGGCAAATTATTAGAAAGTATGATAAATAGTAGTATTAAAGAGTTGATACATGGATAAAAAGTATTTTGAGGAAGAATCAATATAACTTTGTAAAGAGATGCCATACCTCAGAATCAATTGTAGAAGAATCTGCTTGGTATAATCCCCTGGGATCCCCAGAAAGCATTCAAGAGGATTGTCCACCAAAGTCAGTTACAGACAATAAGCTGTTGTGAAGTAAGAGGAAAGTCCTCACATGAATAAAGATCTGCTTTAAAGCTATAAAACCAAATTATTTTTTTTTCTCAGTGCAAGGAGGACAACAACAGGATCCTGAAGATATCTCTGTGAAGCTTTGCACTATTCAACATGCTCAAAGATTATCTGGAAAATGGAACAATGCTTAAGTGATATGGTTTTCTAATGCCACTAAGTTATTCAGGGCTCTAACAGCAACAGTGAGTGGGGCTGGGGAAATAACAGAAGAACCTCATGATAGTACACAATAAAAAATGAAAACTAGTCTAAGTAAAAGAAACTAATGCACAATGAGAAAAATAATCTTACCTTTATATTCTCATAGGATTCAGAATTACCTACCACTACTCAAGAAAACATCCCAGTGTTTTAGCAGTACCTGTGAAAACCTGAGCTCAGCAGAGGTAAAACCCCATACATCATAATAACAATACAAATACAAATACAAATACAGATAAATAAAAATAAAAATAATACAAAACAATACAACCCCAAAAATAGAAATAGATGATAATATAGAATAGCTGGTTATTAATCTAAGGCATTCACAGCATGAATATATTGTGCTCCTTTTGTCTCTCCCCACTCTTCACTTCATAATGGGTAGAGCATAATTAGAGAAAGTTGAAAGAAACAATGAAAGACAGTGAATGAGATGCTCATGTAGATGCTTTAATACAAACACTATCTTTCTGTTCAAAGAATTTTGCTTCATAGAGATTCTTAAAGTCTACATGTGCCTCACTTTTAACCTGGCACCCTGAGTACTGACAGATCTGCTCTTGGTCTGTCAGAACTGTTTAATGGCACTGTTCTAAGCAAGCCAAAGTATGAAGGCTCCTGAGATCCCCACAAGCTGTAGTCATGCTTCTGCAGACTTTGCACACATGCCAAATGTTATGGGCACTGGTCAAGGTCCTGAATCAAATAAGAAGGAAATGGTATAACTTCCTCTCTTTCTCCCCTTCTACAGGCCATGATGAGATATGAAGGTCCATCAGCCACCTCTCAGAGGAATGAGTGTTTTTCAGTACCTCCCAACAGTCACTCCTTTCTCTGAAAATCAGCTAAATATAAGAGAGAATAATGTTAATATAGCACCAAATATCAACCTAAAGCTACCAGCTCAACACTACAGCTCCTAAGCTTTCCTGTGTGTCTTTTGATAATAGGAAAAAGCATCTAAATTACTCAAAAAATTCTATACAAATTGCATAATGTAACAGCAGGTGGCACTGTCCCATCAAAACTCATAGAATCGTCTCATGTTCTTATTTAATGAGATTTTATTCATAGATAATGAAATGGAAAAGTGAGTGACATGAAAATTTGCACATTATAATTAAATATTATTTTCTAAATAATCTTCTTCATTTCTGATTGACCATTTGAGTGTTCCAATATTCTAATCCTGGATCTGAGCTATTACATTTGCCAATACAGTTTCACTGATCTCTTTTGTTCTGCTCAGCCATCATGGCAGTTCTACATTCCCAGAAGAAATAAGCTGAAGCATACGTAATTATTTCTTCCAAAACTGCTCATCATCTCACAGGTAATAAGACACAAGACTGACATTTCCTTTCCTTTCATATACAGTACTATGTAGGAAAGCTGTAATGACAAAGGAAAAACAGCTTTTACTGTATGTTGAAAGAGAAAGCTTTTTACTGAAAGATTTAGCAAATGGCTGGAAAAACTCAAGCACTTCATGAATGAGAAGCAGGAGCAGTCTGGACATTCTGAAACAGCAGTATCTACAGCCAGAACAGTTTATATGTAGAAGTATCAGCTGTAACCACCACTGAAAAAGTCCTCAAAGCACATGCTCTGATATCTATGAGATACTTTTGAGTGCTTTTGTCCTTTACATTTGTAGCACACATTGATATGATTTTTAAAGCCCCTTATTCCCATACTGAAGTCAAATTTCTGAACCACAAACACTTTACAATCACCGGACCATGCCATAGATAACTAAGCTAGTTCATCATTACAAAGCCTAAGCCAAGGATCAGAGGAGCAAGTGTCACTTTAACTGCTGGTTCCTCTCTGCCATGTAGAACCTTTCTGTTTGCCTTAGTCACAAGCTTGATGGTGCAGAAGCCAGGTTTTTGGGGGTCTCTGGCCCAGGAAGTGGGTATCAAACAGGTGTTTGTGAGGGAACCAAAGCCTCTTTCACTCTGGACATAACTTCTAATGAGTGTAAGAGAGAAGAGAGTCACAGCTACTTTGGGACACACTGCAGACCTTTTTTGATTCCTGGGGACTGACTTGGACTGGAAGGAGATTCCTGGGAATTATCAACACACCTCCACTCCCAGCTTTTCCTTATTTTTGAACGGAGGACAAGGAGTGAGAGAGAGAGAGTCTGCTTTTTTTCCCCCACGAGAAAGGCTCCATACTGTGTCATGTGAGTTGTCCACCCCCTTGTCTCTGCTTCGCTGGGAAAAGACTGAGAATTTACCTCGCAGCCAGCCAAGGTGTGACACTGACACTGGTCAAAAAATATAACTGCTCCAGGAGAAGCCTACTGGGTTTTATTTTTGGGTTGTTCTTTTTTTTGGTTATGGGGGAGTAGTTTGCTCTGGTCTGTTTATAGTTATATCTATATCTACACACATATATATAAAAACACATATATATATACACACATATATATATATATATAGTGGTTAAGACCAGTTATCCTTCTTATATCCATTTTCTAATTAAAGTTGCTTTTTCTTAAATTTAATGAGGAGTGATGTGGTTGTTGAGGAGGAATCCTTTCCTCTGGTTTTGGTAAACATTTTGGTTTCTCTCAAATTAAGACACTTGATAAGTTTCAGGTCATTCGTAGATGTCAGTCCTTTATTCAGGAATTATTCCACTGAGTCAGAAGTTAAGAGATCAGGGACAGCAGCATGATTAAGGCAAATGAAAATCAAACTAGAGTGGAAAGAAAAGAAAATATAGAGACAAAATAGTAGTATTGGAAAAAGAAGGGGAAAATGTGGCCATGAGCCTTTCAGGCTTTCTAACATTCCCTTTAGGTAAAACCTTGGTACAGCATAAACAGGCTTACAGAAGAGTAGATCTGGATATTACAATAGATTACCCTTATTTTTCTGGATTTTAATTCCCTTTCAGTTGACAACATGATTGTAATTTTTTATGGTTACTAAAGGTTATTTACAGTTGTATTGACATAAGGTTATTACTACTATAATATACATTATTACTAGTTGTTTGATTTACAGTAGTGTCTAGAGGGGAATTCAACTATATTTCCTCCCAAGCAAGCTGAGAATGAGGTTGCACTTTCAATGCTCTAAATACTAACCATAGGTCAAGACACAAAAGCAAAAGACCAAGAGAAGTAGAGAGGACTTCCTCTCCATGGCAGTTGCAGGAGCATGTGCTCACACAACCAATGTCTGTGCTCTATTCAAAGTCTTTTGAAAGCAAAAGGTAATTGGCCTGAACAGGCATTTTACCAAGATTTACACATACAATTAGGGCAGTCCCGTGGTGTAATGGTAGCACAGTGGACTTTGAATCCCAAGGTCTAGAGTGTGAGTCTCAGTGGGGACCGTCTCCTGGCAGTTAAATGCCTTCTTACCATCCAATCCCATCAGATCTCAGATGCTAAGCAGGGTCGGCCCCAGTTAGTACCAGGTGCTATAGGACTTCATTGTCACTGTCCAAGCTTGCTCGGCCATGGCAAATGGACCCTTAGGACTTAAATGATGGGGCCAGTTCTGCGCACGCTGTGCCTCACCTAAAAAATCCACTGCACAGGCTGGAAGGGCACACTCATGTGGGGAGAGCCCTTCCCAAATCTTTGTTCGTGAAGTCTGTCCACACACATACACACATACCATTACAAGATTGAGATCTTGAAATGTTCAGAAATGTATTTTAAATGCATTACAATCATAGAAGATCCAGCTAACCACTTGTAGATCAAGATAAGAGATCACAAGATCTTCTGCTTGGTATGTTCACAAGTCTACAGAGCGAGATGGAATCCATCCTAGCATGATGAGGGAGCTGGTGGAAGAGCTCACTAAGCTGCTATCTATCTAAATCCTGGCTCACTGGGGAGGACCCAGATGACTGGAATTTGGCCAGTGTAATGCCCATCCACAAGAAGGACCAGAAGGAGGATTCAGGGAATTATATGTCTGTCAGCCTGACCGCAGCACCTAACAAGGTTTTGGAGCTGATCAGCTTTAGTGTGATCACATGGCACATATAGCACAATTAGGAGATCAGACCCAGCCAGCATGAGTTTAAGAAAGGTAGGTCCTGTCTGACCAAACTGATCTCCTTTTATGACCAGATGACTCTCCTACTGGATGAGGAAATGACTGTGGACGTAGTCTATCTGGACTTCAACAAAGCCTTTGTCATCACCTCCCAGAAAATCTGGCAGCCCAGGGTTTGAACAGGTGGACTCTTGGTTGGTTAAGAGCTGGCTGGATATCCAGGCCTGGAGAGTGCTGGTGAACGGTGCTGCATCCAGTTGGTGTACAGTCACTAGTGTTGTGCCCCAGGGATCAGAGTTGGGCCCAGACTTATTTAATGCCTTTACTGATGATCTGGATGAGGGGATCAAGTCTGCAATTAGCAAATTTATGGATGACACCAAGCTGGGTGCAAGTGTCAAACTGCTGGAGGGTAGGAAGATTCTGCAGATGGATCTGGACAGGCTGGATAGGTGGGTTGAGGTCAACAGGATAAAGTTCAATAAGACCAAGTCCCACACGGCCACTTTGGCCACAATAACCCCATGCAGCACCACAGACTGGAGGAAGAGTGACTGGAAAGCTGTGAATATTACATATTTGATCTGAGCTATACCAAGTGTCATGCAGCCTGAAAAAGGAACGAAATTGATCAGCACATCCATCACCACTCCTAGGAAAATCTGTCTGACAACAATGAAAGGTTTATAAAAATCAGAGACATTAAACAGATTTTTTTTTGACAGGCTTATACCCATAAACATACACCTACTGACATCTATAAAAACACCGCCTGTTAAAGTTTTATTAAGTGAATACTAAATATATTGACAGGGAAAAATCATAATTGGAATATTGTGAGTAATCAGGTAATCAAAACTAATGTATCTCATTTTATAGATGCTTGAGGTGATTACTTTCATATGTTTGCTTATACTTCATTATATCCTCTTGCTATATGCATTCAACTAAATCAAGAAATACTTGCTAATGTTGTGTGGGAATCATCTGTGAGATGATTTATCCTCACAGTAAAGCCTACAATGAAGATGGTGGAGTTTAGCTATTGAACAGAAATTACCATGACTACTTATCATTGCCTAGATGCAACAAGAAGTGATTGGATTCTTTAGAATCCTGCCTTCTCTTTTTTAAAAAACAAAAGTACTGTGCTGGTTTTGTCTAAGGTAGAGTTCGTTTTCTTCACATAGCAAGTATGGGGCTATGTTTTGGATTTGTGCTGAATACAGAGGTGGTAATATAAAGATGTTTCTGTTATTGCTGAGCAGGACTTACACAGAGCTAGGAGGTTTTTCTGCTTTTTATGCTGCCACAGTGACAAGGAAGTTGGAATGCATGGGAAGCTGGGAGGAGACTCAGCTGGGACAGGTAACCCAAACTGATGAAAGGCATATCCCATACCATATAACATCATTGTCAGTATATAAGTTGGGAGAAGAAGAAGAAAGGGGGGATGTTTGGAGAGACGGCATTTGTCTTCCCTGGTAACCATTACACATGATGGAGCCCTGCTGATCAGGAGATGGCTGAACACTTCCCTGCCCATGGAAAGCAGGGAATTAATTCCTGCTTATGTGAGTGGCTTGTTTTGCTTTGCTTATGTGAGTGGCTTTTGCTTTCCCTCTTAAACTGTCTTTATCTACAAGTTTCCCAGCTTTTACCCTTCTGATTCTCTCCCAGATCCTGCTGATGGAGAAACGAGCAAGCAGCTACACGGTGTTTGACTGATGGCTGCAGTTAAACCACAACAATCACAAAACACCAGTGGTTCCTACACCCACAGTCAGGTATGTAAGTCACAGTGCATGAACAGGAGTGTTCTGGTCACATTGTTGATGTAGTTGAAAACCTTGGGAAATGTACTCTGGCTAATTAATAAGGTGCTATTTACACAAATGTGACAGGCTGAAATTGAGGAACAAGGACTGGTTCTATCAATGAAAGTTTTCTCAGAATTGCATTCCAAAAGCTCTCCAGAGGACAAGCAGTCCTTGTTCAGCACAAATAAACTCTAGTGCATGAGCTAAGAAGTCAAGGAAGACTCTTTCCCTTCTATGCACCCAGAAGTAGTGAGGAATATCTCCCCAAAGACGTTCTGCACTTTATCATGCAGTCACCTGAAGTGTCCTGGGAAAGTATATCTTAATTGCACATGGGAGCAATTAACAATCATAATTTAACCGTACTTACCTACTTCAGAGTAATATTGTGAGGACTCACCAAATATTGCATTTCTAAAATTATATGTGACATCCAGAAGAAATTATGTCATTTCAAAAACACAAAGTATTTTCATAGTTATCTAAATAAGTACGTAATACGCAGGTCTAAATGCTTGTGTTGGCAAGCAAGAACTAATAACTATACTGATTTAAGTAGTAGAGAATTATTTCAATTTTTTTTTACAAAAACATAAAGTAATACAAAAAGGAAAACCATCTAGTGTCACATTCATCTGGCAAACAATAGACATCTACAATCTTAATACCTTATCTCAGCCATTGTCTAGCCTTGCCTTTCCATCAGGGGAGACAAATGGATCCTTGTGAGGTGTGATTAATCCCATCCTAAAGAAAATGCGTATACAACAAACAATGTGTTTCTTCTTTGAAGCTTCCATTTTTTTTTCTTTGACTGAAGAGGCTAAAGGTGACTGGCAGGGCAAAGAAATCTCTGATTCTCATAGGCAGACAAAGTTGCTCAATTATGTAGTCAGTCACACACACAGCAAGTCAATTTACACATAATTGCCACTTAAGAACCACAGTTCCTCTAACAAAATTAATTATTCTAGCTTCAAGAGATATGTGAGGTTAGCCAATATACCCAAATTAATCTTGTACATTTAAAGTCTCTCAATCTAATTTAGATAACTGAAAAGATGATGAAAAATCATCTTACATACCACACCAATTATGGGGTTTTGCATTATTAATTGAAGAAAATTATTCAGTACATAAAATGCAAATTGCAGGATTGTGGGGCAAAGAAATGCCACTTAAAGTCAGCAAAGATTAAGTTGCCTGAACATGTTTCTTTTTTGCACTGCATGAAATCATCTGAAGTAATTTCCACAATGATGTTTCTTTCTGCAGGAAGACATGCCTGATCTGGTTCTCCTGTTTATCAGATGCTCAACTATTATGGCTGTTCAGAGTTGCAAATTGAATTTTTAAGTAGATAGATAGATGAATTACATAATTTTCCATTAGTGCAGATGTATTAGGTATTACAATAAATAAATTTTTATGAATGATAGAATATTTGAAAGTTGTCAGAGGTTGATAATTGGCTGGTTGGTGTTACACAAATTCTTAATGAATAATGATTAGTTTTCTATAAAATAATTACATTCCACATTAACTATTGCGCAGATACTGCTACTGATTTATATGTATAAGTAAAATTTCTTTAGGCTGAAATGTGTTTATAGCACTCCTAAAGAAGATGTTTTATAAGGCAGGGCGGGGGGGCGGGGGGAAGGCAAAATTAAATCTTAAACAAAAAGGATTTTTTTTTTTTTTGGTCCCGTGTGCCACCAGAATATCATGATATGTTGCCTAACACAATGAACACATTCAGGAGCCAATGTCTTTGAAGGGTATAGACTTTATTGCTTGAGAGATGTTTAAAATTTAAAAGATCATTGTCTTCCATATCTGCTAAAGTGTATAACAAAGAAGTAAAATAGAAAGAGAAAATCCTCCACAAGCCTTCACTTTCAAGAACCCTCAAAAAATTTCCACTTAAAAGTGAAGAGTCAGCCTCATATTTGATGTAAAAATTGAACATTTTTTGGTATACTGTGCTATATTATTGTAATGTATTTTTAATAATTTGTCTGCTATTTATTTACTATACTCAAATTTACACACAGAACAGCTGAGACTAGAAGTGACCTCTGGAGCATATTTGCTCCAACATTCCTGCTCAAGAGGGCCAGTTTCCCAGGGCCATGTCTAGTTAGGGCTTTTTTAAATATCGTCAAGGACAGAGACTGCACAACCTCCTTAGGCAACCTGTTACAGTAATGAATAACCCTCACAATAAAAAAAAAAAAAATTGTCTCCTGGTGTTCAGCAAGAACCTTCTGTGTTTCAGTTTTCCCCTGTTTTTTCTGTTTTTATCACTGGGCACTTCTGGGATGGGTACTGTTCAGTTTCTTTAATAATGACACGGACAGTGGGATTGAGCAAGTTTGCCAATGATACCAAACTGAGTCATGTAGTTGATTCAATGGAAGGAAGGGATGGCATCCAGTGAGACCTCCAAGAGCCTGAGAGGTGGGCTCATGTGAACTTCATGAATTTCAATGCAGCCAAGTGAAAGGTCTTGCACATGGACCAGAGCAATCTCCAATATCAATGCCTACTGTGAATGAATGGATTAAGAGCAGCCCTACAGAGAAGCACTTCAGGATACTGATGGATGAGAAGCTCAGCATGACCTTGCAATGTCCAACTCAGAATGTTCTGTAATTCTGTGATTCTGTAATATGCACTTGCAGACCAGAAAGTTAACTGCATCCTGAGCAGTATCAAAAGGAGCATGGCCTGCAAGCAGGTAGAGAGGTATTTCTGAGCAACGTGAACTAGTTAAAGATGGCCCTGCTCATTTACAGGGGCATTGGACTAGCTGAACTTCAAAAGTCCCTTTCAAACCAAACCATTCTATGGTTGTATGAAAAAAAGATCTGGCTCCAACCTGTTTGCACCTTAGGAAGGGAAAGGTCCCGGACTAAATTAATTTCTGTCTTCAACTCTTCCCATCCCAGTTATTCAATTATCTTAATAGAGGATTTTCTTGAAGATGGACAACAAAGTTCATACAGTGAAAAATATGCATCGTTCTTTGCAAGATCTTTCTCCTCAGAAAGTCTCTGAGCTCATCTGCACACAGAGGTCTCACAGAAGTGTTTTTTCGGATCATAAGAGAACAATGAAGAGTCATCAGAAATGCAAGGCTGTGTAAAAAAAGTGGTAACAGCTGTACAAGTTTTTCATGTTCTGAAAGGACGAGTGAGTATTACTTGTTTCATATACTTGCGGCAGTACATCATGTACTGTACATACATACAGTCTTCAGTGTTCCTGATGGGTTGACCCAAGCGGCAGATAAAGCCCTCACCCAGATGCCCCATGATGGGATGGGGGAGAAAATAGGAAGGTTAAAAACAAGAAAACCATATGGTTTGAGGGAAACTCAATTCTATAAGGGAAAGGGGAAAAAGAAACAAACAAATAACTGATGCAAAGATACTCGCTCACCATCTCTCACCAGCAGTCAGAGACCCAGCCATTTTCCAAGCAATGGCTAATTTCAAAAGACTTCCCCTGCCTCACTTTTACTACTGGCCACAATGTCATGTGATACAGACTATCTCACTTTGGGTCAGCTGTCCCATATGTGTCCTCTCACAGCCTCTTGCCCACCCCCAGCGTACTTCTTGGGGGTCAGAGTAGGGAATGGAGAAGATCTTGACACTGTGTAAGCACCATCCAGCACTAGCTAAAATGTTGGTGCTTACCAACACCATTTTGGTCAAAAATCTAAACCACAGCCCTATATGGGGTGCTTTGAAGAAAATTAGCCCTATTCCAGCCACTTCCACTACACTTCCCTTAATTTATAAACAAATGTTACATCCTGAGAAAACGCGTTGAGGTGTTGTTAACATTAACAATGCCAATGCACACATAGGAATGTAGCAACTGTCTATGGAGAAGACCAGTGAGAATTGATCTTGGTTTGCAATTCCCAGAAGATGGCCCAGCCAGGTTCTTGCCCTGGTGACAAGAGCCCAGCAGCCTAGAGTTTGCTGATAAGCACTGGCAACTCAGTTTAGAAATAACTCAGGCAATAAGGTGTGAGTGGTCTTGAAGG
This sequence comes from Sakesphorus luctuosus, assembly GCA_013396695.1. NCBI lineage: Eukaryota > Metazoa > Chordata > Aves > Passeriformes > Thamnophilidae > Sakesphorus > Sakesphorus luctuosus. The sequence goes on from VWZD01000346.1 coordinate 23,230, forward strand.
AAAACAAAAGTAAACTAGCACAGGAGAAACTAATGAAGAAACACAAACCATAAAATGTAATCATTGGAACAGACCACAGGAAAGAATGAATACAAAATTGATTTAAAAGCTGCAGAGTTTACCTGAATTGCTAGCAGACAGGAACTGACATTTATCAAATTAAAAGATGTCATCTGAAGGACAAGTAATTTCAAATTTACTGAAGGAGAAGACCAAAAGCTTTGCTAGTTGGCTAATGGAGCAGTAGTTTAGCTGCTGAACAAAACAAGTAATCCTGGGCAGGGATAGTATCAGGAGCAATACATAGATTGTTGCATGCATTTAATGTTTATTCTCTCTCTGATAATATGGATTTAAATCTCAGAATGATTGCTTTAAATTTTATTCTATGTTGAGTGACTTCACTCTCTTTGATCTATTTTAAAAATTAGTTTGAATAAGGTATGATTTTGCATAGAAAGTCATTGAAGCTTTTGCTCAGAGTAAAAGCATGGTCATGTTTAAAGAGAATTATTATTCTTCTCAATATTTATATGTAATCTTCCTTGGCCCTATTGGGTTGTACCTGTTCAGTCATAGGAGGATGTAGTAATAGCTCCCCAAAAATGTATTGGATAGGTCAACAGTCAGTTCTGATTGTATATCTTTTATTCATCTCTGAGGACTTTGGGGAATGGCATAAGGCAGCTAAAATTAAAATTTGAAAATTCATATTAATCACCTTCACCAATCCAATAACAGTGAAAGCAGCATCTAGCCAAGCATTAGACATACTGTTTACCAAATTCAGTTTTATTTATTAAAGCCCATTTATGCTACAATTTCAGCAGAAAATAGCATCAGCTTGCTTTCCTGTGCAGCTGGTGGATGTAAAGCTAGCCCTTACTTTGAAAATAAAACTGCTCATATATGTAAGTCGCTCTTCAGATCTACCTCCCCAGCTATGCTTTTTTTACTTCCTACCACATTGTAAAAGGCAAGAAAATAAATAGGGTCTGAAAGTGGGTAGTGTTCAGAGATACTGAAAACAGCTTTCTTAACATAGCCCTGATTCCATACTCTCTTAAACTGTTTTCACACAACGCGAACCAAACTGTGTATCTTCTTCTGATCTGTCTGTTCTGTGCAGTTAGCTCAAGGGAAGTGAGATCTGGCTGGTTTCGGCTGGACCATTTCCACAAGAAGAGCAGAATATCCCTGGAGGGAATAAAGCTGTGTCAATAAGCTCTTATTTCACTTGGCAAAGGACACAGCATAGAGTTGTCTAGAGAATTTCTAGGTTTAGTCTTTTCTCACCTGTTATTGCAGGAGTGACATTACAGCAGATCCCAGACTGTATGAAAGGAAGGCAGGCTTCAGACAACTAGATAGTAAAGGAACCACAACTGCTGCCAAAGAGCCCTGCTTCACACTAACCCAAGCGGAACATTCAGCAGAGAATCTATCCAGTACCACTGTTAGTTGCAGGAGTGACTCTTGATCTGTGTGAAGGAAATGGAGTTTATGATATGGATTATGTCTAATGTTGAATGTAATGGAACTCAGGACTCAATGGCTTGCATCTTGCACCAAATTTGCAACAGACAAATATTGGAACTGTCAACATCTATTAATTTTAACCCTTGCATTTATTACTCACAAAGCTTAGATCCATATGAAAAACTAAATATATATTTTTTAAACTGACCCTTCCATGGAAACTACTGTATGGCAGATGTCAGCAAAATCATGAATGGTGTTGGTATCATGAGCAAGACCCATGATAGCACCACAACAAGGGATAGTTTAACACAACTGAATGGTATCTTTCACTCTGTGCAGTGTGGAGAATCTTGAGCAAAATGTTGTCAACATCAAAAGAGAAATGAGGTCAAACAAGGATTTTCAGCCTCATGAAAGGTTATTAAACATGTTAGGCTCCATGCAGCCTCTTGCTTACCAAAATCCTGTGCTGCTGAAAACTATGAAGGTGTTCCTGAAGAAAATTTTCCTTAGATATGTCCTACCTATCATACTTTTTCCTAATCATTTCTCTTTCCTCTATGTCATAAGGTCCAGGAGAGTAAAAGAAGATTTTAAGTTCTAAATACAAACTAATGTATGAGTTCAAAACACTTTAAATATTTGGAAATACAACGTGTCAGAAATGACAGTAACTCACAATCAGTTGATTGTGAAGCACTACTCTTGTAAGAAGAGAAGGAAGACTATTTGAATAGATAGATACAAATGTTGGGGCCTGCACATCCTGGCTTTTTCCTATATATCACAATATACCAGCCAGAAAAAGTGATTACACAATTGTCACAAAATAATAGCTTTCAACACAAGTAGAGAAGATCAGGAAAACACATTATAAAAGAGGTTTTTGTAACAGCTGGGGTTTTACTGAAGCAAATTTTTCAACTCCCACAACAGTTGGGTTGCAACTCATACTTCAGCATTCCAGCAAAATTTTTTTTGTACTCCCTCTTGAAATAATGAAATCTGTTTTTTTCAGTCAGTGGTATCATACCAGGGAAATATCAGCCAGAGCATTGGTAAAGACAATTGTTCAGGCAGATGGCACTAGCATGCAGTTGTTACAGATATTTTGATGCGACAAAGTTGTTTAGTATAAATAAGCCCTTTGGTCTGAACCACAGCTCTGAACCCAACAGACGTGGTTCTATGCAATTTTACAAACTCTGAGAACCAAACTGTCTTGGAAATATCTGTGTTTCACTTCAGCAGTAGCATTTCACTGGCAGAGTGAGTAAGACCAAATGACTTTTTGTACTCTTATAGCAGTTTTTTCCACTACTAAAGGGGGATATGAATATGGTTTCTTGAGCAGGTTTGCCAAGGCAAGGATAAAATTACAAAAGTTGTGCTTTGGTTCCTCATGTACAAATGAGAAGGAATAACAAACTGCAGGTCCTTTAAGACCTAGTGGTAGAAAAATAGTCTATTTTTGAATCTTTCTACTCATAAAACATTTTTCTAATTTCTTTGAAATGTCACAGCTTTATTTTATTGATATGTTTGAAAATAATTTTCATAACGGTTTTCTGAAAGTTCTTTTTTTTAATGAAAATCGAAACTTATAACTAGAAAAGAACCAGCATTCAGAATTAAGATGCTATATCATACATAGATCTCCTATCTAACTGTGCTGATGTGAGTTCACATTATGGAAATTGTGAATACTATGGACTTTTGCCTTTGGTGTCTCTTTCCTGCAGTGAGGAGTGAATAGAAGAATGCACAAAACTAAGGGAAAGAATATCCTTAACACATGGCTTTCCTCTAGTGCTTTGAAGAAAACATTCTGGTCTGAACAGCTGATCATTAGACAACAAATTTACTTTGAAATGCATACAGTTACTATTCCATAAAGGACATAAGTAAACAGAAAAATAAACCTTGTCTTGCAAAGTCTTACACATATACTGAAAATCATACATCAGAGTACTCTAAAAAAATTATCTCCAGTTTTAATGAGGCTAAGCATTTGATAGTCACTTGGACTAGACAGAATCAAAACTTCTAGCTAGGTTCATAGAAACACCAGTGGATCTGAAGTAATGTGAAGTGTCCATCCCTTGAATCATCCTGATGGGAGGAGAGTGTTTTCAGATCTCCCTTTTAACAGGGAAAATATTCCCGAAAAAGTCTTTCTGGCTGATGGAAAGAATGACTACTGAAAAGAGGTTGAGTTAGTAGTTTAATGACTGAACAACTATGGGTCTGTTACAGTCAGTAGTGCATCTTGCTGTTCTGAGGTACCTCACATTAATGGTCTTAACAGGTTGGTCTTATTAATGTTTTTAATTAATTTTTAATTATTACTTTCAATTAAGTGCTGGCTTAATTGCTATCCATTAGAGGGACTACACTTCTGAATGGCAATCCTGGACTAAAAATGAGCAGTTCCTGAAAGCCAGCTGTATAACAGCAGTTGTTCACAGTTTCAAAGGAAAATGAATTCAGTTTTGTGATTATTCATTTAAATTATTTTTTAAATTAATTGTTTGAAACAATAAAGAGTAAAATGTCTTTGCAAATAAGTATTTTTGACACATTCAAAATACAGAATTTCTACTACCTGTCCAATGTGTCCAAGAACAGAGTATATTGCCCTTCATCTTTGTGAGCAGCCTTTTACATGTCTGAAGACTATTAAAATGCTCACTCCCTTCCACTGTTGCTATCCCACTCTGTCTTTTCTTCTTGGACCATGCCTTCCAAACCTCACCCTTGCTCTTCACTGGATTCTCTCTGATCAATGTACGCTTTTTCCAGCAGTCATCCAGAGGAGATTTATGTGCCAACAAGGTCTGAGTAGAGAGGTTGTTGCAGGTGTTGCAACCCTGCAGTACAGCAAATGTTCAGCTGAGCTTCATTTAAAATATGGGTTATCAGTATTCAAAAGACGAACTGCTATGAGACCTCTCTGAAGTAAGTGTTAGAAATGTGCACAACTGGACATAGCTGTATGCAACAAGTGGAAACTAAACCTGGTGGAACAGCATGTGATACTGGTGGCACAACATGCAATGCCACATTTCACATGCTCCAGAATTTGTGCTCCTGGGAGGCTCCACTGCAATACCAGCAGCTGCCTACCCTGGAAAAAAGTCAGAGGCAGCAGAAAATGCAAATTTTTGAAAATAAATATTTTAAACTCATAAGAGCAAATATTTAAAATTTGCCGAAAATAACCACTTCATAGGAGAAAAGGTGATGTAGTGAGGAAGGTGAACTAAATTCATGTACTGTTCAACTGAGGACCTACAACGTCAGGACAGAACAGTCACAAAGATACTCCAGAGTATTTTTGAAAACCAGTTGACAGCAGTTCGGTTAAAAGAGGCTCGCTCGTGCCTTTTCAAGACTGCTTTACAGGAGTGACTTCATACTTGAGCCGTGGGAGCAGGCAGCCTAAGTGAGGATACGTTATCTACTTAGAAACACGTTTGGGATTTCACACAGCACGGGGGGCGGATGACTTCCAAGCCGCCCTGCGAACTCGCTCGGAGAAGTTCGCCAAGGGCCGGTTTGCGCGGAGAGAGCGTCGGGTTGGCGCGGGGCGCCCAGGGCGCTGGCACAGAGAGGGCTCTGACTCGCCCCAGCACCGCCGCACCTGCGGCCGCCGAGATCCCGAAACCCAGGGCAGTGCCGTGACTGTGTTAGGGCGGGGCGGAACGAGGCGAGGCTGGGCGGGGAGCAGCTCGGCCCCGCCCGGCCCAGCCCAGGCAGCCCCCACTCCCGCTTGTCCCCCGCAGCGCATGACCCGCCTTGGAGGGGCGCTGGCGCTGCCCACAGGTTTGGAGCCGGGGGAGTGAGCGGAGGCTGCGGCCGAAGGGAGGCGGGCAGGTGTGGCGGGGCGGGGGCAGGTGAGGCGGGCGGGGAGCGGCCGAGGCAGCCGCCACGCCGATTCCCCCGGTCGGCGGCAGCTGCCCCGGAGGGAGCGAGGTGCACAGCTCCAGCGGCCGCGGGCGAAGTGAGAGCGCGGGGCGGGCGGGGACGGGACGGGCAGCGGCGCGGCACCTCGGGCTGCTGTCGGGGTACTGCCTGGAGTCTCCTCTGATGAAGCCCATGTTCCGTGTTGTGCCGTCCCAGTTGGTTTCCCGCACCCCGACCCAGCGGCTGGAGATGAGCGCTGAAGCGAAGGGGCCGTCGCGNGTGCGGTGTCCCTGGGACGGTAGCCAGAGCCAAGGGATGCATTTCCAGCCTGGCCCGTCCGCCCCCTATGCGAGGTAGTCTTCTCTGCAGCTTTGTTGTGTTCTTGATCAGGAGAGTGTGGGCTGCTGCTGGCAGCTACAGGATGAAGTCGCCTCCTTGCTGCATGTCGCTTTCTTCCCAAGCATCCTTGGAGGAACGAGGGAGTAGCACATCTCTGGGCTCCCTGAACTCCAGTGTTTTCTCCAGTGAAGAAGAGCAAGGGCCCCTGCTCCAGAAAGTCATTCCCCCCTTGGACTGCTTTACTATCAATGTAGGAGGCAGCCGCTTTGTGATGTCCCAGCAAACTTTGTCTTGCTACCCTGACACTCGACTTGGCAAACTGGCTGTAGTGGTCTCTGCTGCCCGGGATGTGGCGTCTGGCCTCCTTGAGCTTTGCGATGATGCCAACCTTGTGGAGAATGAATATTTCTTTGACCGGAGCTCACAGGCATTTCACTACATCCTGAATTACTACCAGACAGGGAGGCTGCATGTGATGGAGCAGCTTTGTGCACTCTCCTTCCTGCAAGAGATCCAGTACTGGGGTTTGGATGAGCTCAGCATTGATTCCTGCTGCAGAGACCGGTGAGTTGTGGAAAGATGAGGTTTGCAGGAGTGTGGCTGTGTAACCTCAGCATTGAATTGCATTTAGGGACGCTCAGATGAGAGACCAGCACTGGGAATGGGTGAGTTAGCAGGGCATTTGGAAGAGTGTGCTCAGAGCTGGATAAATTCAGCCCCAAGTGCTGCTCTAGAGGTGGATGGTGTCAGAAATTGGAGATGTATTCGGGGATTGTCACAGTTAATCTTTGCTGAGGGACAGGTTGGCAGTTGAGATCAAGATAGTGAGACCCTAAGAGGAGTAGGGTCTGAGTTGTCCTCTACTGGTTTCAGACTGGCCCTGGAAGCTCAAATGTTTGAAAACAACAATGCCAGAGATAAAAAAGTTTGTGAAAGGAGATGTGCCCCTTCAATCAATTAGTTCAAAGTTACCATATTTAGAGGGGAACGTGGAGTCAGGCATTATGTTTGGGAGGGTTTGGATCCTCCCCACCCCACACTTTCATTTTGAAGGATTTCCAGAGCCAAGTGGGAGAGACAGAAGGGGAGGGTTGGTCACCTGCCAGGCTGAGTGTGGGTGGCATGGCTCCAGGAGGAGCCATGAAAGGAAGCATCGCACGTGGATGTAGCAGCTTCCAGGGAGGGGGCAGCAACAGCGGGAACATGGCTCGCTGGAGACAAATTGTAACAGGCAGTTTAGGAACGAGGTGGGTTTCAACTGACCCACCCTCGGGATGTTTCTGTTAATTCTATTTGCAGTTAAATTTATTTTTTTCCTACCATTTTTAATGTTACTGGTTTGCCTTTTTTAGTATTGAAGAAATTAATTTTGTGAAGAGTGTAATTACTATTTATCTAAGGTAGTTATGTCAAAATTATTAGAAACAAAGAACCAATCTCACCCCAAAAGGATACTAGTTATCCTACCCTAGTATCGTTCACTTCTGTAGCTGAGGTAGTTGGAGATTAGCATTCATCCCTTTCTTGCTTCGGTGGTAAGTGTAACTAAAAGCTACTACTTCTTTGGTGATACAAGGAGCTACAGACCTCTTTGGTGTATGCAGGACTATTAAATGAAGGCAAAATTTCAAAAACTCCTCTGTCTAAGGCTTCAACTTTGCAGCAGTTAAAAAATACAGATACAAAAGAAAAAGATACTTTTTTTAGTACAAAAGAAAAAGATACTTTCATTATGGTTTTGTTTCATGAAATTAGTCTGTAAACGTACTCTTGCTCTAACAACTTATGTATTTGCAGTCTGTAAGTTTTGCTTAGCACAAATGCTTGTGCACTTTGTGTGAGGACCTGTATATTTAAAAAAAAAAAAAAAAAGAAAGATACCTTGCATCTTAGTGTGCAATGATCAGAACTTAATTTTCTGGCTTTTATTACGCTGTCAGTTTTAGTATTGCAAATACACACCAATGTGATAAAAATGCAATATAATTAATCAAGCTGGGAACCATTTAAAAACAGAGGATCTCAGGATGCCAGAATTGCTTACCAGAATGTATATTAGTCATATAGCAGATCCTACTGTAGTCAACATGATCCATTTAAATAAACTATATCAGAATAAAATTACTCTGCACATAGAAAGTGTCACTGATGTGAAATGGGGGAACAGAAGTATATCAGGTCAGTGGAAACATGCTGCAGGGTCTCAATTAATAAAATCTTCAACCATATGCTTGATATTAGGGTTTTCTGAGCTCACATATGGTATACTTTAATGTGGATTCATATGACTTGTGTGATACAGAATGAAAAGCTTATGCATATTGGTATTAAAAATCTTTTGGGGCGATGTTCCTGGGCAGGTACTTCAGAAGAAAGGAGCTGAGTGAAGCCTTAGACATCAAGAAAGATGCAGAAGAACTGGATGCCCAAGATGAAGAAGAGGACTTTTCTGGTAGCCTCTGTCCCAATGTCAGACAGAAACTCTGGGAAGTTTTGGAAAAGCCTGGCTCCTCTGCAGCAGCCAGGACTTTTGGCACTTTGTCCATGGTTTTTGTTGTTGTGTCCATTGCCAACATGGCTTTGATTTCAGTAGAGCTAAGCTGGCTGGCACCACCACTACTGGATGCCCTAGAGTACTTGTGCATTGCGTGGTTCACAGTGGAGTTTGTTCTGAGGTTCCTGTGTGCACGAGATCGGTGTCGCTTCCTGAGGAGTGTGGCAAACATCATTGACCTCCTTGCTATTTTGCCGTTCTACATCACCCTGCTGGTGGAGAGCCTGTGTGGTGGTGAGAGTTCGCACGAACTGGAGAACGTGGGACGTATTGTCCAAGTGCTGAGATTGCTCAGAGCCCTGCGGATGTTGAAGCTGGGAAGACATTCAACAGGTACTTTTGGCCATGGCAGTGGTACTTCTCAGTTTTGCTACCTGCAACAGTTATCCCTGTGCACAGTCCTCCATTTCGTGTGCATTTCTGCCAAAACGTTTTTAGACAATATGTTAGCAGCAGTGGCTTGTGAAAATCTTACTTTTGGACGTTATAATTGAGAAAGGCCTGCTATGATAAATTTTAGCTCTTCATAAAGCCATTTATATATTGTTTGCATAGAACATTTACAAAAACAGACCCCAAAGCTGCATGCTGTAAATCCACCAATTATTCACAGTCATAAATTTTAAAATGTATATTTCAGTTGATTTTATTAGGAGAGAAGCAGAGATCATTTCCCCACACTTTTTTAATTATCCAAGGCCCGCTCATGACAGCTATCACACTTTGATTTGTTTAAAAGTATATGTAAAGAAATACATCGTGATTTTTGTCTATGTCATAGATCCTAAAAACAACCACAGCAGAGACTGTTTCAAGAAAACTGTTTAAACTGAATCTTTGCAAGTGGTGGGTTTAGAGTCTCTCTGGCCATGTTGAGCCCTCTGGTGTCCCAGTGGTATGTGGAACCCAGCTGAGGGCTGCTTACTGAGTTGGATGTAGGTGCAGCACAGACGAGCAGTGTCAGGTTCAGAGTTCATGAAGTGGTGTGGGGCCCTTAGTGTCCAAGTGCCCCTGACAGGTTGGCAGAGAGATGGATGAACAGCAAGCAGGGATGTGGTGGAAGGTGAAATGCATTTCTGAGGATTGTTTTGTTCACTCTCTCTGGTGAAAGGCAGAGAAGGTAACATTTCCTAGTAGAAATTTAACAGAGGAAGCTGGGAATGATTGGTAGGTGTTGCATTTCCACATTTCCCCTGTTTCTCCTGTTCTTATCACTGCTTTATAATGTGTGCATGCCTCGATATATGGAAGAATAAAAGCTGTATTCCCACCACACCCTGACCATGCCATGATACTGCCCAGTGCTCAGTATTTTCAAATTATTTCATTATATTCACACTTAAATCTTTGTGAAATATGGTCCTAAATTTGGCCAGAGAAATGTTCAGCTAACACTGGGAGCTTTGAAAAATTAGATCCTGATAGTAAATCATAGTCTCTGTCCTGTGATATTAGGCTGTTCTGAAGATGGTGATGGTTGTTTTTAAAATGCACCCAATGTACCCTTTCCAGCCATGAAGTGGGAATTGGCTGATGCCCTGTCTATTTTTTTGGAGAGCCATCTCTGCCAACTGGCCCCAGTTCAGCAGGAGTTACAGTGTGCTCACAGCAGCAGAAATATCTCTATTTTTGTTCCCACTGAAGGGTAGCAAACCTGCCTTCCAATTGCAGGGTGTAGCTTTGATGCTACTAAGCATAATCATAGTGGTTTGGGAAATATCTTAATCTTACTCTCTACCCTAGATTATGCATAACTGTCCCTTACAAAGCAGCTGAAAGCAAGTTTATAGTGGTTTGGTCTGGCAATGTGTTAGTTTTGTTTCGTTATAAGTTTTGCAGAGTTTGGTAGAGGGTTTTTTTCAAGAAAGGCTTATACCTACTTTTGATGATAGCATTAATGTGAATGCATTCCTCTAACTATATTTTGAAAATAAGAAAAAGATTTTATCTCATCAAGGCACGTTTGTACTAATACAACAGTCATCCTAAAGTAGGTTGATTCTAGTTATAAAGTTTCCAGTTTATTGCATTGTACTGTAACAGGATGAAAGTGTGAAACTCAGTTCTGTGGCTCTTTCTGTCAACTTGAAAACAGATGTTTCAGATGCTTATATAACTGTTAACTTCAAGTATATTAACTTTCATGGATGGTCAAAACACTTGTGCCTATTTATTCTTAAATTCACTATTCACAGTTTATGTCACAATATTGAGTGCCTTTAATATTGGCTGTATTTATTCCATGTTAGGTAGAAGTGAATTAATTATCTAAAAATCTAATGTCCTAATCTGGAGGTGTGCTGGAACCAAGATACTGGTTCTTTTTACTGGAACCAAAATACCAGTTTCAAGGTCCAAGAAGCAATACACATACCTATTTAAACCATTCAGAGCAGTGTTACCATCATCGTGTTTGCCTCTTTGGTAGTTCATTTCCTGCCCATTTAGGTCCAGAATGCTAAATCAAATCTGCATAATTTAAATGTGGAAACTCACTGTTTTGATCTTCTGTCAGAGGAAAAGCTGTTACTAAGATGAAACAGTGCTAATAAATCAAAACAGAAATGTACACTTGCAGATCTGAACCCCGGTTTCTGGCTAGAGGTAAATAGCAGAAGAGAGCTTTGTAATGTACTTCTAAATACATACTTAACCACAACTCCTAATATAAGATAAAATCCATAAGTATCATAAACAGAGACCATTATCCTTGCACATACCTAGGCAGATAAAAGTGTTCAGGGATGGCTCTTGCAACTCTTCTGCTCTCTTGCCTTGGATCTGGCAGCTTAAAGTTGCCTCCCAGTGAAGCTTCTCTCTAACTCCTGCGTTCTCAGACCTGACAAAGCATCGTGCACTGCTCGGTTGTTTTGTGTGGCAAGAGGGGTGCAAGGTCAGAAGTTGTAGACAGCAGTTCTTTCACCAGGTGGGGGTGTTCACAGTCACAAGGAGAACATCTCTGTAGTGCTGTGCAGAGTCATAACAAAGCTGGGATCACAGTAGCAGCCTGGCCCTGCTATCAAGGGCAGAAATAAGTGAGGGAAAAAAAACATATCAGTTATTTTCTTCACTTTCAAGGAATGGCTACTTAACCCTTTCTGTGGGAACGGGACAAAACCAAGAAATTAAAAAAATATTTTCTATGCCTTTGGAAGCCAAAGCCAGCTCACAGGAGGGATGTGATGCCTGGAAACACATGGTCTAGATGGATGTGAGCGTGTAATTATTTATGGAAAGTACTGTACTTATCAAAGAATCACTGAGAAATCAGTAGGACCTCTGTCCATAAAATGTATAGCTAGAGGGCGAGACCATTCTTCCAAGATATCAACATTATGGATTTTAGTGGCTTCAAGAACAGATGAGAACTGAACCTGCATTTATCACATACTCTGATGCTCCTCAGCTGTTGCCTTCCTCCTGGAGCCTTGTTTTCTGTGAAGTTTTGCTGGTCCTCCTCTGGGAAGCACTTACAGGGGGACTTCTTGAGGAGAAGTAGGATGTGAGCATCTTACTTGTGATGGCAATGGGCATATGTTTGAGAGAAGACTAACGTATTTCAGACTGTCATGCTACTGGAGACATGAAAAAGTGAAATTTCAGGACTCCTAGTGCTAAAAATTTAGGATTGTTTAAACACTGTGTAAATTGAAGCTCACGGATATCAGCTTGTGGTGCCAAGTTTCTTTGGGCAATAGAGAAATGGAACTTCACCTGCATGACAGAAATGCTTTCCCTTTCTCCTCCCAGGGCTGAGGCTGCTTGCCAGCCTCACACCAACTCTGTTACAGCACCTCAGTACTTTCCAAGCATGAGTAACCAAGCTGTCACATCTCCTGGCAAGTTCTCATGGGAAGCTGTAAGACTTGCTGAGGTGTCTGTGCTGGTACAACCCTAGTTTGGCCATGTGCTAGGGCTCATAAAAATTTAAAATAGTTACAAAATTGTATCGTAGAATACTTTATACATGCAATAATTATACCAACTGGTTCTGACTTAGAATGAACTGTGGAGTCCAGTAACTTGCCTGATTCATAGATTTGTCTAGAAATATCTCCTGACTTCATCTAAAGACATGAAGAATTTTCGATAAGGATAATAGGACTAAGAAGAATAATAATAAAAAGTCAGACTCCAGAACAGTTAGAATAATTAATCATAGGAAAAAATATTTTACTGAAGATGTCATCAATGTGATACAAAGAGTCAATAGTCACTGTTCTGTTCCTCACTTTAATCCGGTTTATGGGAGAGATACATTTTTTTAGCTATAATATTCTCAAGATCCATCATAAGGCACAAACCCTGGCTTTTATAGTATTCATTTATGCTTTGAATAGAAGTGCTATAAGGGTAACTTTAAATTGGAGTACCTTCTTCCTAGCTCCCTTGAAAGGACTTCCTGCTTTGTTAAGTGTGCTGTTTTAAACATAAACTGGTGGGAGAAATGAACTCGGCTCAAGAGAGACTACAAGTCAGACTTACAATTTACTGAAAAGATTACAATAAATACAATGATACAGAGAAAACATTGATTTTAATCCACAAACCCCAGATGCATAAACCAGCACCCTGGGGCACGTTCATTATCCCCTGTGCTGAGCACCACATGGTCCCCCTGAGTACAAAGTAAAAGGAAAGGAAAACCTGTTGGTGAGGATGATGGTTGCAGTCTTGTCAAGAGTGGCAGTCACAGTCCTGCTGAGGTTCTGGTCCTCCTCTGGATCTGCCAAGTGGTACCAGAAGTCCCAAAACCCCAAGATTATATATGCTGACATTCAGGTGGGAATGCCTAGTACCTCCCCCAGGGTGGGGAGTTCTACAGTGCGTGATTTAACTGAATCATGGGATAATTTTGGAATCTTTGATGGTTTGGGTTGTTGCAGCTGCCTACTGTGCCACTGTCTAATGGCCCATTAGCAGACATGACTCCTCAGGCTGGATGTGAAGGTGCTAATGCCTCCCTGGAGGGGAATGATCACAGCTGACCCACATGTGTGAAGACAGAACTATTCCTGTGCCTCCCAGTGTTCTTTAACACACAGCTTGTAGCCTGAGGTGTCAAGTGTGCTGTGGGCAGCTTGTGCAAATGATCCATTATTAACAGTTCATCAGAAATGATTCAGAGGGTGTAGAATACACAGTCTGAGTGACATCCACACAGTGATAAACTGGTCCTGGCCGCTGTAACTGGGACACTTCAGTAGAAAGTTTTATGGGGCAATGGATTGTAGTAACTTCCTTGGAAGATGAGAGTTTGATCTGAGCCACTGCAATTATCTCCCAGAGCTTTTGTGCTGCTGTTAGTCTTTCCAAAATATGGAGGCTCATATTAACAGAGAAAAGATAGCACTAATATATTATTCCCCTTGTCTTAGAGATTTAATCTATATTTAATAAACATTCTAACCAAGAGATCATAGTTATAGTAATATAACACACTGATATGGGCAATGCCATCCTGGTCTGTATAGTCTGGCCAGCAGGTCTAGGGAAGCTATCATCACCCAGTACTGGTGAGGCTGCACTTTGAGTACTATGTCCAGGTATGGGCCCCTCAACAAGAAAGACATTGAGGTGCTGTAGCAGGTCCAGAGAAGGGCTACAATGTTGGTAAATGGTCTAGAGAGTAAGTCCTACGAGGAGCAGCTGAGGGAGGTGGGGTTGTTTATCCTGGAGAAAAGGAGGCTCAAGAGAGACCTTATTGCTCTCTACAACTACCTGAAAGGAAGTTGTAGTGAGGTGAAGCTCAGCCTCCCAGGGCAACAAGCAACAGGACAAGAGGAAATTACCTCCTCAGGCTGTGCCAGGGGAGGTTCAAGTTGGATATCAAGAAGAATTTCTTCACAGAAATGGTGGTTAAACATTGTAACGGGCTGCCCAGAGAGGTGCTGGAGTCACCATCCCTGAAAGTGTTTGTGAAACAATTGGACATGGCACTTAGTGCTATGATCTAGTTCACAAGGTGGTGTTCAGTTAAAGGTTGGACTTGATGATCTTGGAGTTCTTTTCCAACTTTATTGTTTTTGTGATTCTCAAGACATGTTCACTAGCAGTCAAAGAAAAGCATAAAGCAGTCAGCTTTTAAGTTAGAGATGTTTTACAAAGTTGTGATGACAACTACATGAATTAACCTACTGATAGCCTTTCTTGTCTTTCAGGCTTGCGGTCTCTTGGGATGACTATCGCTCAGTGCTATGAGGAGGTTGGCCTTCTGCTGCTTTTCCTCTCTGTAGGAATCTCTATATTTTCCACTGTGGAGTACTTTGTTGAGCAAGGTGTGCCAGGCACCACTTTCACAAGCGTACCTGGTGCTTGGTGGTGGGCAACAACTTCCATGACAACAGTTGGTTATGGTGACATTAGACCAGACACTGCCATTGGTAAGGTAGTAGCCTTTATGTGTATTCTATCAGGAATACTGGTTTTGGCTTTGCCAATAGCTATAATAAATGACCGTTTTTCTGCCTGTTATTTTACACTGAAGATAAAAGAAGCTGCTCTTCGGCAGCGTGAAGCTTTAAAGAAACTCATGAAGAATTCATCCAGTGATTCAAATATCAATGTTAATTTGCGAGACATATATGCACGCAGTGTCATGGACATGTTGAGGTTAAGAAGCAGAGAGAGAGCAAGTACAAGGAGCAGTGGTGCAGATGATTTTTGGTTTTGACTTTGAAGTTATTTAATCTTGTATAGGACATAGACTACTTCAAAAATGTAGTATTAAGCATCTCTTTTTTATTATTTGCCACATAGTATATTTGCTTTTCCAGGTGGAGTTTTACTTAACTGAAATAACTATTGTATACAAAAGGCAGAATTCATAACATGAAATCTCTCAATGAGCTCTAAAACCTTCTTTCAGAACTGGATTGTGGTGGGTGAAATGGGAAACAATGGATCCCTGAAAGTAAAAAAAATGATGCAATGATTTGTCTAATCTCATATCCCTACTAATGTGTAATAATAAAGTCTTGGTGCAAATTGCAATGGTGTTTTGAATTCTAAAGATCTAGGGTTTGTTCTTGCACTGGGAGTACAAAAGTCAAAGTCATTAAAGAAAACTAAAAGGGGAAGTCTTAAGAAAGTGAAATGTTGAATAAGTTCAGGATGACATTCCTATAACAAGCTTAGTCTTGTTCCCCTTTCTTATACCCATCTTTTACTCCATTTGCATCAAAAAACGTTATTATACCAGGGCAGTGTGGCAGCGAGATGGGGAAAGAGAGTGCATGTATTTGGAATTTCCTCGTTTGAAGAGAAGCAAAGGGTTACCAGATACATAATGGGTATCAGGAGACAGGTGAAAATATTAAGCAGATACAAGATCTGCAGCAAAGTATAAAATAGTCATGAAATAAGTACCATAATATAGAGCATCCTCTGTACTTGCTTCAGAAGCTGCAGGAGCTAATACAGCCTTTGCAACATAGAAGTAATTTACAAACTTAGTTTGAACTATACCTTCTCTATGTGTTTTGATTTCTATGACTTATTTGTGTAGCTACACAGTTTTCGTGCTTAAGTAAAGTAACCATTGGATTGCAGAAGAAATAAAAATTGTAAAAGGTAACAATCTACTAATTTCTCTGTCTCCCATTGAAATCAGTAGGTATTCCAAGTGGAGCAGATATTTTAAAAGTTAATTATCTTCACTGATCCATTATTAGAAAAACACTTCATTAAAATCTTTCATTCCAAAGGAAAAATGAGTACTTGTTGGACTGGATGCTTGTTCTAATGCAGTAATTACAGTAAAAAAACCTAAAATAATCTAAGATATTTTCAGTCCACTTTCCCACCGCTTAACTCTACAGTGGCCCATACCGTTCTTAGCAAACAAAGCTTTTCTTTAATATATCACTGTCCTAGACTATGACATTGCCATAGAATGCATATAACACAACTAGTAGATTAAATTAAAAAAGCGACAAACCCTTTTCATTTCACATTTCTTTGTGGTAGTATAAATATTAAAAAGAGACATCTATCAACTGTGGATTATTTAACTTTGTTTTTATGTACATGGAAGGCTTAAACTGCCTTTGAGAATATATGAAATAATCTGCTTTTAATAAACATTGAATAATAGTTGTTTTGAAACAATAGTGTGTTTTTCTGTCATTCCCTGTAAATGGTGGTGTAAACATAATACAGCAAGCAAGATTTTCAAGGGCACCTTAATGCAAATTGAGCAGCATCTTGGCATGAAACCTCTGATTTATCAGCTGGCATCACTCAGCATTTGGATTTGGGACCAGTGCAGCACAAGCAGCACATGCAGCTGTCACCAGGCCAGAAGGAAGCCAAGGAAAGCACTGGACACCAAAAGAGAGTGTTCCACTAGAAATTGCCTAGGTAGGTCATCCTCATGGTTTCAGTTAAATAGAGAGCAGTCTGTGTCGGAGTGAGGGAGGCACTTCTGGCAGGCAGTGCTCTTTGGAGCTCTCGTCCTGCTCTCGCTTGGCATGCTAGGGTTACTTCTGTTACTTCAGCCTCACGGACTCTCTGCCTCCTGGGTCCCACAAACTCTTCCCGGGGTTTCGGCTGGCAGGAACTCCGGAGTTTTGTGGCCACAGCAGCGCAGAGAGGCTGCTGCCTTTTGGGCACCCCACATCCTCGGACAGTGTCGCTGCATGTAGCGGCAGCGCAGGGAAAGCAGCTTGCTTGTCTGTCTTATGGACACCATCCCACAGGAGTAAGTTTAGCAAAGAAAAGTCCCCTGGGTGGTTCTGCTGGGTCCTTAAAACTAAGTTTTGCAGTGGCAGGTCTGCTATTACTGAGCCGTGCAGGTATTCGAAGATTGAATAAGCATAGTTTTGATTAGAAGANCGTCCCATGCACGGGGTCCTTTCTTCCTAGTTCTGTCATGCACCTTCACCGGGATAGGAAGTGCGCAATTCCTATCAAACACCAATGGCTTTCTTCTGCAAACTTCCCTTTTTCTTTTTTCTTCTGCGGACTTCTAAATATTAGAAGTCTGGGCTTGTCAGCCCACGTTGGGAGCCATTTGTGAAGGTCAAAAAACTACATATCCCAGCTATGGGGACAAAAACTGGAATACTTTGTTGAACATTCGACCTTCAATTTAAAGGACTTCGGGCTAGGATATGTTAATAAGGAGGATGGATTATGGTAACATATGTTAACTAGGGGATTATGCAAGTTTTGGCTAGGTTCCACAATTAGTTAATATTTTCTGTAACAAGAATTTACATGGGGGAAGAAAACAAAAGGTTTCAACATGAATTGATAACATTCATCTTAAAATCCATCTCTATCTTGGAGCCGGAGGCAGCTAATCAGCATGGTTGAACATCAACAGGCCTTGTTGTTCTTGGTGATGGGATTTTCTCCAGCTCTAAATTTCTAGAATCCCACAGGTTTTTCCAAAACCCGCCCATGTTATTTATGTGGGAACAATGGAAGGCAGTTGGTGATTTGATGTGGGACTTGCATATAGAAGGGAAAAACAAACAGGCGGCGGGGCTAGAAGGAACGTGGAAAAGAGTGGTTACTGCGCCTAAAGAGATGAAAGCAGAAACTAAGATTGCCGCTGCAGCCGTAAAAATGCTCGCGCCAGAAAGGGAAAACCACGCTGAGCCGTCAACGCCCCCGCTTCCGGGATCAGAGCGGGGGAAGAGCTGGAAAGCGCTGCTAGGAATAGAAGGAAATAGCTTTGCCGTGAAGGGGATGTCGGGGAAAACGCACCGATCCGTGAGTGAATTCCTGTTTGATTGTGGTGCTGCAGCCTCTAACACAGAAGTAGATACTGTGCTGTCCCGAGCCGAAATGCCAAATAATGCAGAAGTGTCCGCTGGGGCCATGATGATGGAGGGGGGCAGCCCTGGTCACGGTTCTGAGGCTGCGCCTGCGCCTACTGCCTTCCTGGCAAGAGAGCCCAAAGCCTCGGCGGGGGGAGCGACCATCACTTCCGCGCCTGCGCCTGCGCCTGCTGCTGCTCTGGCAGGAGAGCCCAAAGCCTCCACGGGGGGGGTCAGATTGCGAGCGAGAGAGTACGCTAACACCCTTAGAGCAGCAGATGAAGGAGTTGCTAGAGCAGAAGACTGAAGCAAATAAGCAGACCATGAAAGCCCTTGAAAAGAAAGAGAGGGAGCCGCGCCCCCTGTCTGAAAAGCTGCCTTTTATTTTTAAAACATATCGGGCCCCTTCTCCAAGCTTGGAGGATGAGGAATTTAAAACATCCTGCCCGTCCTCCGGCAAATCTAATGCACTTGCGCCATCTAGTGACTAAAAGCGCCGTGCAGCTCGGTGGTCTGACTTCATCCGGGACGTAGCCCTTGAGGGGGAGTGGTCCGCAGCGGATACAGCTCTCTGTCCTGTCATAGTCGGAAACAATGGTCCAAGGTATGACCAACATGATTGGAAAGTGCTGCAGCAAGCAAAAAAATCTCTAAAAGAAGGTGGAATAAAAACAGAGACTGGACGCTCAGTTTTAGATTGGGTTTTCACAGCTGATACTAACAGTCCTCATGATTGCAGGAACATAGCACACTTTTTTCTAACACCCTCTCAGCAACTATTTAGTATAAAGAGTGGACGAGGCTTGCCCAACTTGAAGCTGCTCGCCCCCGTGCGGCTGGTGATCCATTAGCAGGGGTTACCTCAGACATGTTAACTGGTGATGGACAATATGAAAATATGTCAATACAGCTGCAGTTTCCTACAATCCTACATCACACCACAGTGAGACTGGCCCGTCAAGCCTTCTATGCAGCCCCAGAGGCAACTCCACTCCCTCCATTCACATCAGTCAAGCAAGGAGTTACAGAACCTTACCCACATTTTATAGACTGTCTTTCACAGTCAGTCATGGCACAGCCTAACTTAGATGCGGAGGCGAAAGGTTCTATGTTCAAGCTGTTAGCTTTTGAAAATGCCAACCCAAGCACCAAGTCCTTGCTTGAAACCCTTACAAAGACGCAGAGGTTTCTGAAATGCTTGAAATGGCCTCATGTGCAAATCAGCAACAGCAAAGCCAAGCCATGGCAGGTGCTTTCACAGCTGCAATGGAACCAACGCAGTGTCTTCTCGACGCTGTGGCCCAAAAGGTAGTTGGCAAACAGAAAGGAAAGACAGTGAGGCTTGCATCTATGTGCTTCCGATGTGAGAGTAAAGGCCATTTCCATAAAGACTGCTCTGCCGCAGTGTGGTGTGACCACTGCCAGAAAGATAATCACAACAGCAGCATCTGTAAGTTTGCAAAAAACGGGAGGCCTAGCGCAAAGGGCCCCCGCACAAAGACACANCACGTTTTGCTGACTAAGCTTTATTGTTTTAAGGTTATCAGTTTTTTGCTATTGGAAGCTATATATTTTTTGTCCCCAACAAGTCTGTGTTATGACAGTGTTCCCCTCTCCCCAAACATTCTATGAATCTATCATAAAACTCCCAGTGATGTCCAGAAGACAAAATTAATTCTGCAAGGAAGGTCTGATGCAGCCCACCCTAGGTTATTATTTCATAGCTCCTTGGAGCAGGAAGTCTCTCAGGCTGCACAAATTGTACAGGCTGTTTCTCATTCAAAAGTCATTCTAATTATAGAGAATTAGGAAGAAGCTTTCATTGTGGCAAGGCTGTTTTGTAATGTCTTTTGTGCTCTCTTGTACAGCATCTGATCTGTGTTTGAGAAAGGAAATACAGTTAGATAGCTGATTGATTCTCTTTAGGGAAAGGCTACTTTATTGCATCCTGTGCTTTTTATGAAGGACTCAAAAGAATGAGAGAAATGTTCTGGGATGTATTAGTTGATTCACTCCTTTTACAAGCTCAGCAGATAAAGTTTCCTAGAAATGCCCATGGAGAAATGTGGCTCAGACTTTATGCAGTAGGCTCCCAAGCAGTGTTTGTCAATCGTCATTTACACAGCAAGGTTATCTACCACATTATGGGCTAAGCCTAGCAAATCATTTTACAGAGGAAGGCCAGTTCTGCTTTCAGCTCCTACAGATGGAAGGACCAGAGCATTTGTACTGAGAAACACACAGTACAGGACATCACAACTCTAAACCATGAAGCAGCACTGTGTACTTGATTGCACAGATTTGGGGAATAGCTCAGCCACCACTAAGGCACCAAATAAAGAATATTACTGCTCTATCTTTAGAATATCATACTAAAGACAAGAAGCTACCTCTTGTCCTCACATCTGTTCTGCCATTTCCCTCCCTCAACAGACTTGGCAGAAAGGATCAGTAACACTGGCTGAAAATTCAGCATTTTAGCTCAAAACACCAAGTACTTTCACAAAGTGACATCAAAGAGTGTAGCTGCAGCACATACAAAGGAAGTATGCATTAACCTTGGTTCCCTAGTACAGGAATCAGTAACAGTGAAAATCACAGAATCAGAGCAGTTTGAGTTGGAAAGGACCTTAAAGATCATCTAGCTCCAGATCCCCTGCCATAGGCAGGGACATCTTTCACTTGAGCGGGTTGCTCAAAGCCCCATCCAAGCAGGCCTTGAACACTTCCAGGAATGGGAAATCTTCAACTTCTCTAGATGTGTGAGTTGACACAAACAGGCAGCCAGAACAACTACAAACTCACAGGCAGAGTGCAGAGAGTAAATTTATTCCAGTTACCTTGTTAATCGGGGGATCCCAGAAGCAACACCTGTGTAAATGTACACAAGTGGAGACACAGGCACCGTTAAACTTAGTCTATGCTACAGGATCACTGGCCTGCTGTTCACACAGGCTTATGAAGAGACAGCCAGCTGCATGGTCCCTTTATCAATTTACAGTCCTCTTTTCCAGTTTGACCCATACCTTCCAACACTGGACAGCCTCACCACTCTCATAGTAAAGAATTTCTTCTTAAAATCTAATCTAAACCAATTCTCTCACAGTTTAAAGCCATTCCCCTTTATCCTGTCACTACATTCTCTTGTAGATAGTTCCTCTCTGGCCTTGTAATGGCATAGCCTATAATGTGGACAAAGTCTAAAAAATCTTGCATATTTGTTTATAGATGCTTAAGGTCAGCTTTTCATTTGGGCCAGTGTGGTTCAAACCCACCAGAACTTTTTAAACATCACTAAAATTGTTCTTTTTCATTTTTACTTTGAAAAAAGCCAGCAGCCTCTTAGGTCTCATCAGGCAAAGCACGACCAGGAGGTCAAGGGAGATGGTCCTGCTCAGCCTGATGATGCAGATCTGGCTGATATGTCCAATACTGGGCTCCCCAGCACAAGAAAACAGGGACAGGCTACTGGAAATACTTCAGCAAAATTTTGGAGAGCCAGGTTGCAGAGACCAGCACATCAGGGAACCCCTATGTCCAGGAGAGGTGGGTGTGCTGGTAGGTTCTGGGGCTTCTTTTAAAAGGCATTTCAAAATTCAGGTTTGCTAATATTCTACATGTGCGAAATATTAGCAAACATGATTTACCTGTTGTTTTGTACAGATATTAAACTAGAATGCATACTTCAGTGATCAGTTTCACTGATCACTTTAATTATGTGTTGCTAGTAAGTTATTA
Source organism: Sakesphorus luctuosus (assembly GCA_013396695.1). Lineage (NCBI taxonomy): Eukaryota > Metazoa > Chordata > Aves > Passeriformes > Thamnophilidae > Sakesphorus > Sakesphorus luctuosus. Next base: position 45,016 of record VWZD01000346.1, read on the forward strand.
AACCAGTCAATCTTGATTTGACATAAACTTTGTACGTTGAGCAATTTTTTCTCCAGACAGGAATTTTACTGGTCAATTCTGAGCCTGTGGAATTGCCACATGGCAAATATGGTTTAGAACAAAAAGGAGCAAAAAGGAAAGGAGAAAGTTAAAGAGGTTTTTTATGAAATAATTTATTTTTGTTTTCCGACACAGCAAAGTATTCTCATCTTGTTGTAATTATTTTGATAATGAATGACATGTTTTTCTCATTTGCTACTATATTGTCCTCTCAAAGTTCCATCGAAGTACCCATGCACAAAAGCAGCTCTGCTCTGAAGAGATGCTCATGATCTAAACCACACTAGAGCAGCTGTTGCTGATGGGTCCAGTACACAGTTGTCTGTGCTCTCACCACAGCCTCACTGCAGAAAGGGTAGAGCAGTGCAGTCACACCTCTGATTGCAGACAGGGGCCTTCAGGGCTCTGGGCTCTCAGAAAGATCAGTCACCAAAGAGTAGGGCTGGAGTTAATTACATATCTGGAACTGAAATGCAATCAATTACAACCTCTTGTCAGTCAGGGTCTTTTTGAGAGTTTCATGGAGCCTGTAATTATTATGGCTTTTCTTTTTATTTAAACAAAAATACTAGAAAACACATACATCTCCATACAAAAGCACATCTGCCACACACTCACTGTTCGTAACAGTTTGATGAGGCATTTAAGTTTGGTGCAAATAGTGAGCTTGATGTGATAAGCAGTCAGTAACTGAAAACGTCCCTTAATAAAATAGATTTTAATGAAAGACTAAGCTGAAGAATTCAATTATAATTAACTCTGTCGTTGTTTGCTACATGTGAATTGGAATATTTTCTGACAAAACTGTGATCCTTATGTATAGGGCTCATCCTTCTTCTAGAGTTTGGCACTGTCAGCAGAAGGAGCACAGCCCATTTTGCTTGTGCCTCTCACAGGCATGCTCAAAAAGCCTGAGCAGGCATTATCCTTCCCACAGAAAAACAGGAGAGATATTTTGCTCAAGTCAGTTTTACATGCTGCCCTATTACAGGGTTTCTATATGAAACAAACAATTAAAAAAAAATCTAGGCTTACAACAAAGTCTATTTAAAGGCATTTGTGGTGCTGCTATCTCTTTTACTTAAGTTTCTGCTTTTCAGACATCAGGAAGCCCTTTAGCTGGGCTGAGAATAAGAAGGGGATCCCATTTAATGTAATAAAACAGTCCCAACACCAGTTGATGTAAACCTCAGTTGCTCCTAGTCTTTCTCAGACCCCCCAAGAAGCTTCCTGTGAGATGAATTTACAACATGCTAAATAATCCAGAACAGCCTGAATATAGGTTGGGTCTTGTAAGAAGTCTACAGTTTTGTTAATCTGATTAAAATTCTGCGAAATGCCTATTATGATATGAAAAAACAGACCTTTTTAACAGCTTCTACAAATGAAATCCTCTTTCTTGTCAAGCAAAGACTCATAGATGTAAGATTTTCTCTAATTATCCCCAGTTCTGTACATCTTTCACTAAAACTAAAAGTTCTTGTAAGTCATGTAGTATTACTGTGTAGTCCTGCAAGCTGTGACAGACATTTCATTTCCTATGGGTTGATTCACAAAGGCAATTCTATTTCCAACTCTGTGTAGCAGAGATTGATCCTGAGAAATGCCTGAAGTGTGCATGACTCTTCACTACCTAATGCATGAACCAGTTTTTCAGTAGAACTTGAAAAAGAATTCAGAACAGCCTCTTGTATTTGACATTAAAAGAAAAAAAACCCTAGTGAATTGACATGTCCTAAACACATTTTTTTTCAATACAACCAAAAAAAAGGCAATTGGCTTGAAAACAGTTAAAAGATAACTGGTGATTTCACTCTTTATGGCTGGCTCTGTGTTACAGCCTGTAAGTCTCAGCCTGATGTATGAAATATATTATGCAATCCAGACAATTTGAATTATGGAAAAATATTGCATGATCAACATGTCTTTGCTTAAGGTCTGCTGTCCAGTGAAACGGCATTCATAAACTAATAGCTCTTTTGTCCTAAACTAGAGTCATCATTACAGCCTTTAGAACATGTTGTCAGGAACTGCAAGAGTTACAAGCTCCACGGGATCACTCCATAGCTTTTGCGATGTGTGTTAGATGCTACAGTGATAAAAGCTACAACTACTGAGGGCCTGAACAGACAGATTAAGCCATTATTAATGCTGAATATATGAGAGGAAAAATAACAAAGGTAGAACAGGAAAGAGAAAATTAATTTAAATTTAAATTAATTTTAATTTAAAATAAGAAGCTGACATTCTTCAGCTGAGATTTACCAGTGTCTTTTTGTGACTGACTTTGTGTGTTTTAGTCCTCACATCTTCTCATAAGAAATGAAGAACACATGATTCAGTGCAGAGGAAGAAATTCTTTTCAGCTTATTAACTGACATGCATTGTAGGTCCCCACCACAAATTAGATCACCTACTAATAAGTCATACCTCATCCTACCATTCAGCCTTGTATATCAGACATACCTCTGCTCTGAATCATGTTTAAGTACATGCTTCCATATTTACATTGTTCTCCTGTAGGGCAGCATCAAAAAACTCCCACCTTTTGGTAAGAATTAAACACCAAGTTAAAAGAATCAGATTGGATTTAATCTATTTACAGTTGCTGCTATTTGTTATTTCTGCCGTCAGTTTTCATCTACTCCTTCCATCTTCTCTTTCTGGCAGGAATTGCCAAAAAAACAGATGGAAGAATTGCCGATCACAATCTTTCACTGTCAAAATGTAGACAAACGTAGCCCAAAAACCTGTATTCTGTTTTCCTATATTAGTAACAAAATCCAAGTCAAAAGAAATGAGTGTGGTCTTATTTTTCCCCAGATGCAAGGATGGCATTGATTAGGAATCAACAGAACCAGTTTTCCAAATTATTTGAAGCTGTATGCTTACAGCTGGTCAAAACTGACCTGTCATGTACATAGCTATTTATATCGCTAGGAAACTAGATCTGAGTAACAAATAAAGAAAGAATACATTCAGAGAAAATACATGACCCCTGAGTTCAGACAGTTCATAGAACTGGTACCACAAACCCACCCAAGAGACATGATCCCACTGTGCAAATGTTGCACTAAGTCAAAACACAGCACTTTCCTAAAGACCCTTCCATCCAAATGTGTACTACAAAACCAAACTCTCTATTCAAATTGGGAGTGTAAAGGAGCAAAGCTTGTCCGAAAGGCCTTCACAGGGATTTATTGTATAAATAATGGGACATGTTCCCCATGGCAAGTCTACTGATGTAATGGAATTACACCAGCGTGAATTTGGCCCACTTCCCAGCCAACACTCTCTTATAAGAGGCTTTGTTGTATGAAAGCTGGATATGTGGTCGGGCCACAATAAGGACCAAAACCAGCATCCAAATTATGGCCTGTGTTATGCAGACTCCCTCCTTCCATATGGAGAGGAATCCAGTTTGCTTGTGCAATTATTGGCAGGCTGAACTAACAAAATGCCACTGGCCAGCACTACAACACAGAGGTTGCATTATGCTGCAAATTCTCTCATCAGCTGTCCAGCAGATGTGACAATACGCAAGCCAAAAAGGAAGGAGAAAAAAAAAAAGGAAAGGAAAACTCTTGTGCTCACCTATCACCAGGATTTCAGTTTGGTCCAGAGCTAGTGCATTTCACTATCAATTATTTACTTTACTTAGAGTTCAACACTAGACTAAGCAAAATATTCAATGTAAAATTGATGGGTGTAATTTATGCAGTTTCTTTCTGCATCAAGAATGTCACTTTCCAAGGACACTTCAGTACTTCAGTAACCATCGCTTACATTCCCTATCACATACATCATCACAAACTGCAGGCCTGTCTCCAGCTGGTGGGTAGAGACAGTTTCACTTGTTCATGGTAGGCTTCCGTTCACATTCTTTTCAGTTTCTGAAAATCAAGTGTGCTTTTCTCACCTGCTTTTTGACATCTCAGATGAGAGCTACATTTGCCAGGGAGACATGTTCCTTCAGAAGATTCATGCTAGAATGATGTAGTCTATGGTGCAGGCATTAGTAATACAAGTAATAAGCAGGAGAACACAATACAGGTGCAATAATAGGAAAGAAAGTCACGAGTGCTTCTTTTAGAAGCAGAGGATGCTGTATGGAATGCAGTAAGTCACAGCTTTTACATGGCATCCTGAAACCCAAGTCCAGCCTGTGAGATAAAACCAAGTAGTCATTAAATAAGTCCAGTCAAATGTAGCCCCATAAGTCATGTAAGCAGACAGAACTTCTCTACACATCCTCTGCTTCCTCTCTAGCTTGCCTATTCCTCACTTTTTCCAGCCAGCCCCCCAAAACCATGGAAGAGTCCCTGTTAGGCTACCTCACCTGGGGGGAATGTATTCATTGCCACCAAACTAGCCCAGGGAGCAAATATTCTAGAATGTTAGTGTATTAAGTGATAAAGCATTATTTGCACATTCAGTTCTAGTCTGTGAAATGTTGGGGTTTTTTTCAGTTTCATTTCCTTACCTAACTTTCCCACGTAGAGGTATCCAATTAGCAAGGTAAAGTGTAATCTGTTAATTGAAGGGGAGATTTTAGCAAAAGCACTTAGGAATCCCAATAAGGCAAGTGACATGAAAATACATTATAGTTGGCTAATTTTAAAAATAATTAAAAGAAGAAATAAAAACTTAAAATACTCAAGGACGGTTTAAGCCTGGGCTAAGAAAGACAAAAAAGTCAGAAACTATAGGAGAGGTAAGATAAGTCCAAATAGGAAATCCGGGTTCAGGTACTAAATGTTTCCAACTATGCAGCCCTATGGCAACTCTTATGCAAGCAGCTAACTCTTTTGAATTTCACTTCATCATGTACTCTGGGCAAGGATCAGAAATTTACTCATGTCGAAGTCTGGTTTACCAGGTTAGGTGTGTAAACTCAAATGCTTGTAAATTCTTATAGACCTGGACAAGATCTGGTTTTGAGCGAGGGAAATAGCAATGTAGCTGTTTGTATGCTTTCCTTTTAGAAACTGAATAGTTATTAATCCTTCACAATTTTAAAAAAATCTTTCTGGAATAAGAAGATATGAAGCATTAGTTTAAAATGCAAAAAATCTGAACACTCATGCCGGGTTCACCTCCTCCATTCCCACTTTAGCACACGTAGAACAGGCTCTTTTCCAAGGAAAGGATCCAGAAAAACGTTGTGAAAAGAATATTTTAAGTTTTTTGCTGCACACTTGGGACAAATTTCACACCAGGGCAAAGGCTAATTGATAGGTTTGCTTGAAATGTTGGAGTGTTCATATCTGTCACACAGTCCTAGCATTACAATAAGAGTATGAGAGGAAAAGAAAACAAATAGTCATGTTAGTGAACCAGCTGGTTGTCTCTGACATGAGTTCAATGCATTGCAATTCAGACAGAAAGGACAGGGAAACCACAGAAGAGTGGCAATTAGCTTTCTCTATTTGTTCCATTCCTCAGCTTCAGAAACTACCCTAAGGGCAGTGACTGTAGCATATGAAGTGTATCCCCCATGCTTACTCAAGCTATATAAATAACAAAAGGCATATTTCTGTCCTTACAAGGTGGAGGAGGCAAACAATAACCAGCACTGGTGCTCAAAATTACTTTGGAGGAGCAGCAGCACTCTGATGCAAGTGGCCTCAATCCATGGGTTACACGGACTAGCAGAATGCATAGCAGGAAGACTTATATCCCTTCTAGAAGCTCCAGAGAGGTTTCAGAGTTGTCACCTAGTTCTGAGATTGTAAGACAGTGATAGGATGCTGGGGAAGGTACCATTGCTGCTGGACCTCAGTTTCTGATTCAACAAGTGTGTTGACACTTCTTGACATTTTTGGAGTCACAACAAACTTTTGCTCAAGAAGAGAGACTGCAGATTTTCAACTTGTAAAGGGCCCTCTCATATGGCATGTCAGGGCTGCTCTGGTGCCCTGCAGCGGGGAGACAACTCTCTAATTCCCAGCTGTGCAGCTACAGGTAAGGAGCAGATGTACCAGTGACCATCTGACTAGACTGACTCTCCCTCTTCCTCTTCCTCTTCCCCTCCCCCTCNCCCTTCCCTTCCTTTCCCTTCCCTATATTTTTCTGTAATTTGGAATCAGTTTCTCTCCTCTATACAGAAAGGCAATGCTGAAGACTTTTGCTAGTCAATTCCTATTATTTTGGGCTGTGTGCTCAGAAAACTAGAGAGTATTTTGTAAACAAGAAATTAAAGGCTGCTTGAAAACCACTTCTGCTGCTGGAAGGATTCTGTCCTAATTGCAGTATTCATATGATGTTATCACCACAGCAACCAAGCCTGTAAACAATACTGGTGCTCATGGATAGCACATCAGTACTTGGTTTCACGATTAGAAACACAAGCTTTGCCAGACTGTATTTCTTTCCTGCCATTTCAGGCTTCCTGATTGAAATGCTATTTGAAGGGCTTTGCTCTGGAGTGTAAATACATTAGCCTTTGTCTGACATAAGACCTGAGAAGGAAGTTAAGCTGCAATGTCCCACCAGGTCATCTGGTTAGGATTTGATACGTTATTCACGAGTTACCAATACACACCTGCCAGTACAATGACAACACATTTAGTAACACACACGGGCCCTGTTTCTTCTGAAGTAAGACAAAACTTTCATTTAATTCTGGTACCTGCAGAGTGGGATTAGTCTTTTAAGTTCCTCATGAAAGGCACCTAGGGAATTTTGCAAACCCCATCTTATCTAATGCTTTACAGACATAACTAACTCAACTGCAAGCTGAAAACTATATAAATCTGAAATTATCTTCGTAGAACTTATTGACTTAGAAAAAAGGGTTATTTTACTTTGGCTCCTGCAGGATGTTGATATGCCTGGAGCAGATACATAGTACTGATGGAAAAGCTCAGAAAAGGTGAGGGTCCAATCTGCTGCCTTAAAATTCACAGTAGAACTCCCAGTATGAGTGAGCAATATTCAAGCCATGAATGAGAGTCATCTAACTTGACCCTGGATAAGCACAGTGTAGAAAACCTTGCACTGACATAAATCAACTTAATGACTCTTTTCAGTGATTTCATCTAAAATAGGATGTTTAAAATAGAATTGACTATTATCCTCCATTGGCTGAAGAGGCCTTTAGAGTGACTAGCTCATGTTTAGATACTTACATCTTAGAACTCAAAGTCATGGAGAGATGAATCATTTCTCTGGAATAATTTTTGTCACCAACAAGTTTATTGTCTAACCATTCCACATACAGATTTCAGAAAAGCTCTTCACTCTGGATCCAGATATAACTGCTTTGGATCAATCTAATCAAGCTGCAGATGGAGAGCTATGATCCTTTCTGGGAAAATGATGATGGTCCTTTCTGGGAAGATTTATTGAACTGGAAATAATAATTAAATAATTTTTTTCTGATTTTGCTCACTGAATTAAAAATTCTTCAGCTCTCTGACTCATCTCTTAGTGCAAGTACGTCCAAGAATTAGGTTAATAAACCTTGGTGGAATTAATCGGGGCAGAATTATATTGGATGTCTTACAGGAAATTCCTTTACCTCCAGTTCCATATAGCTCATGTCTTTCAGATGGAGTCATTCATGGGATAAATCAGATAAAAATCTGAAAGGCTTAAGGAATGAGANGAATAAATACCATATCAGATAATCTTAAGAAGTTTAAAAAACTTGATGTGTTTTCATAAATTTTAGTTCTATTTCTTCCATCAGTTCAGAAAGTGAGTTATAAATTCTCCATTTTATGTCTTACTCTCACAGAAAGGGAATAATGCCAGGTGCTTTGAGTGATTGGCTACAAAACATGAATCACAATTACTGAATCATTGAAGTGACCACTTCATAAACAGCTTTCAGTCTGAAATTTACTTATGCAAAATTATTCCACAACTTCTTTTAAATAACAAATAGTTGAAAAAAAAGGAAAACTCGGGTTTTTTATTTGCAAATTAAATGCAGGTCTGCTTTAAAACTGATCAGTAATTGTAATAACCAATTTGAGCAAATACATGACCTACTATGCGCTCTCTTCCAGCAGTAAAAAAGATATTCTTAAAATTTAACTGATTTTTTTCATGGTTTGCATGTTAAGTATGTTATTTTAAACACGTGTAAAAGACTGATCATATATACCTGATGTTCATTTTACTTGTAAGACTATACAATCTTACTACTTTAAAAAGCATCTGTTACAGTTATGTCTTAGTAAAGGCCGTAAACTTAATGATAGAGAGACACACTTCTTATGTTTCATGTTTCATATACTTGTTCAACAAACAATACTACTGTTTCTGATCTGAATAGGAAACAAATGCAACATTTAGACAATGACTTTAAAGTTGTCATGATTAACCAAACTGGAGACATGAGGATAAAAAGGTTGCATTGAACAATAGAAATGCATGAAATAGTTAATTTGTATTTTTTAGACACTGCTAACATAATTTCATTCCAGATGGCAGTGAGAGTGCAAATCTGTTCTGTTCTGTGAGGATACGGGTGTTATATTAGGCTCTGATGGATGAGAATCCTTTTTCAATGTTGGTGTATTTTTTAAAAAAAGAACATTTTAACCATTTCAGACTATCACTATTTTGTTTTGTATCCTCAGTATGAAGCATTCATATAACATACTGTCTGTCATTACTCTCCACAAAAAAACACCCAAACCCTAAACCTAACAAAAAAGAGAAGCCTAACCTTAACACTAAACCTAATCCTAACCGTAACTCTAACAGTAGCCCTAACCTGGGAGACGAAGTGGAGAGAGGAAGGAGGTCTGGCAGAAAAGAGAGAAATAGGCCAGCCCTTTGTGGGCTGGAACGTTTCCTCTTCGATTCCTTTTCAAAGAGCAATCTTCGTCCATCTTCAATTCTTGGCTGAAAAATGGCAATTTCCCAGACCCACGGGTGCCAAGGAAGGACTGAGCTTTGTGCCAAGAGAAAAGGTGGCAGCCTTGGACAATAAGGTGCCAATGATACTGCGCCATTAACATTAAAAAAACACCCAAACCAGAATCCCAACACAAAAGAGAAGCCTAATCCTAACTCTAGCCCTACCCCTAACCCTAACCCTAGCCCTAACCCTAACCCTAACCCTAACCCTAACCCTAATCCTAACCCTAATCCTAACCGTAACACTATCAGTAGCCCTAACCCAGGAGTCGGGAGTGGAGAGAGGAAGGGGGTCTGGCAGAAAAGAGAGAAATAGGCCAGCCCTTTATGGGTGGGCACCTTTCCTCTTTGATTCCTTTTTGAAGAGGAGTCTTCAGTTCTTGGCTGAAAAATGGCAATTTCCCAGACCCACGGGTGTCAAGGAGGGACTGAGCTTTGTGCCAAGAGAAAGGGTGACAGCCCAGGGGCATTTCCTCTTAGAAGGTGATAAGACTTTTTGTCTGTTCTATGCAGGATCTGATCTGAAAGGTAGTCATTTTTTTTTAAACAGACTGTCTCTATTACCACAGTTTTTTCCCTCATTTGACTACTTCACTGTTGTTCCACCTTGAAAGTTTTTTCTTATATAGAGATTCCAGTGCCTTCACATTCTGAAAGCAAGAAAGCTTAGGGATTACTTCTACTTCCCTCTGTGATTCTCCTCAGTCTCCTTCGTTCGTAGGATCTCTGTAGCTTTGCAACAAGGATGTTCATCACTAGTCTGCCCTTCATCCCTGAGTATCATAGCCCTAGGGAAAACATGAGGCTATTAGTGTAGGGTAGATGAGTGTCTTTCAGCCAGTTCACCCATGTTTCAATGCAAAACAAAAGATTGTGAAGTCTTGAAGTTTTAAATATAAGACAAATACTGATTTTGATACACAGGTCCAGCACTCTGCATTAAGTATCTGTCCACAGCTGCACATTCCAAGACCAATCCCCCAGACATCAGCACTGCTCTGCTTTCAGAGGCCCCACCGGTCAGGAGTTTTCTCTCAAACCTTCATATGTATTTGCTGCCTTAATTGATGGCACTCCTAGGAAAACTGCTTTCAACACAGAATACAGTTTTGCTTGCCTCAGGAGCTTAATGAAGCATCACAGAGCAGAATAAATTTGATAAAGTCTCCAAATTACCTACTTCATGGTAAGAGCCAAGAAGCTGACAAATACCTTGTATATGTGTTGAGAGACAAAGAAAAAAGGAGTACTAATTTCAGTCCTTCGAGTTACTTGCACCTCACCACTCAAAAACAACGCTTGGGGGTTTAAAATCTCTTCTGTATTTTCTGTCCTAGATCTCTTTGCTTTAGTGAGGTTTTTTATTTGTGTTATAAGTCAGTTGTCTAAAACATGCTTCAGAATTGCCTTCAAAGGATTTCTCTGATACAGAAAAGAACTGCAGTCTCCATCAGCACCTGTTCTGCTTTTGAATGCCTCTTTATAGAGACATAATTTCTTACTCCACTGTAAGGTAACCTGAAGAGTCTTCAAGAAAACTAATTAGCTATTTCATTTCAGCCTATTGATGTTTGACATAGATGACCAATGGCATTGAATTAAAAGCATATCTATATAAGTTAAAAAGCACAATAAAACTAGTTTGCTTTAAAATAGCATCTTTTTCTGATCCAAGGTAAATAATGACACTAAGATTAACAAACGGGTCAATAAGCACTGGAACTTACAATCACAGTATGTTTGAAAAACAGAAAAGCTGGGAGTAGAAGACTGAGCTTCTGTGCTTTGGACCTGCTCAGTAACAAGTTTGAATTTTGATATAATGGTATTTGGGGTTATTTTTTTAATTTGTATTTTTCATCACTTTTTCAAATTTGCAATATTGCTTAAGCACATACATATTTTTACTCAGAAATTAATCTGCTCATAATGTCCGGAATACTAAAGGATCAATGCATAATGTTCTTACTATATTGAACCCTGGACAAGAAGGCAGACTATCAAGCTGGTGAGAAATCTATGTCCTCCTCTTAAATAAACTGAAAGAAGGAAAACCCAACCCTCAACATTATCCTTAGGACTGTATAACTGTACTGGCAATTTTCATTATAAAATTTCAAGCAACTTTAATAAATCTCTTTTTATTAAAATCCAAAAAGACCACTGGAAGTGAGTGGAAGGTATGAAAAATGTACATGCTCCACACAGTTTATGCCATACTATTAAGATCTATTTCATCTTCCTTAAACGGATTCTTTCAAATGACCTAAAGTGAATTAAATCTTATAAGTAATATTAGTAAGGACCTGTCTGTGGCATAACAGTTGTTTACATACTGAATATTCTCATGTGCATATGTCGGTACCTAGAATTCTGGTCCTGATTCAGACATTGCTTTGAGCACTACTTATTCCCTTATAAGGCTGAATTCAGGTAGTAAAGCTGACTCTGCAGCTGATGAAGGAATTGATGTCGATTTCTAAACAGGACTTTACAAAGCAGGTAGAAAGAAAAGTAGAGACATTTCTCTCAAGTACTCATTGACATTTCTGAAATATTTAGTTGCAAAGACATCTGAGATGTGTATGAAATATATAAGAGAAATAACACATATATCTAATTTGAATGTAGTATATGCTTTAAAACAAGGTCAAATTGCTTTTGATAATGGAAAATGTGGGGTAATATATTGTAACTAACCAACCGATTATTCTGCATCTCTGCAACTTTGCACTTTGTTACACTTCAGAAAACACATTTGTGCTTTAGTATCTGTTCATCCATTTCATTGCTAGGATGCTCAGATGCCTCCTAAAATACCAGTCCTTGTTTACAGAGATAAAAATGATGATTTCTGATGGCTACCAAGTGGCTAATTAACAACACAAGTATACCCCAATTTATTTTTTTTCAAGAGTTTGTTTGCTTAGTTTCAGTAATTAAACTAAAATAATTACTTCTTGAACACTAATTTGAAAAGATAAAATTTCACTAGGGAGAAAAGTGTTTTCAGTACAAATTCAAAAGTATACATGTAGTGTCCTTCCTCTGGATTTTTTAATGTTGCAGGGGATGAATGTGTTTATGTTGTGACCAGATAGGATCCTGGAAGATGGTAATTCTGAAGAGGAAAAAAATCTTTCAGAACTAAATATATCTGTAAAAAGAAACCAGAGATGTCATAGAAGACTGATGGGAAGACCTGCTGCTGCATGAAGTAAACCATTTGCCTCTCCAGGGACACTAAACTGCACCACACTGAATAATGAGACAGGGAATAGCAATCAATATGGTTGCAACATCACTTCTTGCTGGGCAGGGTGTTAGAGATGGCACTGATTAACTCGTACAACACAGACATTATGAGTAGCTGGATTTCACTTTCCCCTATACAATATAATGTTATTTCAAATATGCATGTGAGTTGGACTTTTTTGGCAATGGCTCCAAATTATGTTCAAAGTTGTTTAAAATGGAGAAGAGGATTTCTCTAATTAACATGTTTCTCAGCAAGACAATCTTAAAAATGAGAATGTTTTATGGAAAAAGAAAAATCCTCTTTAACCTGCCTATACTGCTGAGCTCTTATCATGTTTTCTTTAACTGACAATGCATCTCTCATTCTCACATCACAAGCAGGCAAGTGCAATCAGTGGCAAACAGTGAAGATGAGACAATAGTTATAGGCTATGGAAAAATCTTATTCCACTCTTTGCAAGTGGAAAGCAGTGGGAAAAGGCACTGAATGAGTAGTGATGATTCAACAGTGATGAGGAGCTATTCATATAAATTAGGAATTGTGAAATATTAATAAGAAAAATGTCATTTAAACCATAATACATGGAGTTGTCCATCTTCTTTCTGTAATACTGCACATAATACATGAAGGATTTAAGAGCTCTAAAGCACTATGAACTGTCTGTTGGGTTTCAGGAGTCTTTATGGACTACACAAATTATTCAGGATTAGCTACCCCATGTTTCTGTCTGGGCAAAAGAAATGGTTTCAAGGGCTTACTGCGCTGGACCTCAGTAGCCTGGAGTTACCAATAGATGCAGGGAGGTTGGGATGGAGCAGTGGCATATGTATTATTGCCATTCACTCTTCTCCAAATTCAGTGGCCTTTTCCTATGCTAGAGCAAGTAATTGTCTTTGATATACAGCACAATAAATACGTTTGATCCAAACTGGGGCTTCTGGGCCTTACTCATCATCATGGCTAGGCTTCGCGAACGAAGATTTGGGAAGGGCACTACCCACGCTTGCTGCAAGCATGCTGGTGGCTAAAAAGGCCGATACGGGATAGGCAGGTCTGGTCACAAAAGGCACAGCGGAACGTCTCTTTAGGTGATATTGGTGAGGAACAGTTCTTCCTGCGTTGTCTTTTTTCCTCGAGGCTGACTCTGCGTGCATTCTCGAAGGAAGCAGCAGCATCGTGAATGGTGTCTCCATGAATGTCTGTTGGAGGCCAGAGTGGACCACTGATGGCAGTCAATATGGCCAAGGCTGAGGTGTTGTTTCAGAGAGTCCTTGAATGTCTTCTTCGGGGCTCCTCTCTTGCGGCAGCCGGTGGCAAGTTCACCATAGAGCACAATCTTCGGGAGGCGGTGATCCTCCATCCTGGAGATATGCCCTGCCCAGCGCAGCTGCGTTCTCATCAGCATGGCCTCGATACTGGTGACCCCTGCCTGTTCGAGAACGGACACATTGGTCGGTGACAGTGAAGTCCTCAGGATGTAGGTTTGATTAGAGTATCCTTCTCTTGGATGGATGGCCTTACAGGGCTAAGCGAGCTCCATCTGCCTGGGTTTGGGGTTGGAGTTGTCCTTCTCCTAGGATGGTTGCCAGACGGCTAGTGAGCCCATCCTGCCTGTGGACACACTTTGTCTGACCCTTCAGCTGAGACCTGTCTGGCATGGGAGACCCTACCGGTGGCACAAACCACCGCCAGCATAGCTCTCAACCTCATGAGGGCACGCAAGCTTCTCCCCCGCGACAAGGGGGTGTCCCCGGAGAAGAGAAGGGTTGTATTGTATCCAATATAAGGAAGAGAGGCCTTCTGATCTCAAAGTCCACCCCTTCACACTCTCAGGTAGGACTTGGGCTTATTCCTAGTGTTTCTGTGTTCATTTATTTTGCTGATCTGCTAAGATCCTGAAGAGAGGTACCTCCTCTTTCTTGTCAGCTTATCCAAAAAAACTGAGTTAAATCTTCAGGGACCAGAAAAAAAGCAATTTCTGGAGTCTGTGTATTCCCACTGCTGGATACCAATAGTGGGAATCTTTTCCAAATCCACAGATATATGCTTCAAACATCTGTGGGAGAAAACTTTGCAGAGGGAAGCAGGTGGAATTTATACAAAAAGTGAGCATGGGCTGCCTTCTGATGGAACAGTCCTTACAGTCATGGACTGCTATCATTCTTCACATAAGCAAGAAGGAAATTTATTGAAGTCCATGGGAGATTAAATTTTCATACAAGTGATTCCATAATACTGAATATTGTGAATATTCAGTTCTGAAATCAGAATACAAAAATGTGTGTGACTATTTCCTCCTATTCACAGAGACTTGGTCACTCAAAAGAAAACAGAAGAAAACCATTTCACTCCACATTCAGGGCAACACCTTCCCCATAGTTACCAGGGTCATCTCTCTGTGAGGCACTACCCACTAACTACCTGTCCTTGAGAAGTAAGGCCAACAAGAACTCCATCCTCTTTACACATTCCTTGCTCAACTAACTATTGTCAGAGCCTGGAAGTAATGGGACTAGAAAGTAGGTGGGATCATTTGCAGAAGTGTATCTGTAAACATGCCACCCAGAAAGGCATGGGCCATCCTGAAATATTGAGACTGCACTGAATTGTACCATTGCTGTGCACTGAAACACCAAGGCCTTCAACACCTGACATGAGAGAAAAACAGCTGGGGTTGCATGGAATCATGATCCATATTGTCCTTGTCCTGTTCACCCACACAGCAATCAAGGTCCAGAAAAAGGAAAGGGTAGAAGAGTACCGGCATAGATATGAACAAATGGGCATGAGACATTCTGTGTCCAGATAGTATTTCTATTTGGTGTTTCTATACCAATTTTTATGTTCTATATTGATTGAATCTATACCAGTGTTCTTATATACTGGCCATGGATGCTGCTGTGACCTACTCAAAAAAGGTGCAGATCGAGTGAGTAGTCCTTTTGGACAAATGGAGAGTAAATCAGTTCAGGCACACACTGGATGGGGCAAAACAACTTCATGTAAATCTCATTGCTCATCTAGATGGCCTGTCACTGACCAATATCTTGAAAGCTGCTTCTAGCAGGCTGGATTCAAGACAAGTCTCAACAAGTTAGTCAAAGAGAAAACCATTAAATATTGCTAAATATATATGCATATATATATATATATAAAATATAGCCTGCAAAAAAGGGGAAGCACAGAGACAAAATACTCATACAATTGCTCTGTTATATAAAATATTCTTTATAAAGCTTCCACTTGGTTACTTTCAGAGACAAGACCTTAGGTGTAGCCCAGAATGATTAATATTCTTACAGTGTGGGAGGTTGTTATGTAAAATTTGGCCTTCTGACAACATTGATCTTGTCATTTGGCTAGCAGTGGCAGAGCAGAAGCCCTAAGCAGGGTAAACTGTCTCTGTAAATCAAAAGCCTTGAAAACCATGAGTGTTGTAGCAATGCCACTGATCACCCAAGTGGCTGTCCACTAGCCATTTAAGAGAAAGGCAGTTTCTGACTGAAGCTTTAGCTGTGCATATGGTCCTCCCTTATTAAAGTCTTTCAGTGAGATTCCTTTTAGATTCAAGAGAACAATTGTTATGGCTTACTTCTTACTGGCAAAACATCCTGGTCCTTTAATAAAATAAGAAGGTTGGACATTTGCAAGGGTATAGCTGGTGACGAGACATGTTAGCCCATGCACCAGTCTACATAGGTGATGGGGACCTGCCATGCCTGGCATTTTGGTTTACATAATTCAAGGATGCACTGTGAGAAGCAGTGATTCTCTGTGCAGCTTTCTCAAGGGTTCCAGCTCTCCTAGATCACACATAAGAGGCCATCGGCATTTCAGAGGATTGAAATTGTCTGGATAGTTGAAGAATTCCCCTTCAGAGGGCTTCAGTGGGCACTTCTAAATAAGAATGCAGACACAGCCTCCTAGAGCATCTCTGCTGAACTGGGAAATTTCAAGCAAAGTTCACTTCTCTTCATACTATATGGGCCTGATCTTCAACCTGTTGAAATAAATTCGCCTTTCTTCAAATATGTTCTTTTAAATTATTAAGAAGTAGTTGAAATTATACATTCCAATTGAACATAATCATATGCATTATATTGAGCATAGTATTACATCTAGTAGCTCTGAAAAATTCCCAACTAAGAAGAAGAGCTGATGGAAAGAAAAATATTTTTATAGCATCAGTATCTTTCATCACATTTGTTTGTCTGTTTTCTTCTCCATTCATAAAACAGTAGATTATTAAAAGCTGCTAAATATTGCCACAATGTCATTTGACCACATAATCTGAGGCAATGGCTAGCCAAAGAAATGTCTCCTCCTGACAGCCAAAGCTGTTCTAGTAATATGAGAAGCATAATCTAACCAAAACCTGTTTTTTTATTGTTAATACATATTTGTGATGTGGACTGTTTTTAATAGGACTTCAGAGATTACAGCATTAAATTAAACACAATAGATGGAAATGTTAATGAGAGCTACAGGGAAATGAAGAAAAGTTATTTGAGAATGTACCACACAAAGAAGAAATATTAAAATATAATACTCTTTTCTGGCTGAAAAATACATCAACCATAACAGCATCTAACAGAGAAACTACTTACAATTACTCATCTAAATAAGTGAGAGAGCATTGTCTCAGAAGTAAATAATTTATGTGCAAAAGCTTTCATCAGTGCTGAATTTGTTGATAACAGCCTTTTGTCTAAAATATATTCAACTTGATATCTCCAGAGTGAAGAATGTCTTGTGTCTGTGTGTATTCTCAGCTTCATGGGTTCTGATGCCCAGATCTCATTATAAAAGATTAAACCTTCAAGGATTAAATTCTCCTATATGCATTCAAGACTGCATCCATTATTATATTGCTGTTGGAGGATAACAGTAATTGTCTTTGGATTAGTTGCTTACTTGGCAGAGGGATGAATTTTTGGAAATTAGGTATTTCTGCAAACTTTTAGTGGAAGAACTGCTGTTTCAGGTTTTTGAGACATTAGTGTACCCATTCTGAGGTACAGAGGAAAAATACTATTACTAAGAGGTAAGAAGATTTCTCATTAATGTGTGTTTTCATGAGGTGTGGGTCTCGGAAATCACACCACAAAGCTACAGTTGAAGAATTCATGGAGCAAAAAGAAAAGTTGTCTCTACTCTGAATGAGACTTTAGAGCATTAGCATAATATCTCTCAGGCTTTATTCACACATTGTAGATTTCATCAGTAAAGTTTATGCATAACATAAAAATATTTTGGCTTTCCAGCTCTTCTTCCAAAAGGCTTAGCCAGTTACACTGTGGTGATGGATCACATACAAGAAGTATGATTGCCACCCAGGATAAGGCAAGGAGAGCCATAAAATTCCTTAATTAGGGGAAAGGTCTGAGCAGCAATTCACTATGTTTGATGACAATTAGAAACCAAAAATAGGACTGTCCCAAAATTAGGGGATCTGGCATATGAGTGGAAAGATTATGGAAACAGTGATGGTTACAGTGAAAAGGGATAAGGGAAGTATGGGGAGAAAGTAAGGAAGCTTAAAGCAGTGTAAGTAATGAGATACTGCAATGGAAAGAGCAACAGAAGTATGGGAATTTAGAATAAGAGAAAGGAAAATAGACAACAAAATGAGGCAAAATTAAAAAAAAAAAANAGAGGGATTTTTTTTCTGGATTTCTCTTTGCCATCTATCCAGGAGTTACCGCACAATTTCTTTACAGAAGACTTCATCCAGGAACATTAACATGAGCAATTTACTAATGGGAGGAGCCCATTTAACTCAAGATATTAAACTACCAGCTGGAAACTGGGATGAGATGAAGGCAGAAACAGCTCATGAAACTGTAGGAATAGCACTGGGTAAAACCACCAAGGAAATTCAGCTCTATTGACATAGCTATCTTGTCTGTCATGGGCTCTCTAGATGCTGGCTCCAACTATGAGATCTCACAGCTGGATTTAAAAGCAGTCAGTTACTTGATTTGAAAAGATTTTTTTTTTAATTTTTAAAAAAACTGTAGGTTATTTCTAGTGCCTTTCAATCCATTTAGCAGACCTTGTTATTTTTCCTTCCTAGATAATCAGAGCAACAAGTCTGAAACAGCAAATGACAAGAGCATTTTAACAAACAGAAAAAAAGCCAAGCAGTGCCAAACTGTTAGTCCTGACAGTTTTAGTGCCATAGATACAGTCAAAGTTTTAGAAACATAGTTGCATGCAGGCTTATTTTCAGAAATTACTTTGAATTATAATCACCTTAATGAGTGCACCAAAGCAAAGGCACAGCATTATATAAGAAATGCCAGATGGGAACCATAATCAAATTTGCAGATGAAATGATTTAAGAGAGAAAACAATAATCCCAAAGGTGAGTGTACTGAAATAATGACTTCTGTTCATAGAAAGGAGGCATGAACTGTCATAACCTAAATTATATTAAAAAAGGATGTTGTGGCATTTTATCTGAATGTGTTNAAAAGAGAAAGGAAAAAAAACAACAAAATGAGGCAAAATTAAAAAAAAAAAAAAAGAGCCAGCTGAAATAGAGTGAAAACAGTAGGATAATGTCTCACATCTGTAAGTATGGCAAAATTGAATAGAGAAAAAAGAGAATGCATACTTGGGAAGGCAGATCAGAAAAATTTAGACAAAGCCTGGTATTTTTTCCAGAGGGATTTTTTTTCTGGATTTCTCTTTGCCATCTATCCAGGAGT
>VWZD01000346.1:64060-287212 GCA_013396695.1 Sakesphorus luctuosus
TTTTTTTTTAATTTTTAAAAAAACTGTAGGTTATTTCTAGTGCCTTTCAATCCATTTAGCAGACCTTGTTATTTTTCCTTCCTAGATAATCAGAGCAACAAGTCTGAAACAGCAAATGACAAGAGCATTTTAACAAACAGAAAAAAAGCCAAGCAGTGCCAAACTGTTAGTCCTGACAGTTTTAGTGCCATAGATACAGTCAAAGTTTTAGAAACATAGTTGCATGCAGGCTTATTTTCAGAAATTACTTTGAATTATAATCACCTTAATGAGTGCACCAAAGCAAAGGCACAGCATTATATAAGAAATGCCAGATGGGAACCATAATCAAATTTGCAGATGAAATGATTTAAGAGAGAAAACAATAATCCCAAAGGTGAGTGTACTGAAATAATGACTTCTGTTCATAGAAAGGAGGCATGAACTGTCATAACCTAAATTATATTAAAAAAGGATGTTGTGGCATTTTATCTGAATGTGTTACTGACATGTACTTTAAGTTTGGAGATTTGAGGGAGTTCACGGTTTGTTTTTTTTGGTTTGGGTTGGGTTTTTTCAGAAAATAGATGTCAGTTCTTAAAGTGTGGATTTGTTGGTAGTATCTTACATATGTTCTGGTGGGGGGTGAGGGGGATGTTTCTCAGCTTAAGCTGAGTGTAAGAGAAAAAACCCACCAGAGTAATTGAATATTAAGCAAATGCTCAACGACATTTTGAAAAGGAGATTTTAAATTAATTTTATCCTATTTACAGTTTAATTTAAATGAATAAGAGGAAAATTAACCAAATCATGTTTTCATTATGAACTAATTAAAGATCAAAACAATTTAAAAAATCCATAAATAGATCAAAAACATTAAGGAATTCAGAATTAGGTGTTGAACTGTTCACATAAGAATGCAATGTGTTGTCTATTATGAGTTATGTGCATATTAATGTCAGAGACATACACTTTATGCAGCTACAGATTTGAGCTTGTTCAACACATGCAATCCGTTGTCTCATAAATTATACCTTAATATGCATTTTAGCATTATTTTGCTAGAAAAAAGAAGGTAAAAGACACAGAAATCAATGGGAAAAAAACAAACTAACAAACAAAAAACCACACACACCCCCAAACCCAAAACAAAACAAACTCGCATCTCTGGAGCCTTTAACCTGACCATCCCTTTACCTTGAACAGTGCTTTTTCAATTGTACAAGGTTTTTCAAATGTTTTCACTTCCATTCCATAAAAATCTAAGAAAGAAGTACAAAACAAGAGGGAATCATCTGCAGTCTTCAGGTACGTTTCAGTCTGTCAGTGTCCTCAGAAAGTTTCCCACACACCTTATGCCCATGGGCCTTCCAGCATATGTTGGGGTGAGCTGAGCACTAAGACAGAGACCTCAGAACTTAAAGGAAATACAGCCAGGAAATAGATACTAAACTCTCTGGGGCCCTAAACAGAATGGTAAGATTGCTGACCATGTCAAATGGGTCCAAAAAATAATAAAAAAAAGAAGGTCCAATCACAGATTGTGTTTGCCCCACCCAGGTGATCCAGGTCAGATGCTGGAGGTGGATGGTCCCACCCTGAGAACCCAGGCACACTCTGAGGTCTGCCTGCAAGCTTGCCCAGGGGAAGAGACAGGAGCAGCACATAGGTCCTAACTAAACAAAGTCTTCTCCGGCAAGTCTCCTCCTTTATGAAGAGCAAAGCCCACTTGTGCATAGGGTCTCCTCCATTCCCCCATCACCAGTACCCATGGCCAGCAGCCACAAGCTGGAACCTGGAGGCTGGGGACCTGGTGAGAAGACAGCTGAGTGTTTGGTGGGGAATCAGAGGGGGGATGTGGGGTGATGGCCCCTCTGATAAGGTCTAATGGGTTGAGGGAGACATCTCAGCCCCCTGGAGAGATGCTCTTGGCGGAGGACAAAGGCTTTCAAACTGATAAGATTAACATAGGGTGGAGTGTTAAGCAATAACATGGCCTCCCTTTGTGATATCTTCTAGGAGCCACTCAAAGAGCCACCTCCCCTCAGGCATCTGCATCACCATCACCCTCCCTTAGATTGACTTTTCACCATACAAACCACAGGACAGAAAAAAAAAGGTAAAAAAAGTTTTGGAGGTTTAAACTCCAGTAAGAGAGGGAAAAGTCCCAGTGTGTGTCTCTGTGAGGGTAACTACTGCAGCTTCTCTAGGAACAATGTAGGGGTGAGACGACCATGTGCTTTCTATTTTTTCTAACTTTACTTTCCTAACTTTACTTTCTTCCTTTATACATTCTATCTTACATCTTATGTTACTTTGATTTTTACTTTACTAAATGTGTTTTGAACAGTAACTTGCTTCACACTTTGCCATTTTATATTGGTTATTGCTTTTTGCTATTCTTATTTTATAAGACCAGCTCTACAGTAACTTGCTTCACTTTCAAGGTGCAGTTTCTTTTTTCAACATGTGTGTTAATAAGAAGCAGCTCTGCTTTTTCCTTTTGTTTTGTGTTACAGAGAGAGTGGTGTGCAAGATATTTCATTGTCCTATGTTATTGAAAGAGTGTCTGGATAAGTGTTTTAGGTGGCTGTGGTTTTAGTTAGTCGTTCTTTGTTGCTAGTTTCTGTCTGTTGTGAAAATGGGATACATTGCTGTATTGTAACTTGAGTTTAGTGTGTTTGTCTTTGTAGAATGTGTTTTGTGCTGGTTTCTTTTGGGGTGTGTTTGTCTTTGCAAAATGTGTTTTGTGCTGGTTTCTTTTGGGGTCTTTTTCTTATCAATTAAATACAATCTTGCAACAGAACGTTATCACCAGCAAAGCAGAACCTACAATAACTGTCACATATTTGTATTAATAAATGTTATTTTGGGAGCGGTTGTGAGAAAAGTTCTTTTCTAGCTTAAGTGCGGCTTCATATTGGAAGTCGGAATCCCTTCCAACCTGTGGGCTGTCCGTTAGTTGACAGACAGTGGTGGGGAACATAAGGCTATGATTGTCTAGAAGCGCTTATTGCTAATAATTTTCTCCCTGGCTTAAGTGTGGTCCTCATATCAGGGGTTAGAAATACCTTCCAGCCTGTGTTCTGTCCTGGTTTGGCAGGCAGTGCTGGGTTCATAAGGCTCTAATTTTCTGGAGGCGCTTATTGCTATAATTTCTCCCTGGCTGAAGTGTGGC
Source organism: Sakesphorus luctuosus (assembly GCA_013396695.1). Taxonomy (NCBI): domain Eukaryota; kingdom Metazoa; phylum Chordata; class Aves; order Passeriformes; family Thamnophilidae; genus Sakesphorus; species Sakesphorus luctuosus. The sequence continues at coordinate 67,218 of VWZD01000346.1, forward strand.
TTCATGACAGAAATCAGAACCCCTTCCATCCTCTGTGCTGTCAGTTAAATGACAGACAGTGTTGGGTACATAAGGACCTGATTGTCTGGAAGCGCTTACAGCTAATAACTTTCAATTAATACAGTTAAGACTAGAAATCTTTGCATTTCTGTCTCCCTCCTCCCTTTGACGTGACAGGGGAACACCCAAAAGCTCTGACAGCATCTGCAGGAAGGCAACTTGCAGGTTCACATCACCAACTTCCACTTAGAGTGGGCTCAAGAAGGACCCCAGGAGAAGTGCTGAAGGCATCCGAGCAGCATGTGGATTCAGTATGTGCAAAGGCAGGCTTCCCTCCTTGAAGGCAGACCTGAATCATAGCTTTCTTGGCAGCACACCCCAGAAATGCAGGGGTACAAACACCACCTGCTCTACTCAGGAATTGCCTTGACAGTGTCAACTGTTACACTGTCCATATTTTAAACTGATTTTTAAAATTATGATTCAGCAACTTAACATTTCCTCTCTTGTTCTGATCCAGTTTATCAGTGAGAAAGCTTTGTTTACAAAGCCCCATTCTGACCACCAGCAGCCCAGTTGCCCTGCCAGTGACTTTTATCCTCTCTCCCTGCTGTGAGTGAACCTCAGAAACAAATCCACACTTAAGGCAGAGGAATCAAATGCAGTCACTGTTTCCTCCTGATTCATTTGTTCATCACTCTGTTACATTCCAACTCTTGTTACAGACAAAAGGGAATGCACCATGTAGCTCAACAGCTTGATATTTGCTGTCAACCTCATGCTGACACACTCACCTACACTCCAGTCTCCACAGCTGCTGCACACAGACACACAAATGCCTCTGGCCCGTGGTCTGAACTCCACTGTGCTGCACTCAGATCCCAAACACACACATTTGCACAGAATAGAGAGCTCACACCCTGAAAAGGAGTGAGAAACGGAGTTTAACGAGAGGACAGGACATACCATGCTGACTGGGCAAAGGGCATGGCCAGACAAATGTACTGGCAGCTGGCCACTTTTATCCTCTTATTCCTCTATTTTATCTTGCTTGTTCTTCTCCAATCCACTCCCAATCCCCTACCTTTGGTTTCTCTCTTAAACCATGCCATAATAAATCTTGCACACCCCCAGAGTTCTCCTTATGGGGACTCCCCCCATGTCTGTGCAATGTCCCAGAGAAGCCGCACCCCTGGGGAATCACAGTGCATCTGACTTGTGGAGCTGATGCTTCCAGGACAGCCCCAGGGGTGTGGGGCAGGGGTTCATATCTCTGACTGGAACACTGGGATTCCCCCCACTGCCCTGACACCATGCCCCTCTGTGTGGGAAGGTGTGATGCTTTAGCATATACCCTAACAAACACCAGCACCACCAGTGAGAAGTATTTTGAATGATACTGAAAACAAATGGGTGCCTTTTGGTCATTTCTTCTTCTGTTCTTACAGAGCAGAAGGAAAAAGAAAGGAAAAGAAGTTAACAATAAAGACTAACAGCTCTTTCTCTACTACAGAACTAATGCTTAAAAATAGAAAAAGGACGATGGAGTGGAAGGACCTGTCATTGGTCCAGATGCATCCCCACAAACTGGGAGCCCTTGGCAGTACTGGCAGGGCAGTCAGGCACAGCTAACTGCTAGCAGTGTGCCAATGCCACTGGATAAAAGGGTCTCATGTGGCACCAGGCAACTGGTCTAGCTGTAGAGGAAGGACTCTGAATCACCCAATAATTATAACCATCTGTGAGAGTGTCTGTAAAAAACTCCTGTCTCTTTTCTTCTGTGCCAGTTCCTGGCTCCCCATACCCCCAAATACTGCTTTGCTGAGACAAAAAAAGCTGAGCTAAGCACAACCAGCAGGTGCTCCCTCTACTCTTTTCCAGGTGATACTAGAAGGGAGCACTAAGGGATTGCATTCTAATTCTAAAGGAGTAACCAGTGGGCCACTGAATCCCAGAAAATGGACATGGAGACTCAGCAGCAAGGCCAGGCCCACCATGAACAGAAGCAGTACTATTTAGTGAAGATCTGGCTACAGACTTCTGAGTTTCTGAGCCTCAAGACTTGCTCTTACAACCTTTCTGGTTACGAAAGGGCACCCACGGGAAGTCATTCTCCCAGCCATACTGAAAAGATGCCTCAAACACATGTTGGACAGGGTACAAATAGAGGGTACAGCATTCAGATTACTCAATGCTGGCTGCAATCTTTTCTCAGCTGCCAATAGCTCAGGGTCTGAGTCAGTGGGCTGCAACAGCCTATCTTGTAAATAAACCTCCACCATTTTTCTCTGATGCACACTTCTCAAAGTACTAAAAAAAACCCCTAAAACAAAACAAAAACAAACAAAAAAACCCCCACAAACCACAAACCCAAAAAACCCCCCCAACAAGTAAGATAGTCCATAGTTCTCCCTTCCTTGTAACAAACACAACTTCTAACTGCCTCCTGTGTCATTCCTAATGGTATCTTTCAGTGGTGCAGCAGTGGGGCATCAATGTCCTCTTGAGTTATATTGGACAATGATTTCAAATATCATCTGATTGACTGACTTTAGAAGCTTTTTAATTGAATCATCCACATCTCAGTATTCCCTTCTGAGAAGGCAGAAAACAGGATATTTCTGCTAAGATGCTATCATTTAAACACCCTAGTGCTCCAGAGACAACGTGATACAGCCTACAATTCTGAACAACTTACAACACAGATTTCTTCTTTGTCATGGAATTGTATCTGAAAGTCTGAACCTAGATAATGAGTCTAGATGACTCCAGGGGGCCTTTGAACACAGAAAGCCAAAACTCCTAGCAGAAGGACTAGGAACTCTTAGAACAATCATCACAGATGCACCATGCTCAGATTCATATTTGTCCTTCCTCTTAAGAAGTGTTTTAGGCTGTTTGGGATCTACTGCTAAAAGGAGCTAATGTAATTGCAGAAAGCAGTCATAGCATCCTGCATACCTCTCTAGGGCAGGATGCAGCTGCAGGGTCAGCCAGGGCAAAGCTATGGCTGAGGTGGAAACCAGAACTCTTCCAGTTTAGCTGAGGCAGAGAATAAAGTTCCACATTTGGGCTTAATAATGCTCTTGGGCCCATAGATGTGAGTGAAGGTCTCAGGCAAGACTACTCAAGGCCACCAAGACTCATTGATGCACCTGGGCTCCTGATACCCTTGACCTCCCCCTGTGACTTGCAACATGTGGTGGCCTCTCAGAGAGCTTGTGTCAAATCTGTAGCTTCAGAAGCACATCTCAGGTATCTGGTGGGTCCTCAGATGTTAACAGCCACCTATCTGTTGCCAGCTGAGTTAAATCAGTCAATGGATGGGATTCATCTACAAATTAAGATGTGAAAACCCACATATCCCACATTTGGTAAGCTTTAAACTTGCTGAGTCAGTGGGTTTCTGGGAGTTGAATAATTTGCCTGATAAGAAGGATCTAGTGCCATTTGAGACGCTCCTGGGTATCCAAGGTATCTCTAAGATACCTCTACAGGACTGACAGACATGACAGGAGGAGTTATGTGGCATTCAGGACCTTTTGTAACAATTACTAAAGGAGGTCAGACAGGATACTTTGAGGTACCCTGATGATGGAACACCATATTTATACAATCAAATCACAAGTTATTACTGTCACCATAGTCTAAAGATCTTTTGGGCAGCCAAGAATCGAGTGTTTATGTCAACATTGTATGAATGGTGGTTTTAATTTTACTGACTAGACCTCCCTTGCTTATATTACTTTAGGTGTGAAGTTTCAGCTAAATCCTAAGAAATCTACTTCTCCTTTTGAGTTAGCCCTCAGAGACACTGTGCTCTGCAATTATGATCTACACTACAGTCTCTTGGCGCTCTGGGATTGCAGCTTAGATTGACTTTGCCTTGGCATAGCTGAAGAGAGAAGTGTTATTGTTCCCAGAGTTAATTTTTAAATATTTCCCCATTGAGGAGACAGATAAACACAAAATTCTTGCAGAAGATCAATACTGTGAGAAGTGACAACTGGTTTGGTATGCTTCAGAGTTCAGAGATGCAACACTGTGGAACAATGCAGTGTTCAAAGCTCACTAAACCCTTCTGAAAATCCCCTTCTTTAAGGCATCGCAACTCAGAACTCAAAAAAAAAAAAAAAGCTGTGCAAAAGTAGCATTAGGTCAATATTCCCTTAGAAAACCTAGTTAAAGTCACCCCAGCATATCATCAGTTTCAACAATACTTGGATATTTCAATGACTGAAACACTTTTCAGGCACTTACATTTTTTAGAATAATTATGACATTGTGGAAGCTATGTTAATTCTCTTCTTCCTTGGAAAATCTAATTATCTTAGTTTTTTATTTAACAATATATGATCCCACGACATACTTATGATTTAGTTTTTATCAATTAAATTTTCTCTTTTCAATTTATCCAAAACTGTATATGAGTATTTCATAATTAGTTTTATTTTATTTTGAGCTCTGCCAGTTCAAATTGTCTCCAAGCACTTAATTAAATTTCATTCTCAGGAGACAGTTATTCCATCTAGATTTTGCAACAATTTAGCATACAGTTTATAATAGACTTGATAACAGTTATTCAAACACACGGGACTGTGCAATTTCTCTTAGATATATGACTCACATACTTTTGCATCCCATAGTTGTCAAAATGAGTTGTTTCCAGCTGGCACAAAAATAGATTAGCTCAATTTAAAATATATGTGGGGAGTACCAAAACCAGGCTGACACTCAATTTTTGATCAAATCCCAATACACAATGAAGAAAGATTTAAGAAACAGCAAGACTTTTCCACCACTGCTTCACCAATACCTGATGTACTATGGTGCCTCTCATCAGCCACCAGACAAATTCTGGATATTTCTCCTGTTTAACAATAGATGAAGAAAAAGCCTTTAATCTCCAGCACATCTAGATACACTATTCAGTATATTTTTGCATTTTTTAATATTTTCAGTGCTCCTTATTAAAAAAAAAAAAAGCAACAGAAGAAATCTGACATAGCATTTCACACATCAAACAAAATAAAATATTAAGTGTAATTAAACATCACAATGTACGTGTCTTGCAGTTTAGATTCTCTTGGTCTAATTCCCATTGGTGCAGTGATAAAATCCCATCACCTGTAACAGTGCAGATTTTGTTAGGTGTGGAGCATCTTTGATGCCAGAACCACAAGTAAGTCTCCGAGTCAGAGAGGTCTGCCTTCATAACATTTTTTGCCTTCTTTTTAGGAGAGAGCTCCCTATTTCCTGCCCATTTCCTGCCCATTCCCTGGGTTAAACCTGTCCTCTCTTTTTGATTACCCACAGTCCTTCTGGGTATTTGCTTGGTGGGACAGCTTTATCTGTAATGCACACAGCTCAGGCAGTGATCCTGCTCCTCTTTCTCCGAAATCTGAATTATAACAAAAGGATTTTCAACCAAGTCTTACACTGAAACCTTATAAAACATAATTAAGAGGTTTTACTGCACAGCTGCTCATAAGTAGATCTTGACAAACATTATTGAACCAACTAATTGTCAACACAGATTTCTTATTCAAATGCACAGGATGATAACCACTAAAGTGATAAAATATTAGTTTGGTGTCAACAGAAAATTTCCAAGAGTAAGCCTTAGTCATTTCTATAGTTGGAGCTGTTCTGAAATCATTATGACACTCATGTGCAACGACATTCATAAGACTGTCATCGGGGACATACATCCCTCAATGAAAACATTACTGAAAAAGAACATTAGTGGTAAAGTTGTATTAAAAGAATCACAGAATCATCAGACAGATGATTGGAAGAGACTTTCAAGATCATCTAGTCTCATCATCAACATAACATCACCATAATCACCCCTAAACCAAGCCCATGTGCTTCATCCAGATGCCTCTAGAACACTTAGAGATGTTGACTCCATCACCTCCCTAAGAAGTTATAACCATTTACTAAACATCCCATTATGGAGGGCTGATTCTCAGAAGTGTGTCCTGAGTCCATTCAAATCAATAGAACGTTTTGTCAGTGATGACAGTGGGGATAGAGCAACACCCTTTCTCAATCTTACGGTTTTGAGCAGGCAACTCAAAATGCCAACTGCCTAGTACCAAGTCAAAGGGTCCCCTCCCAGGGAAAGGGAGTGGGGGAAAAAAACTTATAAATGGAGCTTTGAAATGGTAAGGTTTTTATATTTACACAGAAGAAAAGAAAATTTAAAACAGAATATGATATAACACATATATATATGAATGTGAAAAGAAAATAATAACACCTCCACCGAGTCGCCCAGCTAATAACCCAGATTCCAACCACCCAAACCTCAGAAAACCTCCCAAAAACTCTTCCCAAGAAACCTCCGAGCAAGAGAGAGAGAAATTAACAAGAAAATGTCCACGTCCCTAGATAAAGCACAGCGCAGATGGCAGTAGGCCTAATCTCAGGAGTCAAAGGAGTACGTCTTCCCAGGTCAGGAACAGAGACCGAAAGAGACAGAAATTCCTCCTCCCTCTCTTTTTATACCCCTTGACACTTCTTCATGATGTTAGATGATATGAAATACCTCTTTGGATGCTTAAGTCAGGTGATGTTTGTCCCCTCTAATCTATGTCACATCCTTTGAGGCCTGCTAAAACTTAGGCCTAAATAAGGCCTAAACTGAAACTAAAGCCAAAACTACCACACTCAAGTTACAGAAATAAGTGATTTTAGTATCCTTGTCCTTGTCCTCTGCATCTCCAAATTGTTACAGGCTCGCAGGGAAAAGGAACCATGATACTCTCCCTGCAGTTCCCAGTCCTCTGTCCTTCTTTCTCCAAGCACAGCCTGAAGGAAACATGCAGAACGGGACTGCATCAGCAGGGCACAAGAGATGGGACCAAACAGAAGATCCCATCTCCTACAGGTCCTTGTGACTGTGATGTCTCAGCAAGTCCTGCTGTCCCCAAGTCTGTCCTTCTGCAGGTCCAGATTTAGCATGATGACCCTAGACCTACAGAGTGCAACAGGTGATGCCTCACTGGGGATGTAGGGATGTATGTGTAGAGCAGGGCATCCTCCCAACTTCTCCCAGGTAACTATCATATGGAAGAGGTGGTCCAGTGAGGTTGGAAATATGGCCTGGGCAGCCTGTGACTGGCTGTTTGTAAGACCCATATCCTATTCAGAAATAACAGCAAGAACCACATTTTATTCCATGGATTTGGAAATTAAACTGGATGATAATGCTATTTGGATGCAATTTTAAATTGCAGTCAGACATGGTGCTAGATAATCTTATTGAGGCTCCCTTTCCCACAAAAGGCTGGACCAGATGATCCTTGAACTTCCCTTCTAACCTGAGCTGTTCCATGATGCTAAGAAACTTCATCTTAGCTGAAAAATTACATAGCATCTTTGAACTCAAGGGACTAATTCAAAATATTTAATTGCAGAAATCCTTTTCCCCTCATATAGTCTAACCTGTTATATAAATAAATAAATAAACAAACAAACAAACAAACAGACAAACAAACAAATACATAAATGCTATGTGAAAACTAGCCAGGGAGAGTCTGATCACCTTCAAGACAGACTTTCAATTTCTGATGATACAGAAAATTCACAGACCCTAGAGGAAACACATGGAGCTGCAGGACACAAGTAGGATGTCTCTGTGTATTGTCTATGGTCTTTTAGAAATATGTCCACTTTCAGCATTGCATTCTGAGAAGCACTTAGCCCAAGTTGGAAGCCTAAAGGACCAACTAGTCCACTGAAGGACAGTATTATTTCTCTTCCTTCAGCAGTGATGAAGATTAAGGACAGAGTCTCAAGAACTATTTCTCTATTCATGTTGTTTGAGAAGAAAAAGTACAAACTAGTCATGTGGCATCACTGTATCTATTGTGGATACACAGGCATCTGCACTGATTAAAGAACACCATTATTGATTCTGTTATATATTATATGTTACAGCTTCACAAACTTTCAGTCCATTTGTGACAGCCAGCCTACCTGAAACAAAAATGACAGATCACAAGGGTAAACTTCCCACTTAGGTAACATTACATTCATTGAAAAAAATCAAGACCAAATGTATATTTTGAAATGAAAAATTAATAAATGAAACTTTTCCACATATTAATAATGCAATTTCTGAATGTTATTTGAATTGTAAATACTGGATAATACAGTTAAAAAATGCAGCACTGTATAATACATTATTTCCTTGGCAATGTGTCGATAGCCATGTTTTTCTTCTTAGGTACAGCTGACAGCTGTTCAGGAGTCCCAGAAGCACTAAAGAGAAAAAAATAAATCATCCTCAACACAGAAGGCCCTTTACATGCAAAACACAAAAGTCATTAATTTCCTTATAATTATATGGGGATATAAACAGTGATGAATTTACCATTTTTATAGAATAGCATAGAAGACTGGGTTGGAAGGATCCTCAGGAATCATCTGGTCCAACTTTTAATCTATTATCATGCATCTTCACAGCTCTGTAAAACCACAGTTACACATTCAGCTTATTCTGGCCACATATAACAGCCACAACACCAGGTTTTCAGCAGAATCAGCTGACATAACTCCACTGAAACGAGTACTGTTCTCCAGCTGGTGCCAGGTAAGGACAGAAAGAGTAGTTTCTCATTAGTGCACAGTTAGAGAGGCAACAGTAATTCACACTGCAGTATTCATGTGAAAACATTCCACAGTGAGTAATTAGTAACTAATAAAAGATTGGTATCTGTTTGAGATGATCCCACGTAGGTGTAAAGTAGTCAGTAGTGCTTACTCTGTAAGACAGTCCCAGGGGAGAGCAGATGTGAAGATTTATGTTAAGATCCTTAAAGGAAGGCAAGTAACACCCAGTTTCTGCATGTGGGAACTCTCTGCTGTAACTGGACCATCTCTGCCTCAGAGTGGAGTGAGCTAGTAATGAGCCAGTAACAAACTGGCAACAAGCTCTAATTGCTATGTGACCTTCCCCATTCTCCTAAGCTTTACCTTGAACTTAGCTTCAGTAGCTTTGCTTACAGACTAGCTAGGTGTTGGATAAAATGGATTTTTTTTTTACTGAATACAGGAAACATGGTCATGTTATGTTTAGGACACTGATAACAAGACATACTTTGTCCTGTACCCCAGCACCTGCATGAGCAAGACATGAGATTAGGGCCACCCAAAAGAGGGAGTACATAGTAGCCTGGTGGGTTGAGTGGGTTCAACGAGGAGCATGGCCAGGCTGAAGATTTGGAGCCCTGTGCACAGATGAAGCAGTGGAGCTGAGCATGCCAGGCATCAACAAGTTGAGGAAGGAGGAGATCTAGTGGTCAAGTACCTGGCTCGGGACTGTGGCAGAAGTAGGATACAGAGCTAGGCTGTCTGCAGGCTCCTGGAGGACCTTTGCAATTATAGATTTGAGCTGGTAGCAGTCCTCTTCTGTTCATGTACAAAGATGACCTGGCCCCAACAAGAGCTCATTGCAGCTATATGTGCATGCTCTGAAAACTGCTTTGAAAGAGGGTCCTCTACATTCACGTGAACATATGCAGCTACTATTATTAATGACAGAGGGCAGAAATTCTGGCAACATTTATGGAAGAAAGTCCATTGACATTAGCAGTTTTCCAGTCTGGCTGAAAAATGCTTTCCAACTAGTGCAAATATTTCTGCAAAAGAGGGGAGAGTGTTCAGTTAAGTCCCAAGGGAACAGAGGACTTTGTGTATCCTCATAATAACCATTATAAGCAACTAATTCTTTTCACAGTGAATGAATATGAGTACTCAGTGACCATGAGAGTGGGGATGAGGCATCTTTATGAAAATAAAGTCCCCACCTTAAAAACTGCTGAGAACTTCAGCTTTAATAATGTTTGTATTTCAAATTATAGTTGCATATAAAAGATGCTTCAGTCCAATAGGCAAACTGTTTCTGATCCTCTTAGCAAATCTAATAGAATATTAACATATTTTATTGGTTTATTCACACTAATTCAATAGGGCATGTATCTTTAATATCTTATCCTGAGGGAAAGACAGTGGGTCTACCCTATGGATCCAGTGTGTGGGAAACAACCTTTTCATATGTCTGCCCAAACAAATTATCTACCTACATACCTCATTGAAACAACAGTTTTCATATTGCCTTACCTACAGATATATTTGATATCTGATCATAATAGAAGAGTAAAACTCAGCAGGAATATCCTTATCAGTACACCACTCGGCTTTCATTTTAGGTATTTATTCCCAAAATGGAAACAATTTTTTGCTTTTGTTTTTTTTTCTTAAGTGAAGTAATATTTCTTATTAAAATATTTAGCAGCTAAAAGCATTTAATAATTCTTTCTTTGTTATTTGGGTTTTTTTGTGCTGATAGTCTTCAAACCCTTCCTTTAAAATTAAGTTGGGCCACATAAAGAAAAAGTATTCAGGTACATAAAATAGATTCCAATGAAAAAAAAAGGCATTAAATATATACCAGACTGTGAAGGTATTTAAGATCAGTACATCCAAATGAAAGTCTTTCCAGACTATTTCTCTGCACAAGGAGAGAAATACCATCCTGAAAGAGTCATTAGTGGTCAACTTTTGGTTTTAGATGTTCCCCCATAGTCAGCATTTCCAACCAGCTGTTCCCTGTTCAGCACGCAGGATGCTGTAGGGCTTTTCTGACCCCAGGCAGTCGGGTCCCCACCAGAGAAGCAAAACCACCATTTTTCAGCCAGATCACTCTGCCAGCCCTGGCAGCTGTGCTGACAGAAATCAGGCAGCAGCATGGGAAAATGAAGGGAGATGTTAGAAGGCTAAAAAAAAAATCTCTTGAAACTCCTAAAAATTTTTCATGTGTATCTATACTTTTATTTAAATATCCATATTTTATAGATGTCTAAACTTTTGTTGCCTGATAGTGCCTTTATACCACTCTGGCCACATAAAAATGCTGCAAAGCAGGTACAAATAACTTTTTTTTTTCTTTTCAAAATAAGGGCTTTGTTTATGAAAGAACTTAATTCACATAACTGTGATAATAAGTATGCCAAGGGCTTCTGGAGAAGGTTTCGCTCCAGCTCTCCCTTCCATAGAAATATCTAGAGCTATAAGGCATCCTGAAGCATCAAGAGAGTTTTGGGTTCACTGACAGGCAGGGGACAATAAATCAGTAAGAAAAACTAAGCAAAGAGATTGAAAGCATGGTAGGAAACCACAGAAGTCTGCCCTTAAAAATATACATAACAATCTGATATACGTAAAGGAGAAACGTGGTGTTTCCAGGCAGTCCTTACATTAGAATCATTAGAAATACTCAAATCAGAAGTAAATGTCAAGGCACCCAACCTGGGCAGACCAAGAGGCAGCAACAAACTTCATATAGTCCCTAGCAGGAGAAGCACCTGACACATTCAAAATCTGTGTGGAAAATCAACCCACTTTTTCTAAGCCATCAGGTTTTTTATCTCAAGATTATGCTGCCTGGGTATGGACCTTAGGACTTAAATGGTGCGGCCAGTTCTGCATACGCTGAGCCTCACCTAAAAAATCCACTGTGCAGGCTGGAAGGGCACACCCACGTGGGGAGAGCCCTGCCCAAATCTTCGTTTGTGAAGTCTGGCCACACACACACACACACACACACACACGCTGCCTGGATGTATGAGTTGCAGGTTTAAAGCAATAAAGTTTAGGTAGAGCTGTATTAATATTTCTGAAGGTCACCTGGAAACATTCACTAGGCTGCTCTCTAGACTTCATTTTAATTTAATTCTGGACCTGATGGTGAACGAATGTCGTAACATGGCTGAGGAGCTGGAGTAGCTGATGTATAATTTCTGCCGGCGAAAAGCATTATCAAAGCCTTTCCATTTTTAATAACTGTGATATATTCAATAAATCATCAGCCACTAGAAAAATAAGGATTATAAAAAGTAGAGATGCATGTTTTAACTATCCATATAGACACTGGATCCATATAGACACTGGTTTACTTATTGTACTGGATTTAGGATTTTCTTCTACATTTTAAAAGAATAGAAAGATGGTTTTTATCAAAGTAGAAGAATTTTTTTTGAGTTACCAAACAACCTTGACTCTGCCCTGTAGTGACACCTAGAAGAAACAAAAATGCCCCCTCAAAAAATTGGGCTTAAAAATCAGTGTCAGAAGAGAAACATTTTTTCAGGTCCTTGCCCCAGAGACTGCTAGTGCAATTGCATGAAAGAGATAGAGAATAAAACAAACAAACAAACAAACAAACAAAAACAAACCAAAAACCACCAACCAAAACCACACCAACCCTCACCTCCCCCCTCTACACCAAAACATTAGCAGAAAGTGGAATTCTAGACAGTCACATGTCTATTCCAAAATTATGATGCTGCTTTTCCTTCCCCGCCAATCTTTCAGTCTAGAAGGCAGCCTTGGGCCATAAGTTCCTCTATTTTCTTCCACAGCATTAAGAACTGCAGCAGATGCCCACATCCTCTCCATCACAGATTCTGGGGACTATACACTTCATTTTAGTTGTCCAATCCTCCACACTCATTGCATGAAAGTGTCTAAACTGGGCTTCTGAATCACTGTTCCCATGCTGGCTTACCAAAGTAGGCAAGCATAGTCTTTCAAAGAGTAAAGTTTGAAGAGTGATCGATTCCTCAAAATATGATCAAAAGTCTGCATTTTCCATTCCTTGAAAAGTCTAGAAAAATGTTGTTCTGATTCTAAATGAAAAAATACCCTATACCCTATAAGCAGCCATGAAAAGAAAGTCCCCTTCCAATCAGACTCAGATTTGCAGCTCTTATCCTGAGTACCATGTAAAACAAAATATTGGTTCTGCATCAGTTAATTACAGTTGTGCTTTTTTAATTTGCTTTTGTTTTTTTTTTCCAAAAATAATGCATCACTGGACCGGACATAGATGCTAGACATATGAGGTGTAACCCAGTAATTATGACTCCTCATGATGATGTTAAAGCAATTAAAAGCTGGAGACAGTAAAGACAACAGGAAGAAGCTGCAAGTTAGGGGTTTTTTTCCTGTATTCTACTTGGCTTCCTTCAATTTTTCTGGAAATTTTGACTGAAAAAAAAAAATAGGGTAGCAAGGTTTTAATTTTCCCTTCCCCTTCCCCCTCCCCTTCCCCTTCCCCTTCCCCTTCCCCTTTTCCTTCCCTTCTCCTTTCCTTCCTTTACCTTACCTTACCTTTTTGCAGTAGAATTTTAAGAATTGTGAAGATTTTTTTTGTGTTGTTCTGTACGTGCTGTATCCCATCTGTTGCTTTACATAGCTGCCTTAAAGGAAAATCAGCTGCTCTTTCCCATTAGATTTCACTGCTAAAGATTAAAACCAACTTTGCGTGTTCAGAGGACAAAATAATCCCCTTATTCTCCCATATTTCATTTCTCTGATAAAAAGTATATTGTGTATTGGTGTGCCATGTCATATACTATAATTGAAAAGTAATCAAATATTATTAAAAACAATCAAATTCTTTTCAGGCTGTGGTGTGCATGTTCTTTCAAATAACAATATTCTGAAAATTCGTGCTTCACACTGCTGAAAATGGAAATTCAGGTCAGAAAAGTGCTGATATATCAGATTTTAGATTAGACTCCAGAAGGAGAGTGTTGAGAAGGTATTTCAGGACTTTGTGGCCTCATGCCATAGCAGGTCACATCTAGCAATTTTATTGTTAATGCATCCATACTTAAAAAAAAAAATGTTTTCTGTTTTATGCTACTTTTCACCTTCAGTGTTTTGATAAAAGCATAGCAGAAATGGTATCAGCAGACAAGTCTTCTGCAACATGGCCATACTCTTCATATAAAAGAGGGGTTTGGAGTTCTGACTGAAGGATTCTTTAGCTGATTACAGTTCTGAAGGGTTTTGCTCATTAAGTCCTGTACCAGCAACAGACACAAAGCAACAGATGTCCCTAAATTATATGTGAATGATCAAAAGTATTGGTAAAGGAAAAAAAAAAAGGAAAAAAACATCTTTTCTGTTACCTAATACTTCAGAGGCAAGGGCATAACGTTTAATTTGCTGTTAAAGAGCCAGGCCTAATTTTGTGATTGAAAGGTTCAGAGCAGCACACTGGAACCATATAAGAGTAGTCCTGTAATAGAACTATATTCATCTATTTATTTGCATGACAGTAAGGGGAAGGTCAATTTTTAAATCACCAGATTTGTTTGCTTGAATCAGTGCATGGTGAAAGCCTCTAGAATTTACAATTTGCAATGAAGGTTAGGGCTACTCTAATTCCAGCTGTTTCATCACAGATGGACTTTTTCTCATCTTCAAGTCTTATCATAACAGCTAAATTTTAGTTAACTGAGTTGTAAGTTAATGAAACTGGAACCATGTTTTCACAGAGGCAGAATACCACTGGGCTGTCTTAGTATGGAATGACAATGAATGAGCCTGAGGATCAGTGATCAAGAGATGGAAATGCAGGCGAAGCATGAATATGCAGGTGGCCACTGGAATGCACTAGCAGGAAAAACAGCAAGCCTCTGACTTAGCTCCAGAAGCCCTCCTACTGCTCCCAGATAAGTAGAAGGCAATATTCAGGTGACTGCCCTGAGCCACCTGCAGTTCTGAGTCTTGAGATATGTAGCAGTCAGGCTATGCCATCTGAGTATTTTCTTTTTGAGAAATTTCTAGCCCCACCCCAGAATAGCCTCTAGAAGGAAGCAGCACCAGTGACAGGGTGCACACTGAAGGAACTGACGTACTGAGATGGTCTCTGGGCACCTGCTTTGGGCAGCATGCCAGCACCCTTCATGCTATTTCCTGGGGGATCATTCTTTGCTAAAACAGATTAAACAACCTGTCATTTCTAGGCCATACCATTTTACAGCTGAGTGAAGTCAAAGATAAGAGATCAACAGACCTCAAAGTTTCATCTCTCACATCTCTTTCAATGTGAATCAAAGCTCCTACTTATTACTTCAATGGCATGAAAGTTCAAGTGCAATTCAAATGTGTACATTTCACTAACTTTCACATCTTTACCTTGTAATCTTTGGTCTTATAATAGGCTTAAAACAAAAGGTTAACTTCAACCATAAACATAAGTTATTCTACAGTTATGACTGAATTATTTGCTGCAGTAGTATTTCATAGTTAGCATGTACACCTCTGAATATTCATTTGGTTGCTTCATTAAGCAAATTTGTTTTTAAAATCATATTTGGAAACCTTATGCAGAAGGAACAAAAATATTTCTGTACCTTAAAAATGTAAATCAGTGCATTTTGGTTGCCCATTAACTTATTAGAATTATTAGCTACAGCACAAAATTAACTTTCATTAACTTGCATATCAAATTAATTTCTGACAAAGATCAATTAGTAAACATATGTTTCCTGCTGCTGAGAAGAATATTTGTTTATCAAGCGTTTTTTAATATATGGTTCATAGAATCATAGAAATACAGACCCATATAAAAGATCATCAAATTCCGACTTCCCAGCCATGGGCAGGGACACCTTCTGCTAGACCGGGTTGCTCAAAGCCCCATCTGGCCTGGTCTTGAACATTTTCAGGGACAAGGCATCCACAACCTCTCTGGTCAAGTAATTCTTTGCCAAAGGATTTCTGGTTAACACCATGAATTATCAGGAAAAAAAATCCAATCTGAAATTTCTTCTCGTATTCATACATGTTATCTACTCTGTTGTGTGTATACAAAAGCGTATGTGTGTGTTTCTATACATACTTTTGTATATTAAATTCCCCATCAATGACAATGATTTTACCATTTCTCTTACGCTATTGGATATTTATATCTGGAGATATTTATATGACTATGTGAAGCACATAGAGATTTCATATCCATCTGTCTTGCTAATAAAAACAGCAAGAAAATCTGATTTATACCCACAGAGTGATTACAAATGCAGCATAAACTGCCTTATGGGATTCAGTTCTTTATCCATAACTGTCTGATTATTTTTCCAAATACATAAGAGTGAAATTGTGACTGCTCAAAAAAATTTCTGTCGATTTCTTTGTAGCCCCTTAAAGGGTTTAAGATAACCTCATGAATGTTAGAAAACCAAGTGTCACAGCTTTCTTCTAGGTTATGTGAATAAGGATATTTAGCATAGATATGTTTTAGGGAGTAACATGGCCTATGTTTTGAATTATATACTTCTGGACTCAAGCAGAACTGCTCTCATTTATGGTGTGAGACTTTGGTCCCAAACCAACTCAGTGGGGTTGGAAGCGGAGGCACTAGCACTTTGCAAGAGGTCTGATGTCAGATATGCTGAGGATCTGTTGCTCTGTGTGAGTGGTTCGACAGGCCTGTCTTTGAAATCAGAACCTTTATGGTTCAATTATTGCCAAGCATAGTTTTAGGTTGCAAACTTTCAGCCCCAAATCCTCTCTTTAAGAACCTTGTCTCAAATACAAGAGAAAATGGCAAGAAAGAAAAGACTAGAATCCCACTTCTATGTTGCTCTTTTCAAGGGGTGCAGCTTTCACTTCATCCAAAGCGCAGAGGCCTCAAGGGTCTGGGCACTTGTACTGGAATTACAGGGGAAGAATTGTTCTCACATATACATATAAAAGTCTCTACAATAGTCCAGAAGACTTAACAGGATGCATTTGGGGTTGGGTACCATCTATAAAATAGTGTAACATTTCTAGAACTTTGGCATGTCAGCTCAGGATAAAAATCATTCTATTTACACTAACCTATCACCACTTGTGACAAGTTTAAGAGCTTGACTGGAACACATGCACAAATCTTGCAGTGATCCTGTAGTCACCAGTAACAAGTCGTTTTTCAGTTTTGTGAATTCTTTCTAATACATCCCTGGACAGACTGCAGGCAGTGGCTTCATCACTTCATGTGATGCATGAAGTGTCACAGAAGTGTCTTCCTTGTCACAGAAGATACTGAAAGGGGAACTGAACTATTAACAAAAACCCCACAAACAAACAAACAAACAAACAAACCAACATTGAAGAAAAGAAATGGATGATTCTGCCAATGGACAGATGTATCCCTCTAGTTTTCAATGTCTCCACTGGGGGAAAAGGAAATGCAAGCTTAAAAACTACAGACAGGGAATGTGTACATTTGCACTGAGCTGCCCATGCCTCTAGCACGTATCAAGCCATATTTTCTTCTTTTTCTTCTTTTTATGCATATGCACATCTGTATTAACCTCTGTTTTCTTCTGATTTGATGATGAATTATGACCCTTTGAGAGCACTTCTGATCTTATACTGCAGCTGGTTTTCCGTGCCCTACTTATAGTTTTTCTATAAGCAGATGTCAGCAGTTCAGCTCATTAACCTCACTGGCATCCAGTCACAGGCACATCTGCAGCCACTTTTGTGAAGATGGACAGATTTAACTTTGCACTATCCTAAAATTGTGTCTACACAGTCCATCATTTAGCCAGAGAAACTGAGTTTTATGTCCTGTGCTGAGGCACTAATATCCATTTGGGAATATTTTTGCATTTGATTTTTTTTTTTTAAGACTTCAGCAGGCAGAACTCTAGAATACTATTACCTGGGTAAAGATCTCAAACATAAGCTAGAGATACCACTGAGGTTTTTTCCAGGTAACAGCTGCCATCTCAAAAAAAGACTGACTGGATATTTTACAATGGAAAGGTTTTCTGATAGGCAATTTTCGATTTGTATAAAGCATAATGTCCTGTGGAAATATGTTTATTTTGAAGAAAGTGTGCTGGAAACCTTCCTTCCCTGTCACTGGATGCTCAGATATCTTGAGGAGCCAGCTGGCCCAAAAGCAGGACAACTCTAGCTCAGCCAGAGATTAATGCCTTCCAGGTCCACAGACCCATGTGGGAGAATTTTCAAAAAGTGATTTTGTGCATTTCCTCTTTTACTCTGTTGTTTTTATTTTGGTTTTTTTTTTTAAATGTAAGGGCTTTACCTCAATTTGAAACAAACAATATCCTAAAATCTTGAGTTAGTCTTTGAAGCCAAATTGGTAAAAAGTGAGCTCTACAGCCATTCTAGTCCAGTGACTGGAAAATATTTTACTGGCTTTAATTTCCTGGAATAAGGTTTTTAGTTTGCAATAAGACACCATCGTCGACTTTAGCCAAGACAATGTCATATTTTTTTACTGAGGCATCATTATACCTTTCCCCAATAAAATATGAGCTATAGCATCCTAAAGTACAGATAAAATTTTCTACCTAGTCCTCATAGGCCTTCTGAAATGCCTTTCCATTACCAATACGAGCTTTTAGAACTGCCTTTGGAAGCACTGTCTAAAAGGTCAAGTGCTGAGTCTTCCTTCTACTGCATGATAGGAACCTGCAACTGCACTAAATTGATCTTGGGCACATACATGGTTAATTGAGCAAAAGGATTTTAGAACATCTGAGAGAAAATGGGAGCTAAGTATTGAGAGAATTAAAATATCAATCAAAAAACTCAAGAGGAATCAAAATATCAAAGAGAAAAGGCAAGACGCCTGGTTTGATCACATGGAATGACAAGAGTGTCAGTGTCCTAATCTGGAGCAGATATGTGGTGTTCAGGTTGTACTACACACAGCATGTGTGTGACTGTGGAAAAAAGTGTCATCAAACACTAGTGTATTTTCATATGAGTCTTTTAAGAACTATTCAAATTCAATCACATCTAGTGACAGTTGGCTTTCATTTTCCTTTTAAAGTTAATGAAATTGGTTTAACTAATCATGGATATTGTACCTTCTTAGCCAAACTGCACAAAATGTGGGATATGTCATGCCTACAATGTGTACAACTGAATGACTAAGGAGTTTTTGACAGACAAGGAATGTCTCTCCTGTTGCCTGATTCTGGCAAACAAACAAACAAACAAATCAGTTTCCTGCTAGTTCAGGTATCGGAATAGATTAGTGAAACTATCAATTACTTGATTCTGTTATTTGTTAATCCCCAAGGTAATTTTATAGCAAACTAAAAAGTATTAGGATATACGGTTTTCCTAGTTACATTTCAGACTCGTGTATGGTCATTCAAGGCAAGAGAAGCAATTCTCTCCTTAATTGCTTGTATATGGTCCATCAGATAAAAAGAACACTTAAAGAACTACTGTTTATGAATGAGCTTTGCAGAATTAATCTTTTATTTGTGGAAATACCAGGAACTTTAATGGTCAAAATTAATAGTTTTCATCAGAATATTTCATTAAGAAATTAAGATAAGTAATTTCTCCCTCTGCCCTGCCATGGTAAATATTGCCTTTTTAATATGTTTATCAAAAACCACTAAAAAAGTCTGACTCTTGACACTTTCAGACTCCTTAACCATCATTTGTTACAAATTGTGCTCAAAGTGATTGTGATAGTCTACTGATCATTTTCAAGATTGGATACTAAACAATACCAACAAATTGTGGTCAGATCAAGCAGTGTCTGAAAATTGGTGTTTGTATTAGATTTTTATTTGATTTACTGTGATGTAAAATCTTTGAAAGTGATCATTTTGACCCCACCACTTCTATATTTGCTTTAGAGAGCAGGAAAATTAATTTCTGCCCTAAATTTTCTAGAGCTGATGCCTTGGGATACTTCTCCGTGTTGTACACAAATACTGATTCTTTGTTATAGTGCTAAGAGCAAAAAGCAATTAAAACAGAGGTAATTTCGTAGAGAGTTTGCAGTCTTTGGATAATTTCCTCTAAGTATATTTCTTTCAGCATTGTCTTCTTACTCAAAAAAAAAAAAAATTGTACATCCCCACAATCTCTTTTTATATAGCAGATACAAGGATTTACCATATTCCTGAAAAATCTTGTTTGAAATTTATTGTTGACTGCCTTAAATTGCAGCCTTTATTATGCAAAAGCAGATATGTAAATTCTGTGATTTATTTATATTCATATTCATATTTCTATATTGAGTGACTCTGTCATGAAGCAGTAGTTTACGCTCTGCTATTACATGCACACCATGAATTAGGCTGAGGATTTGAAGATATTTTAAGGTAGCATCAATCACCTCAGAAACACAGATAATACACGTTAGAGCACTTGGTTGTTTCCAGGAAACAGAACCAAGCCACTGTGTTCTTCCTACTGTTAAAGTCTTCATAATCCCTCTTTTGTCTGATTTTTATCTTGTGAAATTTACCTACTCCAGGCCCCAAAGCCAGCTTTTCCAATTATTCTCTCATGCTCCTGGTCAGTTTTTCTTCAAAGATTCACATAATAGACACATTTCTCAGTACCTTCCAATGCTTTTAATATCAAGCATTGATTTTTTTTTCCTTAGACATCAAAATCTGGTATGAGGGAAAGAGTAGTTCAGATCTAAATGAATGGCAACATCTGAAATTTGAAATTTTCCCCTTTTCTAAAATATTTCATAAGGCATATTACTGTTCCTCTACTTTGGGGGAGAACTCAAGCCAACATTTGCTTTCTAATGTAACTGTCTCCTTTTTACTGATATGAAATATACAGTAGTGATGACACTTGTTCCAATACTAAGATGTTCTTCAGTCAATACAGAAAACACATTCTGAAAGATATAGAAAAAAGTTAAAAAATGAGATAGTACCTAGGGATGTCTGTCAGAGTACATGGAAAGTTAAAGCTTCTGGCTCATTAAGTTATCTGGCTAAGGACTATCCAGTGTGAAAGAAATGGCAGATAAGAAGGAGACTTCACTGACACTAAAGACTGGACAGAAATAAAGGCAACACTGAAGACCAAAGGGCATCCTAGCATCATAGAATCTGATTGATACATTTTGATACCTTGGCATCTTTTACATACTGGCATATTTCCACTCTGAACTCCATGCTTGGGAGTTTGCATAGCCATGCACTCTTACTGTAGTGAAACATCATACATTCGATGAACATGAGAGCTCAAGCTCAGACTCAAGCTCAAGCTTCACCACCTTTCATGTGGTGAAACACCTTCAAAGGACAAGATGCAAGTGCAGAGCCAGATGCACAAGCTCTGAGAGGTACACAGCAGTTCCCACACATCTGCACCATGCCTCCAGAGAAGGGAGCAGAGGCATTTGCCAGACTTAGGCAAAGTGAGGGAGCTGTGCCAGAGCTATCAGACCCAGACTAGAGCCACGGCTGAGGTGAATGTGAAAAGGAGAAGGATCCAGGGCAGCATGCAGCTCTGCCAGCTTCTACAGGCAAGGTGGTCTGTGCCCAGGGAACCACTGCTGAACAGTGTCAGGGCCAAAAGCCAGCCAATACTATGGCAAGGGAAGCAGGCAGAATTAAATGAAGAGCTTCGCTGCTTTGTGCTGTGGAGAGGCTAAAACACAGCTCTTTTCTGTGATTTTGTTTTTGAAGTTATAGTCAAAGGTAGGGATTATGCCAGTGCTCTAATGACATGAATCTCTTAAAGTTGCAGCTATTTTAACTCTCAAAACTCTGTAGTGAGATTCCTCAGTAAGTAGTCTAGCTACAGAATTAAGAGAGAAGCTTTTTGATTTTCCAAGGAAAAAGGAAGATGTCCCAATCTCTGTGTTTATACAGTGTCTCAGGCTATCAGAGCAGCATTGCATTTTCATTTAAGCCATAAAAAAGCAATTGCTGATTTCTCAGGGTAAAATTGCCACTTAATCCAATCACGGTCAGCAAAATGAATAATGTTTTATCTCTGAAGCAGTAGGAAGAACAGGTGCATGTGTCCTTATTTTCTTGCTTCCATCAGCAGTGTTGCTTGTTATTTTGTTGCCATCTGGCAAGGACAGCAGGACCTACTAAAAAATATCACTGATAGTTTTTCTTTAATAAAACATGGTTACCTAATTACCATCGTCCCATAACTGAACTAGAAATGCATGAAGTGCGAGTTTTGGGTAGGATTTTCTGAGTTAATTATGTTGCATTCTGTCAGTCTTCTCCTCTTATAGATCTTTTCTCCAAGGAATATTGTCCATACATTAAAACAAAAATAAATAAAAACCCAAGGTGGATAGAGAAAGAGAATAGCCTTTTGGCTGCCATTACCTTAGTCTTGAGTAGTCTCAGTCCTGGGTAGTTCAGACTACAAAGCATGCTCAGTTAAAAAATACTATTTCTGCTTTCTAGAATTAGGTTTTTTAATATGTCAGAAGATTTGGTCAACACAATAATTATAATGCTGGTAACATCACAAGACAAAGCCAACTCAGTGAACTAATGTCAACTGGCAGACTGGTTTGCTTTAATGTTATATGAGTGCTGCTCTATTGTCTTAAATAGCATAAATACTGCTGGCTATGTTAGCTACTGGTCTAAGGTTTGAACTAGCCCCAGTTAAAATACTCAGTAGAGTAACTAGCAAAATGGTGAATTCCTTTATGTCCAATGGTTGTGCTCATATTACAGTAGCACAACTACTCCCACAGACTGCTTACAGAGGTAGGAGGGAATGCAATTTCATTTTGTGTGCCAGTCCAAATCATGGATTATTTTAAGACCATGCAGCACCAGCTTTGTAGAATTTCATGTTATCAATCAAGAAAAGCATGTATGTTCTTATGTAGAAAAAATCTT
This sequence comes from Sakesphorus luctuosus, assembly GCA_013396695.1. NCBI lineage: Eukaryota > Metazoa > Chordata > Aves > Passeriformes > Thamnophilidae > Sakesphorus > Sakesphorus luctuosus. The sequence continues at coordinate 89,702 of VWZD01000346.1, forward strand.
AGTAGAGCTAAAACTGCAATATAACATTGAGGTTTGGAAAAAAACCCAGGCTCATTTTCCCCTGAATTATTTTTTCCTTGTTGAACTTGTACTTATTATAGAATCATAAAGCCATAGAATGGTTTTGGTTGGAAGGGAGTTTAAAGATCATGCAGTTCCAACCCCTCTGCTATGAGGAGGGACACCTTCCATGAGATCAAGTTGCTCAAAGCCAACCTGGCTTTGAATACACCCAAGGATGATGCATCCACAACTTCTCTGGGCAACCTCGTCCAGTGTCTTACCATAGTAAAGAATTCTTCTTTCACAGTAAAGAATTATTTCCTAATATCTAATCTAATCTAAACAACCCTCTTTCCATTTAAAACCATTTCCTCTTGTCTTATCACTACATAGCCTTGGCAAAAGTACCTCTCCAGCATTCATGTAGGCCTTCTTTAGGTACTGAAAGACTGCTACAAAGTATCCCTTGAGCCTTCTCTTCTCCAGGCTGAACAAACCCATCTCTCTCAGCCTGTCTTCATAGGAGAGGTGATCCAGCCATCTGACCAGCTTCATGGTCCTCCCCTGGACTTGCTCCAACAGGTCCATGTCATTCCTGGGTGAAGGACCCCAGAGCTAGACATAGAACTCCAGGTGAGGTTTCACAAAAGTGAAGTAGAGGAGAATCCCCTCCCTCAACCTGCTGGCCACAGTGCTTTTAAGCCAGGATACAGTTGGCTTTCTGGGCTCCATTCACACATTAACATCTCCTGTCAAGATTCTTGTCCACTAACACTCCTACATCCTTCTCCTCAGACCTGCTGTCAATGCTTTCTCAATCCAACCTCTATTTGTGCTTGGCATTGCCCCAATCCAGGCGCAAGACCTTGCACTTGGCCTTATTGAGCTTCATGAGGTTCACACAGGCCCACCTTTCAAGCTTGTCCAGGTCCCTTTGGATGGCATCCCTTTCCTTCATCAACAAAGATGTTAAACAGCAGTGGTCCCAGTACAGACCCCTGAGGAACTTGCCATGGTCTCCACTTGGACATTAAGTTATTGACTGCAACTATGAGTTTGACCAACAAGCCAATTCCTTACTCACTGAGTAAGGAATCAAATCCATCAATCAAATCCACATCTCTCCAATTTAGAGACAAGGATGTCATTTGGGACAGTGCCAAATTTTGCACAATTCCAGGTAGATGACACCAGTCACTCTTCCCTTGTCCATCAACACTGTAACCCTGTCATAGAAGTCCATCAAATTTGCCAGGCATGATTTTATCTCAGTGAAGCCATGTTGACCGTCACCAGTTGTAAGGAGATAAAGAACACAGTTGTTTGTCTCAAACACTGTCAAGGCCATGGAATAAAATTGCCATTAGATAAGCCACCACAGCAGGAACTTGAGATAAGAAAAGAAAGGAGGAATCTGTGACAGAAAGGCACTGATTTCAGGCAGAGGTTAGATCTGGTTAAAACATCCTGGTTAATGCATCTGGACAAAAATTCCAACTGTTATAAACTGTAGGAAAGGAAGCACATATCACTGGGCAAATAAAGATTACCCCAAGTCACGGGACAGACAGCATCTGCGACCACCAATGACCACTGAAGCACCCAAAACCTTAGAGGAAACATGCACAGGAGGACATGCCCATCTTTGTTTCACATGCAAATTAGGAGTACGTATTCATGGATACCTGGAACTTGGACTGTATAAAGGTGGTCTCCCAAGAAGAACAACTCCAGGACCCCCCCCACTGAGAGGCTCACGATGAAGAAGGACTGACATAATGCCTCTTCATACTCGGGTGGTGATTATCTTCTGCTTGGTCTTGCTCTCTCTCCCTTTCTCTCTTCTCTCTCTTTTCTTTCTATTTCTGTACCTCATGCAAATTGTTAAATAAAATCTGTATTGTTGACTTCAGCATATGGTCTTGTTTGCACCTCAATTTAGCAGAGGTATCTCTCACTAGTCAGATTGTAACATCAACCACTTCCTTATTTTCCATGTACCTTATCATAATCTCCAGCACGATCTGCTGCATGGTCTTAGCAGGAACAGAGGTGAGCCTGATTGACCTGTCCAGGTCTTTCTTTTTTTCCATTTCAGAAATGAGGGTTACGTTTACCCTTTTCCAGTCAGTGGGAACTTCATCTGACTGTTACAACTTCTCAAATATGATGGATAGTGGCTTAGCAATTTCATTTGGCAGTTCCCTCAGGACCTGCAGATGCATGTCAGCAGGTCCCTTGGACTTGTGAACCTTCAAGTTCATTAGGTTTACAAAGTTAATATCCTAGATCAGCTATTTCTTCATTCTCCCAGATCCTGTTTTTGCCTTCTGCAACTTGGATAGCATGGCTGGAGAACTACTTGGTGAAAACTGAGGCAAAAAAAATCATTGATTACCTCAATCTTTTCCATATTCTAGGTAACCAGGTTTCTAGTGTCCTTACAGAGAGGATCCTGTATTTTTCCTAGTCTTCCTTTTATTGCTGATATACCCATAGAGACCTCTCTTGCTGCCCTTATTGTCCTTGGGTGGATTTTATTCTATCAGGGCTTTAGCTTTCCTACTTCATCTGGTCCTCAACTTTCTTGCAGTAAATATGTATCTGCTGGGCCCTGAAAGTAATTTTTCAATATAAAATACTAGGCATCATTATTATTCACAAATATCTATATCCAGGAAAATCATTTGGCTTTGTAACTTTTAAAATCCAAGAGACATTGCAATTCAAACTGACTAAAGTCACACGAGTGAGATTAAGGAAACAAAGCAAGTCTAGAAAAGAGAGATGCGAAAGAACAGCTAAGTTCTCCATTTCATTCACAGAATACATGCTTCTTCCCCTAGGTCTTTGGTTTGTATAAACAATAAGATCTAAGTGATAGGAAATGATATGTAAGAGATGAAACCAGGTTTTGCTCTTTTAATTTCTTCTGTAGTTTCATTAATTATAATTTTCACTTAAAATCAGCAAACACTTGAACACTTAATGAATTGTACATGTGAAAAGTAGCGGATTTGGTTGGGAATTTTCCAGTAAAGCCACATGCGTATAAAAAGGAAGACAGGCCTTCAAAACACTTCTCGGAAATATTTTCTACAGTATATCTTGCCAGCTCACCTGGAAGGCTGCACGGACTGCAGAATACATGATACCAAGACTCAGCAATGCCTGCTGCTTTAAACCTGGTAATATTTATCATTCCATTTAGTCCACTTCATCTCCATTACTGCCATTTGTTGCATGTGAAATAAAAACAGGCATCAAAAGGTGGAAGAACAGAGTACCCATCGGACTAGGAGGAAGTCCACTCCTGAGCATGCAAAGATATTTTCTATGGTAATATTCCTTTTCATTTAGGCATCTCAACTCAGGTAGCTGCCCAGAGTGCAGATAAAGCCCAGCAAACGGACATAAACTTCAGGATTGTATTCAGGAGGATGTATGCAACTGTTTTATAACGTATAGATAGACAACACAGGTTAAATTTATGCTGCTGAAAGGTTTGGTGATACTGTTATATTGCACAGTATACATTTGCCTGATAGCTGAAAAGTGAAATTAAACTATCATATAAAACAGGAAAAATCCATTTATAATTTCTTGAAATACACAAAGTACTATGAGCTCTAAAATTTCTTTTTGAGAATAACACTTAATGCTGTTATTAAAAAAGCACTCAAATCAGAAAGGCATTTCTTTGGTATACGTAGATTGATTGTCCTAAAACCAATGAAAACATAGACCACTAAATAATGTATTGTAGCTTAAATAATTGAAATAGGGCAGGAATTCATGTGGCTTTCTAAAATACATTTAATTCAGCTGACTCAATAAAATATGATTGTATAAAGACCGTCTTGAAAGTTACTCTAGAAAGTAAAAGGAAAGTGAGTTTGAGAAGCAGAGCACAACAGACTTACTCGTGGGAGTACAAGAGATGATGTCCTTGGCATCAGCACTTGTTTTACTATACCATTGCCTTCCCTTCTCTTTTCTACTGCTCTTATTTCCAGTTTTATCCATTTTTACCCTTTTCCTTTGCTAGTTACCTGTTACCTGATGGTTTCATGTCACCAGTACACCTCTTGCCTTCCTACACTTAAGAAATTCTGTTACAGAGGAAAATCTATAATTTAATTTTCTCCAGGAGACTCATTTATCGTTTCTTTCCAGACACACATCTTTTACAGATGGCAAACACCGTATGAGCTGAGCTTATGCCTGGTAGTGTTTCTGGATAAGAAGTTTCTACCACACAGTCATTCAGATGACATATACAGGGAAAAAACGTACAATACGTGATAAATGAAAATGTTTAAGTCAGATAATTATTTTATCTTGAAGTGACTAGCAGAGTAACTAATGTTTAGAGGAAAATTAGAAACTGGGAAATGAACTTGTTCGTTGTTATTTTATCCTGACTGCCTTGATTTACAGGGCCTGGAAATGGCTTTCCTAGAAATATACTACTTCAGTTTTCCTAAGAGTTTTTTGATAAAATATTACGGGTTTGAGTAGTAAATAAATCAACATCCTTGTGCCTCCACCAACCCAAACTAGTAAGAAAGCATCTACATACACTGAATGAAAGTTTTTCCCAGTGAAAAAAGGTTTTACTTTGTAAAGCATACTGTGTAGCATAATTTTCTAATGAAGAATCTTCTTCCACCCTACAAAAATTAGAATTTAAATAGGACATGAAAATAAAAAAGACCACACAGGTCACTGGATCCAGTCCTCATAGGTATCCGTTGTCATACCACCACGTAAGTTTTCTCTCACCTCCCTTGTAATTCCAGCAGTCCTCTTTGGTCCAACACATATATTTCAGCACTATCTTCTCATTGGCTGTCTCTGAACTGCTACTTTAATTCATTCAAGGAGCACTTCTAGGTGCTCAATCTCAATTCTCTACATTGCTAAACTGTTAAAAAGATCCTTGGCACCTGTTTAGTGCAACCCAACTAGCACTCTCCATGAAGTTCTTTCATGTATCTGATGATTATTAACAATCACCAGGTTTTAAGCATTTTGCAGTATTTTATAGTGAAAATATATTCAATAGTAAAAGTACCAGCCACATTATACACACTGAATTCAGTGTGAGCCTGACTAACACTAAACTGCTTACTTAGGGACCTACTGTAGACAAAGAACAGAGATGGGCACCTGTAAAAGCTAACTCACCCCATATTTTCTATATACTCACCTTAGGAAATTATGAATTTTACTTTCGAAGTGCCTAATTTCTTTCCATTGGTGACTGTGTAGATGACTAATTGTATACATCTAATGAACAAATCCTGCCCTTCAGTGGTACATGAATAGCTACTCTATACACCTAGTAAAATTGACTTGAAGGCTTGATTTTACTAATCCAAGATTTCCACAGACTTTTAAAGTTTATTTTTTCATTGCTGCTTGAATTCATGCCTAATCTATATATTAAAGAAAGAAAGTGCTTAGTTACAAAATTGAATCATCCAGCTACCTTGGCACATACATAGCTTTGGGCACAGAAATACTTCCTTAGATTTCGTCATGAAAGTTTATTCATCAAATTGACTAAACTTAAACCTGGAGAAGTATAAACTAGTCAGAGGAGCTATTCAAATATTTTAAGTGAAATGCCATAAGCTGGATGCAAAGATTTCTCATTTAATTTCTGCCTAGGTACCAAGTCTCTGCAATGTGTGTGAAAATGTTCTGACAGACAAAGGGTGTGTAAAAGAGAGAAATCACAGGTTTGGGTATCTGGGTTATGGTAGAACTATTATGGGCTCCAGTGAATGGTCACATCTAAAGAAATCATAGGATAATGCAGAAATATCACAGGTTGAAAACTGTAAATTTAGGAGTTCTGATGGCCCAATAAGATCTTTAGAATTTGTCCATTCATATTTCTAGCCTTTATTTCCTGAAATAGAAACAGTTAGATTTAATAAAAGTAGAGTTTTTCACGTTCTCACCTGTCTTCCAAAGCAGATGTGCAAAAGGCGGAAAAAAACTCCATCATTGTGGATTTTTGATTTCAAATACCAATACTGATCTCTACAAAAGGCATAATGCAGTTAGAGAAATGCAATGGGAAAATGTATAGCTTTTGCATTGTTCCAAAGGTTGCTATTGTAGTACCATAAATTCTTAAAAAAAAGGCTTAGATACAATAATGGATCCATCAAGTGAAGCTCAGAGTCATTCCATGTATCACATGTGCTGTTTTGTTACTCTGTTAAATTTTATTTAATCTGGAAATAAATCTTTGCATCCAAAGAGAACTATGGCCATGCCTGATGCCTGATGCCTGATCCCATCAGATCTCTGAAGCTCAACAGGGTCAGCCCCAGTTAGTATTTGGATGGGAGACCTCCTGGGAATACTAAGTGCTGCAGATTCTAGTCCTGAGGACTTCACTGTTACCACCCATGCTTGCTACGCCATGACAGATGAACCTTAGGAGTAAAGGGTGGAGCCCGTTCTGTGCACACTGTGCCTCACCTAAAAAATCCACTGTGCAGGCTGGAAGGACACACCCACGTTGGTAGAGCCCTTCCCAAATCTCCATTTGCAAAGCTTAGCCATGGTGATATCAAAGAGAACATTTGGTGGCATGAATGTTTTATTAGAAGCTCTTGGATGATGCACCCTTTGAGATGAAGACTCTCAACAGCAGTCATCAAATATACATTGAGACCTAAAAGTCCTGAAATATATAAAATGTCCTTTTAGTACTTGTGACCAAATAAAAAATCACAGCTTTACATTCTATCCAGTCACCAGTAAGTGGCACAGGGCACCCATGTGTGGGTAATGGCAAAGTAAATGAAGAAAGGATGAGGAAAAGTACAAGGAGAGGAAGAGCAGAGAGGGGGATGTGATTGAGAAATGGTAGAATCTTCCTTATGGAAGGTTTTCTATTAATTTTTTTCTTTCCATCCTTACAGAAAAAAAAAAAGAAACTGAACCCACTACTTCCCCTAAACCTACATTCTTGCCCTTTTTTAAACATCTTTGTAGTTAGGTACTTTTTATCTAGAGTAGTTTTTGCTAGTGAGAAGCAATTGCTTTACTGCCCTAAGAAGCCTGTGTGGCAATACAGCGCACCCTTCCACTGTGCTGAAGTCACAGTGCTCCCATTAGCAGAATTCTTTTTAGCTGGGAAATTCAGCTGGGTAAGTGGATAGTGCTTCACCTATGCCAAAAGTAAATGGAAAGAGATTTAAATTTTCAGAGACTCCATTCTGTATTGCTTATAAATCATCATACTTACTCCAGTGAATCAAAATGAACTCTTTAGGAATGCTAATGATAAAGTTTTTAAATGGTACAGCCAGCAGCCTAGCCTCCTTCCATGTGGACTTTTTCTAAGTCCCAGAGTGAAAAACACAGAAAAATTATTAAAGCCAGTTCAGTAAATATTCCAAGTTGTCCCTGTTACATTTGCTTTCTGAACTGTGCTTATGCTCTTTTCCATGAAGTGTTATTTATAATTTAATTGCTATTGATTTATATCTCTGTTCAATTATTTTCATTACCTCTGATGCACTTAAAATACAGCAACTAGTTTTGCAGAAAACAATGCAGAGTGTGATGCTACTTGCTTGTCAGTAAATGCATGCCTACCAGTCCTGTAAATGTTAAGGATCACACCTGAGAAAACAAACACAATTTGCCCTTTCAAACCCAAAATGTGTGTGAGAACTCTGAGGATCTTCAGATGCAATGGATGGAATTCATCTGTTTTCAGCTATCTGAGGGTTAAAAATAGTCTGAGTTAATTGCTTACATTCTTTCAATAACCAAGGAAAAGAGAAAAAATCTTGGGTCAAGATGAAAAGCCCTCTGTCGTCTGAGAAGTACCTCTCAAAGTACCAAGGTGAAGAAAATTGACAGCCAGCTCTATCAATTTCAATAGGCATTTTTAAAATATCCACTTGTTTAAATGAGTCTTGCACAATCTTTGTCATAGCTTAAATTTCTGAGTTCAGAATAGACACCTACAGCCTCAAAACTTAATTATAATTGTCTTTAGAGAGTGGAACTGTAAACAAATGGATTTTGGATTTTCTGTGCAAATGTGTTTTTGCTCTTCATTCTGGATCACAAGATAAGACTGAAGTCATCATCATCATCATGGCTACACTTCGCGAACGAAGATTTGGGGAGGGCACTACCCATGCTTGCTGCAAGCCTGCTGGTGGCTAAAAAGGCCAATGTGGGATAGGCAAGTCCATTTGCAAAAGGCACAGCAGAACATCTCCTTAGGCGATATGGCAAGGAATGGTTCTTTCTGCACTGTCTTTTCTCCTCGAGACTGACTCTGCGTGCATTCTCAAAGGAAGCAGCAGCATCGTGAATGGTGTGTGTCCGTGCATCCCAGTTGGAGGCCAGAGTGGACCATTGGTGGCAGTCAATATGGCTAAGCCTGAGGTGTTCTTTCAGAGAGTCCTTGTATCTCTTCTTCGGGGCTCCTCTCTTGCAGCAGCCGGTGGCAAGTTCACCATAGAGCACAGTCTTCAGGAGGAGGTGATCCTCCATCCTGGAGATGTGCCCTGCCCAGCACAGCTGCGTTCTCATCAGCATGGCCTCAATATTGGTGACTCCTGCCTGTTCAAGAACAGACACATTAGTTACATAATCAGACCAGTGGATGTTTAGGATTGTACAGAGGCAGTGCTGATGGAAGCTTTTGAGGAGCCACAGGTGGTGGCGGTAGATGACCCATGATTCAGACCCATATGAAAGAGTAGACAGTACAATGGCTCTGTAGACACTGATCTTTGTACTTTTCTTCAGGTGTTTATTGGACCAAACTCTTTTATGCAGTTTTCCAAAGGCTCTGCCTGCCTTTGCTAACCTGTTGTCTATCTCTTTGTCAATTGTACCATCCAAGGAAAAGGTGCTTCCCAGATAAGTGAACTGCTGGACTGACTTAAGCTCTGATTTGCCTATGGTGATGTAGGGATGATGGAAGGCTTCCTGAGCAGCAGGTTGGTAGAGAACTTCTGTCTTCTTCAAGCTGACTTCCAGCCCAAAAAGCTCAGCAGCCTCTGCAAAGCAGGATGTTAAGCGCTACAGAGCTGTTTCTGTGTGAGCAACGAGGGCGGCATCATCAGCAAAAAGCAGTTCATGGACAAGGTGATTTAGGGTCTTAGTGTGGACCTTCAGTCGTCTTAGGTTTAATAGGCTTCCATTGGTACAATATCAGATGTAGATGCCGTTTTCTTCATCGAAGTCTACTGTTCACTGCCGGTAGCACAGGATTTCCTAGCAATGTGAACAGCTCAGACTATGCTAAGTTCACCTCCACCTCTGCCATCTGCCATGGTCTGTTGTCCATGAGGAGCAAGAAAGTGAGTTGTGCCATGAGGCTGGGTGCAGCTGTGCCATTACAACTGACACAAGAGACAATAACAAAATGAAGCAGATATGGATCCAGGCTGCTGACGCTTTACTTGGTCAGATGCAAGATGGAAAGGACACATCACTACCTCTGTGCTGAAATGCAAAAGGCATCCTGCCTTTGTCTGATGTCAAATATTTAATGTGTCTAGTTTGTGTGTGGCAGCTGGTTTGGGAAACAGATTGTCCAAGCCTACGTATGACTTCTGTCCTGAGAGAGCTGCCCAAAACATAGTGAACAAACCAGCTGGTGTTCCATCATCCCTAGATCAGAAAAGGACTGGGTGGACACATACAGTCTGCTATGCATGCCAGCATGATTGAAGCCTCACAGCAGCATCTTGCTAGTCCTGTAGCGCACATTGGACCTGGGACTGTGTAACAATGTGTAGATTGGTTCGTATTTGTCCTGTCAAATGATTTGGCAGTGCACAGATCTGAGGCTAATGGTGGTCAAGTGATGTCACACTGGAAGACTTACAATAAAGCATCATGGAAGACAATGATATGTGTTCCCAGCTGACCTTCTGTAATGGTTTTGATCCATGGCTTCCTCAGTAACCAGTGTAACTAAGGAAGTGGACATCACAAAGTATTCCACACATGTTTTCCATGTAAGAGTAGGAGGGGGAGTAGCCTTTCCGACTTCCGGGAGCTCGGGGAGAGAGAGAGAGAGAGGGAGCTTGGACGGTCCTGTGTCTCTGTTGGTGTTTTCCTGGCTCTGGATGTTGGTGAGATTGTATCGTTGCCTGTTCCTCTCCTTTCTTGAAGTTTTTAATTGTATTCATTTGTTTCATTTGTTCTGTTTTGGTTTCATTTCTTCTTGTTTCTTGTTGCCCCTTCCCTTTCCCCTTTTTCCCCTTTCCCCTGGGGTGGGGTCCACAGAGTGGGTAGGTTGCATGCGTGTTTGTGGATGTTAGAAAATATAATTCCTTTTTAAGTCAGTTCAGTTTCTTTTTGAGTTCTTTTCTTTGCAGGTTTTTTTTTTCTTTCCCTTGCTGGGAAGGCTCTGGGAGGAGGGAGGAAGGCAGTCCAGGGTTGGTAAAAAACTGGGCCAAACCTGAGACACCTTCAGATGAACTTTCTCTTTTGCTATTTTTCCCTTGGTTCTGTCACAGCAATCACTAGGCAGAATTATTGTCATGGGAAAAAAAAGGAAAGACGAAAAGAAAGTCTTTCAATAGATACCAGAGAATACAAACTTTATAAATAATATTGTAAGTATACATATATTTCTCTGAACATATGCAAAGCTGAAAGAAAAAAAGCCTAATAAAAGGTAGTAATTTTTCATGGTGAGTGAAAAATTAAGTTCTAGAAGGCATTCAGTTTGCGCTTGGTATTTTTCTTTCAGAGTTTTTTTATGCATAATTTTGAGTGATGGCAATATCTCATTCATGTCTACAAATCACATTCTGTGCTCTTTTCTGTAATTGCAAAAGGCAACAGTCTGCTATTTTTCATTATATTCTCAGAGGGAGGCAACTTACTATGTGGGCTAGTTGGTTAATTAGGTTGGAAACATTACTCATTTAACCTTAGCAAATGTAAAGTAGATTTTGTATGTGAAAAAATAGAGCAATATTTTGCTGTTGTATACTCAAAAAAAAAAAAGAAGAAGAAGAAGAAGGAAAAGTGTCCATTTAATAGTTTTCCATTTTCTTAATAGCATGCCTTGAAGCCCACACTTTCTGTGAAAGTTATTAAGTTCCAGGAACTATAGGAAGTAGAACAGAATACAAGCTGGAAATTTGGATGAAGTTTACACTGCAAATACATACTCATATATTGGGGCTTTCTTTCTTTTCCTGTGTCATTGCTGTTCATTTGAATTCATTCTTTTAGAATCCATTTTATACCTTTTAGCCTAATTTCCTCGATAGCTGGGGTCTCTTCTGTAGATGTGTACAGAAAAAATCCCCCAAATATTGCTATGCCTGGATGGTATCTCTGCTTATTTGGATGTCTGGGCATTTCTCAGAAGTCATCTCCTTTCTTTGCATATGGTCTGCATGGATATTTGGATTTTCTGGACATTAAACATATACTTCTACAGCTCTACCAAAAGAACTAAGGCCCAAGTTCTCACATAAACACAGAATTCATCCACACTAACAGTACCATCCCTGACATATTTTTGGTCTATCCACTTAGCATTTTCACAGGCAACACCCTTAGTAGTTTATAAAAGTCAGAAAATATTCACAGGAGGCCAACCACCCTGTTCTAGAGGAAGAAAGAATTTGGCTGTATAGATATAACTCTGTGATCCTGACTGTCATGAGAAATAGAGAATGAGACTGTCACCTCTGGTTTCATTAGTATATACATTGCCTAAGTGTCAATGTCCTTCCTCAATGCCTGATTGAATTTGAGCTTGTATCAGTTCCTCTACACTTGATTTTTATCTCTGGAACCTGTTTTTGACTCTTGCTTATTAGTTAATACATGCTTGTTTTTTTCATTTTGCTATTGTCTTTTGTGTCAGAAGAACTTCTGTCAAAATCTCCAATTAGATACACGTAAGCGAGAAGTACATTAAACACTGTCATCAAAGTTATTCATTGTTGAATTAAAAAATGAAGTTCTATAAGAAAAGTGCTATTGGTTGATATAACAAAGTGAATTTATCTTCAGTCAAAATGTATACAGGATGTTTCAGGTGTTACTTTTAATGAATAAAAGTAGTTCTCCAATTTTGCTGTACTTTCAGATTTGCTAAGCTCAGCCTTGATGTCTCCAAGTATATATTATTTTCTCCAGCACTCATTTGGGCAAGCAGTTTTCAATTATCATTTTAGCCTGTTTTAATAGCATATTAAATTCAATGCATTTGCATATTTCATATTTTATCTCTTTTATCAGGATTTTTTATAAGGAGGGCTACACTTTTCACTCTCGATTAGCCTTTAAGATTTTTCTTTTAAAATTAATGAGCTTTTTCTTAATTATATTGACCAAATTCAATCTTGATATTCTTTTCTTCTTTGGGAATTTTTAAACAATTGATATTTTCAATGTGACGAAGAATGGTATTTCATTCTATCTAAATTAGGGAAAGGACAGTACTGTTGATAATGTTGCCTGCAATACGTCACTATCTAATGGGCTTTCCAGTGTTATTACAAATTGTTAAATTCCAAATTCTGGTAAAAATACTGAAAGGAGAATTCTAATCTGATAACTTTCCTATAGCCATGTCCTTGATTAACGTGAGCTGTTTAGTAAAATCAAATATGCATAACACACCAATATTCCTCTAATGAATTATAAGGCAATCTTTTCTTGATGGACAGTGAGGTAGAAAATGGCTATTAATGCTGTACATTGTATCATGGCAATTTTAAGTATCCAACTCCACATCTACATGTGTTCTTAGAAGTGTAAGTGTACTGCTTAATCGGGCTTTCTTTGCTTTTCTATTTTATCATGTTCACATGTTCAGTTCTGACCATCATTCATCTGCTCCTTAAAGTAGGAACTCATTTGTGTCATTATTTCTGCACCCTACTGTCCTAGTTCAGCAGGTGGGACCAGTTGTCACTGTGTGGGGGTGATCAAAGCTGTGTATTCTACCCCCTCTATTCATTCCCAAGGTCAATGGCCCATTTGCAGCAGCTTCCCAGGGAGTCGTTAGCACCTCCATTCCCAGCCTGAGGAGGTGCAGCTGCTAATGGGCCATCAACAGTTCAAAAATACCCCATGACTCACAGAGTTAATCACCCATTGTGTGAGTCCCCGCCCTGGGGGAGGGACTGGATGTTCCCTGAGGGTACATAAGGGGTAGGTAAGAAGACCTCAGGAACCTTTTCGTGGGACCCGGAGGAGCAGCAGGACCTTGACAGGAGGAGACCACCACTCTGGACCCGACCACAGCCACCACCTGCATCAACGGGTTTTTTCACTTCCTTTTGCTTTGGACTTGGGGGAACCATGCAGGTCTCAGCACAAAGGCTAACAAACCCCTTTGGGTTTGTACCCCAGGGCACTGGGTTATACTGCTGGGTTTTGGGAGTTGAAAGCAATTTCCCTTTGCGTCAGGGTATTTACTGTATTATTACTATTAAATTGTAGCTCTGACTTATAATCTCTCTTGTGTTGAGTTCATTTCTCCTGCTGGTTTACCTCTAAACCAGCACACCTACTAAGTACAAAGCAGGAACTGAGGTACTATGCCTGAGCCTTTTCTTTTTCCACATGGAAGATTTTCTTCTTTTACACTTCCCTTCAATGAAAACATAGTACCTAGGCTATTGATTAAGTTTGCTGTACCATGCACTAGAAGCTATAAATCAGGTAGAAATAGACATATGAATAGGGTGAGATGGAGTTAAAGCCAAGATTTTTGAAGTTTGACAGGTCATGTCATTGAACCTTAAAGAAAAGGCATAAGTCCAACAGTGATGAAGATCCTTCAAGACCACCTGAGGGATGAAGTCAGGAGACCAAATTTCAAGCCAAAAGGAAAGCCCCACGCAAGATTTCACCCAGTCATTAATATGGAAATTAGAAAGTGTAACTATGAATGCAAAACTGTCTAAATGGCTTATTCTACCCAAACAAGGCAGGAAGTTTTTGCCCAGTATGAACTGGTTTGCCTCCAATGTTGTTAATAAATATGTTTGCTGCTAAAAGAATAAAAAGACTCTTAGCAGTTATTTATTTTGAGACATTTTTGCCTATCAGGTGCAAATAATGGCTTTGACAGTAGTGAAGCTGTTATCTACACTTAAATAATAACTGCATCTCAGAGTTCTTTACTAGAAAACAAGAGAAAATAATTCAGTTTATACCCTGCCTACAAACCACCCTCTTAACCACTCATCCATAGTTGTATTTATTTCCCATTTGCATTGGTAGGAAGATTGTACCTGGTAACAGATTTTTTTTTCATCATGAAGTCAATAGGAAAGAAATCCAGCTCTCCATTTTAGAGTAACTGAAGACTTCAGAGGGTGCATTAAAAAACATGCTTCCAGCCTCTGAACTAAAAGATGCAAGAACAGCTCAGACACACTAAAAATAAACACTCCTGTTTCATGTAACTATTCAGAAAACAGATTCAAAAATTGAGGGCAATCAAAGATCCATATCAAAGTACCCTTGTTATAGGAACACATAATAAGACAATGCTTCTACCTTTCATCACAGCATTTATTTTCCTTCTAGATGAAAGATAAAAAATTAGTAATAACAAAATACAAGTGTGAATTTCTAAAATCTAGTGTATTTCAATGGCCCATCATAGTAATTTAAATTTATTTCCTTTTAAGAGTTTCTCATAAGACAGGACTCATAATCAGAAAAACTTCGGTTTTCACTGTCTCATTTATTATTTCAGTGAAAGTACTTTGTACTGCTATATATAGACAGCCTTTACAATTGTTTTTACAAGTTAGACCAAATATAAGCATATTGTCCTTTCTTTTTTTATTTTTACTTTTAGGTCATCTGGAACAGAATTTTGGAGTGGAAATTTTCAAGTCCTTGTATGAAGATAAGAATTCTTAAGTGTGGGATTTTTAATTTATGCTCTGAGCATATTGTAGGTAGATACCTGGTGAAGCATGGGACTTACACACTGAAAATTGGCCTTGGGTGACCAAAATTCTAATTTAAACACAGCTATCTTCTTAAAATCCTAGATACATATTTTCCAAATGTATGCCACTGTGCAGAAATGCAGATGAATCCCTGGGTCAAAAGAAATGCAAAAGACTAGCTGTTACTCCCTCGTTGGAAAACACATTTGTGATGGGGGAGTTCTCAATACTTTTTCCATTCCTAATGAGATATATAGGTCTAAATCTGCATAATACACATAAAGGGTTTAAAAACAGTCTTCAAAATTTTCATCCTTTCCACATAATTCTTGTGGGTCAATAGAATGGTTTTTTCTGCTTCTGTCCTGGCTTCCTCTGGAGAAGGGGAAAAGGGGCTCAAATCAAAATAAGATTTGCATTAGGAAATCAGTAGAAAATCATCTTCCCATTTCCTAAACTAAGCCTTAATGTAGATTATAGCTTACAAGACAGATATCTGCTTCCTGCAGGGAGAGGGAAGGGAGAGAGGAGGGGAAGGGAGGGAGAGGGGAGAGAGGAAAGGAGAGTGAAGGGAGAGGGAGAGGAGAGGGAAGTACAACAAGCTAATTCAATTACCCAATCACTTCAGGGGTGACCAAAGCTTGAGGCATGTCCACATTCCTTATAAACACTGGCATGCTTGGGCCATCAATCACCTCTCTAGGAAGTCTGTTCCCAGTTTTGATCACCCTCTCAATAAAGAAATTCTTCCTAACATGTAATCTCAACCTCCTCTGATATAGATTTGAATTATTCTCATGTCACCTCCCTCTTCACTTCCCTTCCTCAGGAAGGTGTAGAGCAAGGTTATTCCTTAGCCTTCTTTTTTCCAAATCAGACAAGCTCAAAGTCCTAAGTCACTCCACACAGCACATGCCTTCAAGCACTTTCACCATCTGTGTTCTCCTCTGGACACATCAAGGACTTTCACAATCTTCTTAAATGGAGGGGCCCAGAAATGTACACAGTGCTCAAGAGGAGGCCACACCAATGCCGAATACTTTGGGGTAATCCTCTCTCTCATCTGTGTTTGATGCATTTGAAGTCATTGAGTGCATTTCACTATTTGACATGGCCATGAAAATAGTTTCCTTCTGAAAAAGGGGGGGTTTGTTGTTCCAAACTTCGAGTGTAATTTACAGTTCCTTGCCTGGGCCTTTGATCTTAAAGGAAGGACAAGAACTATTTCCCCCATATTGGTTTCAGCAATTCAAATATGAAATGAGTCTTTTGATTTCAGCTTTCAATTAGTTGGCTAATTAGACAAAAATTCTGTATCAAGAGGGAATATCCCAAATTTATCAGGAAGCAGATGCAGTACTTACATGAATAATATTCCTCAAACTGACAACCTTGAAATACAAGCATAGGAGAAACACTCTATCCCTGGAGACATTGAAAAGGACATCATCTGACAATCCATCAGAAACAAACTGAGCGTATGTGATTTTAACACCTTCACCATTATAACCAGAGAAATAGGTTTATGATGCATGATTTTCTTTTGATTTTACCCTTTCCTTTTTAGGGAAATTAAATGCTAGGATTTTCAGAGCTCTTTACTCTTTCCTTTTTAGGGGAATTAAATGCTAGGATTTTCAGAGCTCTAACAATAAGTCACATATAGAGCTTTGACCATTGCAGTACTTTCTGCTGTAACTGGCTGATTATATCTTTGGCAGGAGTACTATAGCCATTACAGGTAGAACGAAATCCAGTAATTGGCAATAATTCTTCACACATTTACAGAAAAAAAAATCAAATACAATTATTTACTAAAGGAAGCTGTGAGGAACTGTGATACAAGGACAGAACTGGACAACTTTTTTCTGATGAAAAACAGAATCCTTCTTCAGGCTACCTTTAGCTCTCTTTGAATTTACCATATTTTTTTCTACTACTAATGGAAGAAAAAACTATGATAATAATACTCTACCAGTTCTAATTTTAGTAATATTTAATTAAAACAAAACCAATATTCTTATCTAAATAAGAAAAAGGGAGGGGGTTTTTTGGACAAGTGGTGTTCAATTCAGAGCTCTCTGGGTTTGGTGGGGGTTTTTTTAATCCGGGGAAGTAAACTCCAGATAGCTGATGTGAAAATATTTCTGCAAGCACACTCAGACCTGTACAATTATGCACTTATTTCTGCCTAGAAGACCTCAGGAACATTTTTATGTGAGACAGTTGCTCTTACCTAAGCCTTGCAGATTTTAAATGGCAGTGTTTAAATCAGTTGTCCAAATCAGTTGCAGCTGAATATACTTAAGGGAAAGACATGAAACTAGATTTTGCTCACTGAGAAGAAAACAAACAACTTCTCAGGGCAATAACTAGATTTTTCTGGGTTTTGCTGCTATGATCCACTTTGTAGCTGAATTAAATGGCACTAGTTGGTTGGATTTGAAGAGACAAGGAGCTGCTGTGTGTCCCCTTGAAAGTTAACAACACAGAGGGCTATGACAAAGGTAGCTCATCTACTTCCGCTGAGATTTTTTGCACACTCCTTAGAAACAGTGTTCTAGCTCCTTAGAAACAGACTGTCCTCATTAGTCTCTTTCTGAAGTCAGTCAAGTAACACACAGTAATCATTACTATCTGGTCAATATGCTTTTTTTCTTTTTAGTTACAAACTTAGGAGATTTTAAGGTTACTATGCAACAAGTTTGCTCAAGGGATGTGTTACAGTCCAGATATGAAAAAGAAGTACATGATACGTTTTGCTAAACTTTAAGATTCTCCTCAATTTTAGATTCTCAATTTTGGCAGAGTACTTTATCTGCTCCTTCAGGGAGCAGCTGCTGCATGCCGCAGTTTTCAATTCAGAGCGGCTGTTCAGCATCTGGGTGTCCCAGAAGAAGATGAGCTGGCATTCTTCTTTCCTACTGAACAGACATCAGCAATATTATCCAGCAGATCTGGACAAAATTTAACCACTGATCTCCAAACTAAGGTTTATGGAAAGAGTCCCAGACAGTGCTGATGAGGCTACACTGAGGTATAACAGTGTGGTGCACTCTGCAGAACGTTAAGGTTTGTTATCTCCAAAGCACATGTTAAGCTCTACTTGCTTTCTTCAGAAGTTCAGTTTAATTAGACAAAACTTTCTTTTTAAATTCTAAGGTAAATACATTTCCTTATATTGACCTCAGAAGAAATTACCTTATTCATAAAATTCACTTGTATACAGGTCTCAACATCAAAGCAATACAAGCAGTAATGTTATTAGTTAATAATGAGAATCATGTGAAGAAAAATAAACACTCAGACTAAGAATTTGAAAACCTCAATTTCACCATTCCTGAGAATGAGTGAAAAGATCACAGGTAAAATGGGATTGAGCAGTTGTACATAAGTTTTGTCCCACAAATCTTTTTCATGAATTTCACCACTTTCATATTTCAACAGAGACCTGAAATATTTTGTAAGTGCAGTCAGAAGCACTGTCTGGGTAAATGTGTAGAAACACAGAACAGTACAAGAAACTCAGTCATTTTCTCTGTCCAGTTTGTTCAAGGTCCAGGAGTCCTCTGAGCTTAGCTTTCTGCTCTTTCCTTCTCATGTATACATCCATACAGATACCAGCCAAGTAAATCTAACAGAATCTTTCTTCTGGAAATAAGAGAAATAACATACTACCTCTGTGTCTCAGATGGAGAAAACCACAAAATGAGAGGTAATACAAAGGGGGCAATAATATTATTCATCAGACAGAATAATCTGCCTCTGGTTTAAATATGAAGTTGGCATTGGTGTGACTGTTAGCTGTGGAAAGGATGTCCTGCAAAGAACCACAGATCCCAACTACCACTCAAAGAAAATATTTAGAGGTAGAAATATTCAGATATTCTTATGGGTCAGTTTTCAGTAGAAAAGTCACAATAAACCCTTATCTTGTAATGTTTGTTATTTGCCTTTTACCTACAGAAATATAAAGGGCAATAATCATAGAATAGAATCAACTGGGTTTGAAGAGACCTCCAAGATCATTAAGTCCGACCCTTGATCCAACACCACTGTGATTTTTAGGTCATGGCACTAAGTGCCACGTCCAGTCTCATCTTAAAAACCTCCAGGGACAGTGAATTCACCACTTCTCTGGGCAGGCATTTCCAATGCCTGATTACTCTCTCCGTAAATAATTTCTTTCTAAAATCCAACTTAAACATCCCCTGGCAGAGCTTAAGCCCGTGCCCCCTTGTTCCACTGCTGGTAGACTGGGAGAAGACACCATCAGCCACCTGGCTGCAACCCCCTTTCAGGTAGTTGTAGAGAGTGATGAGGTCACCTTTAAGCCTCCTCTTCTCCAGGCTGAACAACCCCAGCTCCCTCAGCCTCTCCTTATGGGATTTGTGCTCAAGTCACTTCACCAGCCTTGTCGCTCTTCTCTGGACCCACTACAGCACTTCAATAGCTTTCCTGAACTGAAGGGCCCAGAAAATCACACAAGAATGTATAGTCTGGCTATGAGAAGCATTTAGTTTATTCCCCAGTTGTTTCATTATTCAACATAAATCTCACTAAATATCTCATGATAATACCTTTCTGATCCAGTTTTTCCTGCTTCCTGAATCCCATATTTTTGAAATAATCATTCAATAATTAATCTTGAAGACACTTTTAGGACCTGAAATATTTTTAGTATGCAAATTAATTACATATTTACAATAGAAATTCTCTGGAGTTCTTATGCATGTAATTAGAGATAGTTTGTGAGTGATAAGAGGTTAAGTACTTTTATACAAGATGTGGTTTCATCTCTGAGTTCCTGCAAGGCTGGTAACTAAAGAAATACTGCACATCTTATTAATGAGTTTTATATTGGTCTAAACTGAAACATGCACTAAGAATGGCGTTAATATTTTGAACTTTATCCTCCTGAATCCTTCATGCTTGAAAAATCCCTGCTAGCAGTAAATATATTCCACTTAGACGAACTACATTTGACCTTGCAGTACTCTGCAAATGTACCAGAGGTGTCTTCCTCCTTCTGTTCAATTAAACAAGGCTCCAAGCACCTGTTGTCACCTCTGTACTTCCTTGTTACCAGTTAAAGTGTTCTTGATGCATGAAGATTCACATCTGTGACAGCAGCAGAGAAAATGTTTTATCTCCCTGTGCTCCTAACTCCTTCATTTAATAGTATGAATTAAGCAGGCTCCTCAAACTACCTTCCTCATAATAATTGTTTCCCCTCAGAGCACAGCTGCCTCATCTTTCACAGAGGGGATTTTTCCTTGACTCCAGGGTCACATCAAACATTTCACAGTCTTTAAATAAACTTGTCTTTTGTTCTTTGAGGAAACATAGCAAATGGTGTTCATGACTTATTAACTAGATTTTTCTCCTAAAGAGATTGGGTCAAAATATGAAAGTCTGTGTATCTTGTTTCATTACCCGCTAATTTGTTATTACAGAAATACATCAAGTTTTTCTTAGATTAGCTCCTCTTTTTTGTGTCATCATCTTGCAGCCATAGGCACTCTCTGTTCTTTACAAAGTCCAAACTTCCAAAACAAAAATGGTGTCAGAAATTCTGCTCCTCCATAAACTTCACAGACATTTATGGAAGTACTTAAAGCTCACATTTAATGGCACTGTACTCGTCACACAATTCAACATATCCAACCTAATGCCAATCTGTCAGATGACCAAATGCATTTCAACTTTGTGATATTATTAAGACTCATCATTAATTCTCTTTTGCAATCCTCTTGCACAGAAGTTCAAGCACTTGGCATGTCAGAAATGTCCTCTTCATCCTGTGATCCAGCAGCTACACACATGTGCTCATCATGTGACCAGCTATACAGCTATACACCTGTCCTGCAACAAAGATCCATGTTTAAAGGTGCTCTAGAAAGATGGTGGATAATAGACTATAGACTTTATTGTTCTACGTTTCAGGCTGAAACTGGTTGATATTTACATTGAGTGCCTAGCTGAAAAACAGCTTCTTTGACATTACTCACCTCAGTAATGTCAAAGCCTCATTGAAAGATTCAAATGTGACTGTTCATATTCTTTAACCATTAACATGTTCCCAGCATGCTTTCGGTTTACTGCATCTAGCAACAATACCAGAAAAGGAATGCCTGAGCATGTTTCAGGGGATAGTTTGAAACACAAACCCTCCCCAGTGAGCTGTACAGACCAGGTGATCCTGTTATCAAGGGAGACCATTTAGGTTAAGAAATACAGAATATACAATGCTCCTGCCCTCACAATGGAAGTTTGGGCTGCATGACCTACTAACATGGAAGAAGCCTATGATGCTAAACACTTGCATGGGAATAAACTGGTATCACATAAATCAGATTAATTATGAAGAATTTTCTTTATGCTGCTAAGTACATACTGTAGCTTTTAATGGAAGCGATTGTTCTGATAAATACTTAGAAGTCTTTATCATACTCTAAACAAGAGCAGGGACAGTTGTGGCACCACTGCAACAATTTCTTTGCAGACAACTAGTAAGACCTCCATTGACTTTGAACAGTTTCTGGCATCATAGCCCTTTATTAATATTATATGTATTTTCTGCTAACAATCCCTACTACACAGACTAGTGCTTGTCAGCTACAAGCTTTTTAATCACCCCAAATTTTACCTATATCTCACCCTGGCCTTTTTTTATCAGAAAAAAACTAGCTTCTGATAGATAACGTGAGGAAAAAAACCTACGCTGATACTTCCATTGTACACTACTAACTTCAGTATCTAAGTGTAATTGATTAAGGAACATCACTTAAGTTAGTTTACACTAACTGCTGTGAAAAGGCACCAAAATTGAGGTGTTTTTCTAAAGGTGTTGTTGAATAACTTCAGAGTCCAGAAGTAGTTAACAAATTGAACCTGCAAAAGAATGTGAAAGTAGCACAAAAGCCACTGTCACTTATAGTGGCTAACTATAGTAATTAGCATGACAACCTGTCTCATGTTTGGCTAAACAGCCTCCTTGAGTGCTTCATGAGGCTAAAGATGGATCTTTGTCCAGCTTACATTGCGAAGGGCATCGATGGGTGTAGTAACTGATGAAACAAATCTTTGAGTTAATCACAGATGGAAAAAGTGTTTCTTGAATATTTGTAGTTACTGAAGCCTGTCTTCCTATAGATTAGGGGGTTTTAATTTAAAAACTGAAATTTATGTACATTTTCTTCACATCTGTATTTTTACAATTCTCCACTTCCTCCTGACTCCCAGCTGATTTCAGCTGTGTTCATGGTGACTAACTTGCCATCTGAACATGCTGAATAACTAACCTGCAAACCACAAAAGAATATCAGTTGAGTACACACTTAAGCCTTTTTCTCATCAGAGACACTAATTTTATCTCTCTCATTTCCCTGCCATCATTTCGGTCAAAGTTTTGGGACTGGAACAACTCATTAAATATGATTGAAATTAAAATTTAGATTCAAAACCTACTGCAGTGAGAGAAGTAAAAGACAGAGAAGTCCCATAACAATCTCTCTTTTGGAAAACAACCTAGAATATTCTTTTTCCTGCATGACCAGGAGGAATGAATTCCATTATCTTTTCTTGGCAGGAAATTTGAATTGCTGGAACAGATTGCTGTTGAAAAGCCATGAAATGGATTCTCAATTAGCTCTTCTGTTGGATCATTTTAGCTATAGTTCTGGTATTTAAAAAGTCATCAGGAGGATAGGTTTTGGCACTAAGTAAGGTGCCATGATGACCTGAAATGGCATTGTTTGGCCTTTTCAGGAGTGATACAATTCCACAGCTTTGCACAGAAATCCCTCATTTCACATAATATTTGTTTAAATTTCAGCAGAGTGTTACTACTGTCAGCAGAAGATTATAAAAATGACATAAAAAATCCTGTTTACAGTGCAATGTATGTGATGATTACTGCTATTGAGACTTTAATATTCAGTATCTGATATGAAAGTTATGTGGGGTCTCAGAAATTAGGATCTCTGCCTCAGTACTGTGTCTCTCTCAAAGACAGCATAAAAGAAAAAGGCTAAGAGAAGTGTGCTTTCATTCTTGACATCAGTCTCTAGGCAACAAAGAGCTGAATTATGGTTACTGAATACCATATGATCATAAAAGGCTTAAATTTTAGGAATCACATAAATACTATATGTACCCATATACATACAAGTATCTAATCCATACTTACCACACATAGATGTATATACACATAAGATATGCACTCATGTATAAAGCGTGTGTTTATACATAGATATAGATTTGTACATAAAGGTACATGTGTTAATTTCATTCTCATATAAAAATGTATCTATATACATACAGATGCAATATGTATATTATATGCAAATGCACACCAGAACAGATGTTATTTCATGTGGTTCTCATCATATGTGTGCATTTAGAGAGATATGTGTGTGAGACGTGTGAGATATATATGTATGTATCTATATTTGCATGAAAATATAGATGACTGTTAAGTCCACCATGCTTGAAGGACTTACATTCAGACCTCAAAGAAGAAAGGTCATACAGTCCTGGTCTTTGGCCAAACCATTGCAGACTGATGTCTAATCTGTTTCAGTTTTCTACAATATCTATATCAATTCATATTACCTCTAAGCTACCAGAAAGTGTGTTTTGAGTCACACTTTCCCTGCTGTGTATAAGCATGGTTGTAAATAAGAGCAAAGGCAGCAATCCTGAACTGGTAGGTGATAATATCCTGGTTTGAAGTCAGAGGACACCCTGTGTGGCCTAGAGTTTTGTTTTTCTTTGCAGATGCAAGGGGATCAACTAGGAGATGCCAGTAATCTCATTTAAGAACTCATCATACTTTGAGGGTTCTTGGACTTCTGTGCTTGAAAAGGCAAACGTTTCTTGTCCTTGACTATAATCACTCAATTCAACTAAAATAAATTTTCCTTCAGAACAAAGTGGGAGAGTTGGTGGTTTGCATGGACTGAGTCACTGCTCCTGTGGAGAAATCCCACATGAAATATTCAAGGAAATAGGAAACATGAAAGCGAACAGTCAGAAAAATTAGCTCTTCATGTACATCTGTAGATGCAGGAAAGCAACATTTTTTACTATTCCCTGACTTTTAGGGAGGTTATATCTATCTTTAGCAAACCATTTTACTTCTCCACTGTCCAGTAACAGTTTCATTCTCCTTTTTCACAAAAGTATTTATCCATCCTTATTCTTACCCTTTCACTACAGCACAGGAAGATAAGGCAGTAAAGCCTGTTTTGAGGACCAAGAAATTACAGCTGGTTCAAGCCGAATATTAAGAAGGCTCCAAGGGAGCCTAACAGACAGGAGAGATGATACTGCCAGCACTCTCCAGCTTTGAATCTGAAGGGCATTTTGTCAAAACATCCTTAAGATATTTTAGCTTGTTTACAGAAAGGTGGACAGTCTTTTATTGTTTCCATCAAAACTTTAATGTTCCTTTAGAATCGATCCAACTTCCTGAAGAACAGCTCTGCATGAGCTCCTTAGATATGATCAGATTTGAACTGAGAGGCCAACCCAAGAGAACCAGTACAGTGAAAAGGCGGAACAGGGAATAGGAAAGTGCTACAGAGTCCAGAGGCCTAATGAATATTTAATTATTGACAGAAAGCAGATCAGCCCAATTAGACATCCTGGACCTTTGATCACTCTGTTGGGACATAAAAGACTGCCTTAGCATCCACTTTTCCTGGTTGAAAAATGAGGTCTTTTGCACTGGTAGTTATTTAAGAGCCCATTTTTTAGCTCTCTGGAACTCTAAAAGTGTTTGGTTTTTGTTCATACCCTGTAAAGTAAGTGTCAAGCCTTCACAAGTGAAGGTGGGATCTATTTTCGCAGCCATACTCCTTGTGCCAACATTGGTCATCCCTCAAACTGTCATCAGTTAACCATTTAGATATTACTATGTAAAATCAAAAGGTTAAAATGCTACCTGAAAGCCAAGGGGGCCAATCCCAGTAAGGAAAGAATAGGACTAAATTGGCAATAGGACTATCAAGTTTTGTTATCATGGCAAGGGCAGGAGGGCTGGCTTCAGGACCCAGGGCCAGCTCGGAGTCAAAGCAGCAGAGGTGGCCTGGATCCCACCGGGATGCTGGGTCATGGCCCAACCTGGTCCATGGCAGCTGCTGTTCAACTGAAACTCTAATGGCTGAACTACAGACTCCAGGGAACCACAGCCCTGTCCTGCTCCCCAACAGTGCCCACCTGTGAGCCCATAGTCTGGCCTCAGCCCATCCCTGTTGTCCCAAATACCTCCCGTGCAAGAAGCCAATTCTCAGATGGAGTTGAGAAGTTTTTTATCATTTCTGTACACATCTTCAATATGCCAGCTACCCACTTTCACTTCAAATGGTGAAAATCATTATTTCCTATATAGGAAACAATGTAAAGATAGAGAAATGGGCTATACATTCCTTTGGCTCCATTTTACCATGCATGCTCTATAAGAAAGGAGCTTATGTGAGTAAGGGGCAATTGCAGCCTCTGGGCAGGTATTTCACTGTGTCAACGAGTAAAGGTCAGCACAAAATTCAAGCAAAATTCTTCTTTGGCTTCAAGAGTAGCTTGTTGTGGTGTTACTTTCTTGCTGGATTATAGTGTCAACAGCCCCAGGGAGTGGCTTGATGCCCCACTGCCCTGCTCTGGAGAGCAGAAACACCTTCCTGGGAAGAAGTGGTAGTCTGCAGGGAGCTGAGAGTCTGCAAGCTCCCATGGCCCCTTGCACCCACAATCCCCACTTCTGTGCAATGCTGATGCCTAGGGCAGGAGGGACACAAAGTCATGGGCTCTCTAACAAGGCCTCTTCAAATGGTGAGCTTAAAAGCTGATCTATTTGATTTTTCACTTGTAATTCAGTGGGCCTGTGCCCTGGAGAACTGCCAGGCTGGTGCTGTTTAGCTACTTGGTAAGGCACAGTGTATTTGTGCCATTTGTACAGGGTTTATGTCACACAGTGACAAATCTGCACAGAGGTGCTATCGCCTCTCAAATAAACACGCAAAGAAGCACTTGTAAGTCATAAGGCCAGATCCATTGGCTGGAAAACTGACTTGTTAATTGCTTCCAAGACTGTTAACTAGAGTCACAACCACTTATGAGAGCAGTGGCCTTGCACCTTGCAGCTCCAAGTGGCAGCTGCATGGAGCAGCATGGCAGGTACCTCAGCAGCCACACTCTGGGGGAGTGTTCCCAGAGTGCCCAGAGCTGCTTAGAGCAGCAAAACTCCAGCTTTGGTGGGAAGATCATCTGCCTCAAACAGCACAGTGTCCAGGACCAGGGGAAGAGTTCTCAGGGTTTTGGAAACCTAAGGAGAAATGGTTATTTGCATTAAAATAGGGGAAGAGGAATGGCCTGTGATAATCCACATACTGCATCAGGACAGGGATTGCATCCTAATGAGTACATTTAGTTGAGATACTAATTAAAAAAATGAAAAGCATAAAATTGGGGGAGGGGGGAGAATATTGTTTACTATAATCATACTCTTACTTGAGAGTCTAAAATTCGTATCTACAAAATATATTTCTTTTAAAGCATATTATAAAAAAATGCTACTTTGACCCTTCCCATAATTAGTCTCTGAGTTGTTATTATGCTGTTCTTTTAGTGTCAACTGTCTCCCAACTGCCACCTGCTTCCCTTCAACATCAATGAAGAAATTTCCTTGTTTGCTATGGAGATCCCATTGTGAGCCACAAGGTAAATGAATCACTGGCTGTAACTATTATTTGACTCAAAAGTGAGGAAAACCTAATCTGTAAATCCCCTCCTTGTAGTCTTGTCTAGTTCCAGTCTGCCATCTTGTGGCGGTAAAAATTCAATTCGGCTCTAGCTAAAAATCATCATTCCAGACTGAGGCGCTGCAAAGCACCAAGTCGTTGCCTATCCCACCATTAAAAGCTTACTCGTTCCCGATGTTTAGAGGCACCCAGTGCTTTTGCCCAGGAAATGGTGGAATCACCATCTCTGGAGGTATTTAATAGACATGTAGACGTGTCACTTTAGGGACATGGTTTACTGGTAGACTTGGCAATGTTAAACTAATGGTTCCACTGGATGATCTTAAAGGTGTTTTCTAACCTAAATGATTCCATTATTCCATGTTAGGCACACACCATAGTAACAGGGGCTCCATTCTTTTCCAGAATTTGGTGACAAGTCTGAAATAAAACATTCCTATCAACAGGTTGGAAGGTGTCAGAGTGAGAAGGGAAGATTAGATTGGATTAGATTAGATTAGATTAGATTATAAATACATTATATGGAAAATGCACCAAAAAAGAAATTAAATCTTGTCCAGAATAACCGATTTTTCCCCCTTCTGTAATCATTTCTGAAGGAAATGATGAAGTGACATGGAGAACCAGGAGAAGCCATAAGCAAACTTGGGAACATTGAATGAGGGTCAGCAGAGCTGTGGTGCAACACATGAGCAGAGCCTACTGGAGGCTTCACAGAAAGTAAGACAAAATTGAATTTGCTGTTTCACATATAAGGACAGGCCACAGCTGTCATGGAGAACAAAAAGAGATATGCAAATGGCTGGAGCAGCAACAAAGAGCTCTGTCCCAGTTTCAGAGGAGAGTCTTTAAAGTTACACCAGATATTACTGTAGTGGCTGGAACTGTACAATAATGTGATCAGCCATGCAGAGGGGCTGACTCTTCTCCAAACACACCACAGCTATGATGCCATGGGCTGGTGCCTGCTCATCCACAAGAAGTATCAGCCACAAGTATCATCAGCAGAAGACATAGCTCTACAAACAGTTTATTGCCTTCAGCAGTATGCCATCCTAGGCATCAGTCTGGTTTATCCCAGCTAGAGAAATCTGAGATCCCTAGAGAGCTTTTGGCCTCAAGTCCATAGGTCCTTCTTGCTTTTTGGTGATGAGAGCTCACACCATCCACACAGGTCAGTGTCACCAAAGGTTACTGAAGAAATGCCTTTCCTTGGCAGGGCAAGCAAAGACTGAGCACAACTCTTGTCTATAAGGGCTAAATTCATGCAGACAGTGCACTGCAATCACAAACATGCAAGCTGAGTGCTCTTAAAATGAACATTCTGGTGAAAAAAGGCAGGGAAGAGGGTCTTAACATCTTTGCAATTCATTTAATAGCTCCAACATTTCCACTCATCCTAGCACGATAGCATTTCTGACAGAACAAAATATTACTAGTATTGTAAATTAAGGTACTTGGAAGTTAGGAAATGACAGCACTGAAACATAATGACAGAGTTATTAATTATATGATGGCAGATTTACTTCTGAGGGGTGTCCATGGCAATCACCACTCAGGCCTTTTATGATAACAGGAAGGAAAAGCTGTTCCTTAGCTCAGTCTTCCCTTGTTTTTTCTGTAGGGCAAGGACTGCTCAGTATTTTAGAAATATTTCTGCAGACCTATAGGCCCACAGAAGCTTTAATTAATAAAAGCAATGGATGATCATTAGATATATTTTTTTAGCCTTGTTTCTGAGGAGAGATTTTTTTTAGTGAAATATCTTCAAGGACTGTGGTCCAATGTTTTTCCATGTTTTACAGCCTTCCAGACTGATTGGCTTTCAGGCTAAAAGATAGTTTTGTAGATTACTCTTGCTTCATATTACAGAATTAGATAAAATGATGTGATGATGTAAGTAGTTGTGTCTTCCTTTGTCTCTGTCCCAGAGGGTGCTGAGCTAATCAATTAAGTGAAACTTTCTCCAAGTAGTCCCTAGCCCTATGTTCTTCTTAATATGAAATATTGGTGTGTGAACTCAATCAAAGAATCTTAGAGCAATTCAGGCTGGAAGGGATGTTGTGTGTTCTCTAGTCTGACCTCCTGCTCAGAACTGTTTTATATTTACCTATAGTAAAGCTGCAAATATGTAAACAGGTTCCAGAGAAGCTATTCCTGAAGCTCCTCTTGATGTGCATTCTTTCTTCCAATTTGCATGAGCCACTGCAAAGTGTTACATTATCCTGCCTCTGGATGTCAGCATTTCCCCTCATTTGGAGACATTTATAAATTGTCCTTAAAATCACTTTTCTCTAAGGAACCATGAAACCAGAGGGATTCCAGTTCCCATTCTGAAATTGTCTGAACAGTTTTGTCTGGCTGGAATAATTATCCCGAGTCAGCAAATTATATTCTCTGTGTAATCAAGAGGGGATTTTTTTCAGGATTTCACTTCTAAGATGTAGGGGAAAGGCAAATGCAATCTTGAATTTGCCTTTTTCCCTGAAATTCAGACTGCAAGCCATGAGCGAGAAACAAGAAATGAGAATAGAACATGTTCAAGCACTTGCTATGCTACCCACTTGTCCATGACACATTATCAGATGACCAAAAGTTATACATTGCTTTTTATTTCAAGCTAAAGCTTACCTCTGAGGCAAGATCTGCATGAGGCTGCATTATTCCTTCTTTCATTTGGCCACATGGTGGGGACAGAGGTTATAGAAAGGCCATTTTGCTCTTCACAAATGTAGTCAGTCATGGCTGTCATGTGGAAGAAGAGCAGGAAAGTAAAGAGGAAAGAGAACAGTGATTATTTAAACAGAAATATCATAATGCCCATCCAATGAAGCATACCTTCGGTCCCCCTCCTGGTGCAAACCAGTAAGCTTTGAAACCTAGCAGGGTTGCAGTGTGATTTCTGCAGGCTTGGTCATAGCAGGGTCTCTGTAACACCCAACTCTCAGAAACACTCAAAAGATTTGAAGGGACTCAGCATCTCATGGAACTGATTCCCTGGTTTTCTGTAGCTCCTACTATGTGCACTCGTAGGCATTGCTACTAAAATTGCTCTAGGTCTCAGTTACTGGGTATAAGCATATCCTGTGGAAATCTGTCTGCCTAGAAGATTTTACTTCTGATATTGACACAGTTAGACACATAGAACAATAGAATATTTCAAGTTGGAAGAGGCCCATGAGGATCATCAAATCCAATTCTCTGCTCCTTGCCGGACTATGTTAAATTATCTCATATATCTAAGAATGTCACCCAGACAGTCCTTGAACTATGGCAGGCTTGGTGCCATGACCACTTCCCTGGGTAGCCTGTTCCAGGGGTCAATCAATTTCTTAGTGTAGAACCTTTTCCTAGTGTTAGTCTGAACTTCCCTGGAAACAGCATAATTCCATTTCCTTGTGTCCTTTTGCTGGTCATCAGAGAGAGATCAGCACCCCCCACACTGCTGCCCTCCTTGAAGAAGTTGCAGACTGCGATGAAGTCACTCCTCATCCTTCCTTTCTTGAAGCTGAACCAAAAAAGTGACCTCAGCTGTTGCTCATAAGTCCTGTCCTTGAGGTCTTTTACCACCTTGGTTGCCCTTCTCTGGGCACATTCCAGTAGCTTTATATCCTTCTTACGTTTTGGGACCCCAAACCACACACAGCACTTGAGGTGGGGCCACACCAGTGTGGTGCAGAGCGGGACAATCACCTCCCTTGACCAGGTGGCAATGCTGTGCTTGAATCCAATAATACAATGTATAATCCAATAATCTCCAACGTAAAAGAAACAAACAAAACCCCACAAAAATCTCTCTAAATTATTTCGTTAAGATTGAATTTCCTAAAAAAAACAGAAATAAGTGTGATTTCATGCATGCAAGCCAGAATGTCCTGTTCCGTGTGGACTTACATTCAGACCTTCATACATTGACAAGTACAATCTGACAATCACAGTGTATTGTTAGAATGCTGCCCCCTGAAGCATGGCAAACAGTTTTATGCTGGAATTAATGAAATTTTCTATTTTTATTCAGTGCATTGGGATGTGAACGAAGACAATAAATGCCTTAGAAAGAGTGAGTATTCAAAAGCCCTCGTTCTCCTGTGTATTGAAAAAGACTTGTTTTCAGACCAGATCTAATGCAGGACACTTACAGAATAACTCAGTCAGGCATAATTGTTTCATCTGAATACATCTGCCAAGAGTAAGACTCAAATTAAATGACTAAATAAATAAACAAACAAAATAACTAACAAACAAAGAAAAACACAAACAAATCCAAACTGAAATTTATGAAAAAGGAAGTTCTTGCTACGCTACATGTAGTCTGACTTAACTTAAAGATGGTGGAGCAATATTAATATAGCCCAATTTTCCCCCCTTTCAGTTACTCATTAAACTGATTTGTATTTACAGGTGTTTTTATAACTCCCAAGTGTAAAGAAAATGGTGTAAATGATCCTGTATCGAGATCAAGTATGAAAACACTTTCATGCTATGCACCTGTCTCTGACTTTTTGATCCAAAGTAGAGATCACTTAAGAAAAGTGGGTGTAAACAAGACCATAGAACTAGATGAGATGTGTTGGTGGGTGCTGCCATTTGCTATTGTAAAGCCCTTCTAAGTCATCACGGAAATGAGGTGAAATCTCCAGTGTCTGAAAAAAAAAGCAAAATGTAGCGCCCATCTTGGAAATGCAAGAAAAGAAAAAGGGTATCCTCTTCACTTAATAACTGTCCACAAGAAAATGAGGAGGTAAAAATTCCTGGAGGACATTTGCTGGCACAAGATTTTGACTGGAAGCAGCCAGCACAGATATATAAAGAGCCCATCATGGTTGATGGCTTTGCTTGATGAGATGACTGGGTCCTAGAACAGCTGGAGACTTGAGGAAGTGGCTTTAGCAACCCATAAGTAGCCCATAATAACCTCAGAGTAAAATCAAGGAGACAGACTGGAAGGTCAACGTTGCCTTGAACAGCTCTCAGGATCTGCCTTTATTCATGAATTTATTCTCATTTTCTTCAGTAGCAAAGGAGCAGCAGTTCTTCCTTCCAATCAGCAAATCAAAGTGAATTACTATTATTACTTGATCAGTTTTGATGCTCCTTGGTGAAGCTTAGTGCATGAAAATACAGTCTCTGCTGAAAAACAGCCCCCATGACAAGCTTGAGGAAAGCCAGACAGGCTGAAAAAAATGGAAGATTATTTGGTGACTGTGATCTTTGTGATCTTCACTGTCAGTTTCTGCTTCTGTCTTCTATTAAGACTTTTTAGATTACAAGGTGGGGGATGGGAATGGGACTCTATAGATAGATTTGTGGTCTTACAACTGCTACCTTACTTGTACCCTGTTAATGATGAATGTAAAAGCAAAAGTACTCAGCATTCAATTTAGATCCACTCTATATCAAGGATGGCCATCATATTATAATTTAGAAGAAATGCTCATCATGTTTTTTTAAAATACAATTTAGTCTAAATGCAAAATATCTGGGACATGTAGCTCTATAATGAAAAAATTGCAGATCATATCCAGAACTGATATGCTTAAGATTAGAAATAAAAGTGCTGCTGAAATAAGCTGTCCATAGACAAAACCAGCTCAGAAGGATCAGTAAGAAGACTCTCTAGGTGAAGTTGTGTTCAGATCAGTTCGCATAACAGAACCCATATCAGGAGCTATCAGGTCCAGAGGCCTCCGGGTCACACAGCACCTGAACAAAAAAGGTTTAATAAGGCAAAAGGAAGAGATAACATCCACAGGCCTAAGATTCTGTGATTTTACAGTGATGAATACAATGGAGGTTGTGTGAGGGTGTATCCAGAGATTCCTATCACAGAACACAGGTATTTCATAGCATAATGAAAAGATAAAGAGAAAATATTTGAAGGGCTCCTGTTTTCTGTCAATGGAGAAGGGATGATGAAATCTTCTGGAAACCCTGGAAAAGCCAACAGGCAATTCTATGGGCTTTGTTTTCACTGTGGTGTTAGAAATGGTTTTGATTTCTGAGGTGGACTACAGTTTCTGCACATAAATAACATCTTTGATCTAAAATGCAATTGCTGACAGGTAGAAAGTCTGATCAGTGTTCAACTTTCCACACTCTTTTTTCTCTCTTTGTCTGATTTCTTTGAAGTTCAGTAAAATATTCCTAGCATGCTATCACCCTCACTTCATACAAAAAGCCAAGGAATCCAGACTAGTCATGACAAATTACATGTAAGTTAAGGAATAGTTTCTTTCAAACAGATTACAATTTAGGATAAGTTGTATCCTTGTGAAAAGGTACATTTCTTCAGCTTCGTAATTTTCAAATGTACTCATAAAGTAGGAAGGAAAATTTATTTCCTGACAGTACTCGTGAAGTCTCATTAGGACTTCACAGTAGTATTTGGCATCAGAGGAAAACATACAGTACACTTCCTTTGATACTAAAGGGACTGGGAAAATAGAAGGTTAAGTAAACTTAATTTTTCCTTGAAAAAAGGA
Organism: Sakesphorus luctuosus; assembly: GCA_013396695.1. NCBI lineage: Eukaryota > Metazoa > Chordata > Aves > Passeriformes > Thamnophilidae > Sakesphorus > Sakesphorus luctuosus. The sequence continues at coordinate 122,894 of VWZD01000346.1, forward strand.
GGATGTTTTTTTCTCATCACTTTGCTCCTTAACTTCACAGTAAATACCTTCTCTCTTCATGTATATGCACCTTCATTAAATTCATACTGTTTTCACATGGTTGTTTTACAGTTTCTGCTTTATGGTCAGATACAACATTTTATCTCACATTTATCTTATTAAAATTTCTGGCTGCAGTAGCACCTAAGTGCCTTGAACTGATTCATGTAAGTGCACAATATCTAAATTTGATAACAAAAAGATTTCATAACAGCAAGTGATTGAAGTCTCCAGAAAAATCACGTTTTCTTTCTTTTCTTTAGTGTGTAAACAGTACAAATGCATTCTGATGCTGGGACTGACAGCTGGAAACTTGCAGGAGCAGCTGAGGGAACTGGGATTGCTTAGTCTGGAGAAAAGGACGCTTGAGTGGGACCTTATTGCTCTCTACAACTGCCTAAAAGAAGTTGCAGTGAAGTGGGGATCAGTCTTTTCTGTGCAGTAATAGGCAATAGGACAAGAGGAAATTACCTCAAATTGTGTCAGGGGAAGTTTAGGTTGGATATTAGGAAACATTTCTTCACTGAAAGGGTTTTCAAGCCTTGTAATAGGCTGCCCATGGACGTGGTTCATTCACTATCCCTGGAGGTAACCAAAAGACATGTAGATGTTGCACTTAGGCACATGGTTTAATGGTGGACTCGGCAGTGCTGTGTTAATGGTTGGACTTGACGATCTTAAAAGTCTTCTCCAACCTAAATTGTTCTATGATTCTATTTCAAATTAAATGAGCTCACAGAGCAGATCTCACTCCATGTCAGTAACATAAGCTTGGATCCAAGTCAAACTAGAATGTGGGAGGTTTGCAGAGCTACTACCATCCAGCAGGTATCAGATGTGGGTCAGTGGATATGAAACAAATATCAGGTTGAGGGCTTTGGAAACTGAAGTTCTCACTCTAGAACTGAAAACTAAGGTAAACTATGACTGATGAAACTTCTAATGAGCATGGTTCGCTTATTGCAGTAAGTGATCTGCTTTGGTGACAAAAGGCTTTTGTTTTTATCACCTCCACTGAGATTATCAGCAAAAGCCCTCTGTCATAATACAAGTTCTTCTGGTACTGTATTAATCATAGGTGATGAACTTGTGTCATTTGCTTGTTCCTTTACCTTCAGTCATTGTGTTAACCTAGAAAGCTACATTAATTTTTAGACTCTTTGAACCCAAGACTTTTAATACTGTGAAAACAGGAGACAAAGGTTTTAAACTTGATCTGATATTCTGTGGGAATTCAGCACTGAGCTGAAACTGGTTTAATGTGTTTGTAACAGTTGTTGCCACTAATTCCATGGAGGTATGTACCAGCTGGATCTTCTCAAGCTCAGAGAGCTTCAGATCTGTGGAATGGATCATGGAACGACATCTGAGCTGTAGATGCAGCAGAAAACTGTGAAAAAATAAGATAGCTTGAAGTGGTTGAGACAAGGTCAGTGAGGAATCCAGCAGAAATCTTCACTAGGGGACTGAATTGTGAAGTCACAGGTATATTGCTTCTAACAAAAAAGACTGCACCAAGACTGTCCAGAATTGCTCAGTTTCTACCTGTCCACATGCTGGCGGGTCATATAAGACTTGGAATTTTTCTAACAGTCCTGTTGTTTTATGTGGTAAAGCTCAGACAGCTCTGTATCACCTGCTATTACATATCATCCTAATCTATCTGCAAGTAGGTGTTAACTTGGTTTATAAAGAAACAGCTAATCTTCGCAGTAATCTGTAAGTAAAACTTTCAGTCACTACCTGTTTTATTGTTGTGACCCAGGAATACGTACAAATTCATCAAAGTATTCTGAATTTCTACTAAATCCCTTAAACAAGGCTGATATATCACATGATATAGAGGGGTTAAGGAGGAAAAGAATGGATCTCTTTCATCTAACCTTCAAGACAAAACCATCCTCTCTTTGCACCACTAATGCAGTTTGAATGCCATATTGTGGTCTGAAGGCAGTAATTTACCTTCCAGTGAATGGGTTTGTATTTGCCTTTGGTTAGCTTTTCTGTGAACCTGTTCCAGAAGGAGGGACAGTGGGCAACAGCTGAATGTATCATACAATTATAGAATGGTTTGGGCTGGGAGACACCTTAAAAATCATCTATTTCCAACTCCCCTGCCATTTCTCATGCGTTTCTCAGACAGGACTAAAATTTGTGGTACAAAGATCAAGAATATAGACCACTTTCCAGTGGGGCATGAAAAGACCTTTAAATGGTGAGAGTTACACCAAAGACATCCAAAAGAACAGAAAGACTCTGTCACCTATGAATACCTGGTGCTTTTTTAAAGCTCATTAAAAATGTTTCTCAATAAAAAGATGTAAAAGGATCTTGGCAGAGTGAAATGTGTTTGTTTAAACTGAAGCCCATGGTGATGGGTTGAACTTGGCTGGTCACCAGAACCTCAGCCAGTCACTCCATGACTCCCTTTCCTCAGCAGGACAGGGGTAGAAGAAACAATGAAAAGGTCATAGATTGAGATAAGATCAGGAAGATCATTCCCTAATTACCATCATGGGAAAAATAGACATGACTTCAGGGAGATTATTTTTATTTATTGTCAATTAATAACAGTAGAAAGTGAGAAATCAAAGCAAAATTAAAAACACCTTCCGCTTCACCATCCCTTCTTCCCAGGCTTCACTTCACTCCTGACTCTTCTACCTTCTCTGCTCCAAGTAGATCAGGGGGATGGGACATGCATGTTGGAGTCGGTTCATGACTGATAACTTTTGTCTCTGCTGCTCCTTTCTCTTCATGTTTTTCCACTGCGGCAGCATGGGGTGCCTACTGTGGGATACAGTTCTTCACAAACTTCCCCAGTGCACGTCTTTCCCACAGAGGACAGTCCTTTGGGAACAAACTGCTCCAGTGTGGGTCCTCCACAGGTTCTGCCAGAAAACCCTTCTCCTGCATGGGTCCTGCCCATAGGCCACAGCTCCTGCCAGGAGGCTACTCCACTGTAGGGTCTCCATGGACTGCAGCTTTCCTCAAGGCACATTCACCTTCTCTGGTGTAGGGCCCTCCATGGGCTACATGAGAACAAAATGCAGCACCATGGTTTTTACCACAGACTGCAAGGGAATCTGTGCTGCAGTGCTTAGGGCACCTCCTCCCCCTCCTTCTTCACTGACCTTGGTGTCTCCAAGACTGTTTCTCTCACACTTTCTCACTTGTCTCTCACAGCTGCTGTGCAGCATTTTTTAACCTTTCTTCAACATGTTATCACAGAGGTGCTACCAAGAAAGCATAAAGGACTCAGCTTTGGCCAGTGGCAGGTCTGTTTTGGAGCCACCTGGAACTGGCTCTGTCTGACGTGGGAGAAGCTTCTGGTGTCTTCTCATAGAAGCCAGCCCTGCAGCCCTCTGCTCCCAAAACCTTGGCACATAAACATGCACAAAAATGTTAGCAACATCTGGCTTAGAGATTTATTTTCAAATGCCTTACTCATTGAATTCTCAGGTAAAATTACTGCCTATCTGTCCTGGTTAGAATTCAGCACAATGCTTTGAATAGTAGTAGATTTTCTCTTACAAGAAAAAACAACCCCATTATTATTGTTGTTTACTATTCCTTTAAAGTCATCATAAGATGTGTTTGCTTCAGTGAGCACTGTGATCTGTGTACATTTTGTATTTTATAAAAATAGCCTACTCTCTTTTCCTATTGCTTCATGGAGGCTGCTTGAAGATGAGACTGGCATAATAAGGTCAGCACTGCTGTGTAGTGTAACAAACTTGTCAGTAAATGTTAATATCAAAAACAGCATCTCAGAAACATTTTCTTTATTCTTCTCACTTGCTTAAGATGTGTGGTTTTCTGTCTTGACACGTGCTATATTCAGTTAAAAAATATACACAGATTTAAAAATATGCTTAATTAAAACATTTCATTTAAAGCCAGCAAAAGATTCAGAATCTAATCTTTAGAAGGAAAGAGAATAGGCAGCTATATATACTTAGTTTCCTTTGCATACTAACAATAAAGTCTTTTGGGGTGCATTTCTGACATATTTATCACCATCACACCCAGGAATGATGGGTTAAATCCTTGACCATTTCTAAATCCTCCTTTTGATGCTTCAGTGGAAGATTCACCATTACAGAAAAATACTATGCAAATCAGATTATATTTTCCTGCCTTGGGGATTCCAATCCTTCTGCCCATTGACCATGTCAACCCTCTCTATATAGACACTAGAAAATCCCAGAGAAAGAAGCAATAAAAATAATAAAATAATAAAAACCTTACAGAGATAGACAAAAGAGATTAATGTGTTGGGGAAAGAAATGAGAAAGGTGCCAATAGAAGTACAAAATTTGGAAAAAATGCGGTGAATTACTCACATCTCCATATTTTCTAAATATAATCATTATATTCAGAATTATAAGCAAAGAGGAAGGTCATGGCTCCAATTGAGGGGTTTTGCATCGTATTCTGCCCTTTTTGTGAGGAAACTTGAATCTCAGGCACATGTTATGTGAAATGCAGTCCCTGCCTATGAATTTACTGCACTAACCAAAGAACAGAATATGTGAAAGTCTTTGGGGTATATCAGCACAAGCTCTCACTGGTGACACTGAGCTCATGTTGCCTGCATCCCAGAAGCTGTGCTGAGCAGGACAGTGTCTGTGCCATTAAGTACTGATAAGAGGTGCACCATAATACATCTAACACTCATATAGCTACCTGGGTACTAGCTGGCTTGATAGAAGGTGGATAAACCTGGCAAGGGGATATAGCAGGCTCTAGTCTGATGAAAGAACCACAGAGATGCACCCACCAACAACCAGGTTCCAAAAAGCCTGGAGGCTTTTTGAATATTGTATAGAAAATAACTTTTCCCCTTTGATATTTTCAGGTAATTTAACTTGAACTCATTTGTGCTTTCCTCTTTAGTGAAGAAAAACAACAGGTTTGTCTAAGTGATTCAGAGAGGTGGTTGTGGGCAATATACTGTCTAATCCACCCCCTTTCCCTGAGCAACTGAAAGATTTGCAACTGAGCTTCCTGAGTGGGGAGAGAACAGAAAGAGTCTAAAAGCATGTAATGTCACTAAACTCTTTATTCAGTAAGTGTAAAATTTATTCCACAGTCTCTTCAGCAATTATATTTATGGCTTTTACATTTGTGATGGCTTATTATTCTGACATAAAATTCGCCTTTGTTTATTCAGACTTGTCCAGCAGTACAGGACTGCTCTGCAATCTCTGTATTTTCAGATGGCTTAGGGCAAAAGCAAGGTTCTATTTGGAGACTGCACATAAAAATTCCTGAGGCAAGAGGTTGCATAGCAATGGAAATATAGTGCGTGTTCAATACTGAATCGTCATCCTTGCCTTTCTGTTACCATGGAGATAGCATGGCTGCTTCACAGCTTACTCTGCTATTGCCACAGCTGCAACAGGAGTTTTGATAGGGTATATGTGATGTCATTGCTCCTCATACCTTCTCTGTCCTTCAAAAACATTACAGAGAAAACTGATTATTTTTCTGTTTATGCTTAGAACACAGCTTGTTGAAGTACCATGTTATTTCTGTGTTAAGAATGTCTGTGTCAGGGCATCCTAGGACTGTGTGAAGCACAAAGGAAAAAAAAAAGACGACGTTCTTTAAACACATGCATCTTTAAAAATCTAAAACCTACAAACAGCATATCTTATCTCATTTTAGAGAACATTCAATTTAATATTGTGATGTGAAAACCGTTATTAATGTACATTACAATTAATGTACATTTATCAAGTATTTTTTATTCTAGGGCTACAGTGAGGGAGAAAGGGAGGGGAATCAAGCAGCTGATGGCTCCAGGTATGAGAGAGGCATGTGGCAAGGAGCCATCTCTCTTGTTGCTGTGCCAAAAACAATTTAGCTAACACACTGAACAGAAAAGCAGGTCATATGATAGTTTCTTTTTATGAACAGCACTTGACAGGCTCCACTTGTTCAGAAGTATGTCTGCTTTTTTGAAAGGCATTTCTTACTTCAAGATGGGAGATGCAGCTACAACCACAAGTAAAAAAAAAACCATTTTATGTGCATGTGAACACTTCAATAGTAATCTCGAATGCTGCTTTAAACCCACATAGTCAAGACCATTTATTCTTAACCGAGACTACCATATATTCAGTTTTTTCAACTAAAAGAAAACATATTTTTTTTCCTCTGAGCTATCTTACCTGCATGGATATAGACGAATTGTCTTTTTCCTTGAGGTTTTGCCCAACTGTTTTGTTTCAGATGAAAAAGGTTCAACTACTCTGCATGTGCTATATGACAGCAATGAGTTCAGATCTTTCATCAAGAGCCAAAATCTAGCAAGCAGGAAAATTGTGAGATTTTCTTGTTGATGTGCTCCACAGCCAGAGGGACTTGTTCAATAAAAGAAAGCTTTTTGAGTAATTATCAGTCTTACCCATCTACTAAGCTACAGGGCAGCACTGGAATCACCCAAGAAGCTTCAGAAAGATTATTTTATCTGTTTGTATGTTATTTTGTTAACTCTGTTGAACTGTGTTACTTGCCATCACAACTGTTATCATTTGGTATACAGACTGAACCCTTTAAACAACGTAAGATGTAAATAATATTTTACTTATACCTTTTTATTTCTTCAATGCATACTATCTACCTTGGAGCATAAGGTTTATGAAGCATGCATGCCATCTGACTCATACAGGTGAAATACGCGGCCTATGCTGTAGATGAAATTTATCTAATATAACACCGAGTGGACCTTCAGCATACATATAATATACTTTGTTATGTTATACTAGTCTTATGCTGTTTCAAAGCCGTCCTGATGCTTCATCCAGAGAGATGCAAATCACTCAGCTCTTCTGTTCAGTATGTCCAAGGGTGAGTCCATTTCCCATTATTATCAATCATTCTCGTTGCATAAGCAGGTTCCCGTAAGACTGGAGTCTGGTTTGCATCCCATTAAGACTAATGGTCTTCCGACGCACATATCATGCGCATTTCAGAGACAATTTAACCACGCTGTAATGCCAGAATTGCTCGGCTGCGGGGAGAGCTGCCAGGCCCCCCTGCCCGCCCCGTCCGGCGGAAGGTTCGTGGGATGAGATCCCCTCCGCGGGCACGGGTCTGGTCCCCTCCGCCCGGCGCTGTCCGCGGTGCTGGAGGCGGGGGCATCGCCGCCGCCGCCGCCGCGCTTCCCCGCAGACACGCTGGCAGAAGGGAAGATTTCGGCAGTCTTACCTGCACTAATAAATTAAAAAAAAAAGTTCCAAATTAATTACTGTGGGAGAACATTAATTGTTATACAAACATCCTTATATGTCACTTCATATGGCAGTGGGGTGGACTTGATGATCTTTAAAGGTCCTTTCCAAATGAAACCATTTTATGATTCCATGAATATTAAAGTGGATTAAGACAGTGTTAATCCCTTTCCAAAACAGACACATTTTGATATCGATGTCAATAGAATACACCAGCTTTTTCCAGCATAAGTGCAGTTAGCTTCTGCCATGCTTTCCCACAGTGAATTTTTCAGAATCTGCTGTAGGTTTAAAACAATGGAAGGGTTCTTGTGATCAAGTGTTTGTTAGCAGTAAACTGGTTTTAGCAGTGCACTTCAAGAGATTCCATGCTCTTTCGTGAAAACAAGAGAAAATCTAGGCTGAACTGAAGGGGAAACCTGGGTTTCAGGTGATATTCTTTCCCCTCTGGAATTAATAAAGTATTTCAAAGAGATCAGACAGAGACAAGATCAAACACCTGAGTCAAGGAAGCACTTAAGACAACAGCTACTTCCACAGGGGCATTGTGAGTCATTCGTATGGAGACCCCAGCAGTTTCAAGAGTCTTATTAGGAAGATAAATGGGACATGGGAAGCTGTTCTCTGGCTGGCAAGTGGCCAAAAAAAGGACATGAATGAGAAGCACATAAACAAAGGTAATAAAGCAGTCACACACATAAGCAGTGAAGAAAAGCACTCCTGTGACAAAGAAAACTAGACAGAAATCCCCAAAAAAGGAGATTGCAGACATGGAAAGTCCTCAGGGAACTAGGGGAAGATAAGAGTGTCACTAGTGAGTAGGATTAACTAAATTGCTATCCTATAACTTGATCAACTGTTACTTTTCATACTTTTTTCCCCTTACTTAGGAGTTTATGAATATTTAGTAAAGAGTGAAAATGGTGAAGTGTCCATGTAACCAACCTTCTTTCAATTTACAGTATTCAAAGCATGTGAGTACATTAATTTTAAAAATAGATTTTTTTTCCCAGTCTCAGCTGTGACATTTGCCACAGGACAGATGGCACTGCCAAAACCAAAATCCACTGATTCATGTCACATAGAACTAAATTGCTCAAATTTAATCATGGACTTAAAAAACCCAAACAAACAAACAAGAAAAAAAAACAAACCCACCCTACTTTTACACTGTATTTTCCTTGCTTCAGTTCATCTCCTGACTGCTGCTTATACATATTTTTTTTTCATTTTAAACAGTATATGTCCTTCACAGAAGGCATATAGTACTCCACAAAAGGACTGACATGTCTGATTCCCACTGTCTTTGAGACAGATCACTGTAGTTGACAGGAGCATGTTAAGAAAGGTGTAGAATTAGTCAACAATCAAATCTTATTTTCAGTGCTTGAATATACTTGTACAAGAATTTCTTGAAAGGGTAATAAACACTACCATTCAGCTTCATTTATTCAACCTTTAACTGTTGCTGGTTTCTACCCACATTCACTCTGAAAGGCTACAGTACAGTGGGTCTGATTTTACTAACTGGATATTTGGCTGGAAGCTCTTTGTCAGATCAAATCATTGCTCTGCGAAGTAGCAGGAGCCATGTGAAGTAGCAGGTTTTCCATCAGTGTTCTGCCTAGAACAAAGGTACAGTTCTGCAAATAAGGACTTAGTGCATGTCTCTCTGTTTTCTGTTTTGTAAGGAGCACAGCAGCCGCATGCTAAGTATTTAAACAGCTTTATTCTTTGGATACAGATCAAAAAAAAGATGATGTCTTTTACCAGTGTGTCCAAGACAGGGCTCTCTCAGAACACAGCTGTTTCTGTGCTATCTCTCTTCTTCTCAAAAGGCAAGTCTTTTCTTGTTTAAAGCATGAAGAAGATTTATCGTTCCTATTGTACTGACACTGCTGGTCGGGCTCTGCTTGCTTTCCTGAATCAAATCAACAGGGCTTATTCCTGGAAGTAGTCCCAAAAAGATTAAGAAAATAATGTTTGTGGAAGGAAAATAATTTCAAAAATCCTTTGTGTTCATAGTTCAAAATAATACAGCAATCCAGAAATCAGCATGTTTCATCTCAGACAGTAACAAAGAAATCTTAATCTATGACTATTACAATAATCCTTAAAGTACTATTTTAGATACTTTTTGGCCTTTTAGGGAGCATTTCATACTAGATTATTTTAATAATCTTTATCAATGTAGACAACATTTCAACATGAGTGAAAACTAGCCCAGATCTGCTGTGCAATCCAGCATAACTGCAGTCTGACAAACAGTAGTTATTAATCTGATTGCAGATCCCTAATATATATATATCATTTTTAAGGCTTATTATTTAGCCTTATATTATTTAACCTTGTAATTTTTCAGGAAGTGAAAACATTATTGGAAAGGGGTTGCATAGAAAAAAAAGTCATTTTAAATTTTGATGAATTTTGAAGTGTATAAAGAAAACAGTTCTTTACAAAAAGGGTACTCAGACACTGAAACAGGCTTCTGAGAGAGGTTGTGTTACCTGTCAATGTTCAAGAGGCATTTGGACAATGCCTTTAATAACACACTTTAAATTTTGGTCAGCTCTGATGTGGTCAGGCAGTTGGATAGATGATTGTTGTAGGTCCTCCTCCTCAACTGAAAAAGCTTAGTCTGGTCTAGTCTGTATAGCTATTTGATTTGATGTAAACTATTTTTATCCTCCTCATTTATAAGATCTCAGTATTTAAAATCCAAATGTTGAAGTCAGAGTACCTCAGGAGGTCAAAATGTGTAAATGTGAACACTAACTGTGCTCAACTCGTAGGAGCAATATTGCCTAACTAACAGGGCAGCATGTTCTCCTTTGGAAATGTGAGCTCACAAGCACTGGCACATCATTTTGCATTTGGTTCTGAGGTATTCGTGGTGCTTAGTGTGCAGTTCAGAAGAGCAGCACGTGGTATGTGCTGTTCTTTCTGACTTGATCTATTGAGAGCATATACTGAAACTCATTACTGTTATTTTCTTCCCTGATGTTAAGTGGTAAATATGCTACAGGAAGGAAAGGAATAGCGGTGAATTTTTACAGAAAGAGACTATGATTTTGAACTGAATGTAGGCAACACCATTACAGACAGATGCCCTAGTTTTTACTGTCATAAGACCGCACGCAGAAATAGCTGGGTTTCTTTTTCTGTGTTATCTTCATAGGAAAAAGGAAAGGCAAAATTCTCATTTATATTTTAAGTTCCCTATGCCAAGAAAGCCCATGGCCATGTGCTTCACCAAGTCATACTCAAATTCTGCGCCACTCCACAGCTAGCCCTGCTGAAGCCAGCATAAATAAAGTACATGACCTTGAATGCCTTCTTTTACTCCAGTATAGATACACACAGTCTCATTTGACATTTACTGAAATTATCCGACTCATATAAAGAGTTCATATGGAGTTTCTGCACGAATAATTTTTTGGTACTGGATGCTATAAAGAATGGATACATTAATATATCTAGCATCTGTGAAAACAAATATCCTCTCAATTCTTTATTTTTTCCAGTTTTGTCACAAACTCACATATATTTTGCTGTTCAAAAGACCTCTCTGTAGATTCGTTTTACTTACATTGAAATTATATATATTGTACTGCATCCTTATTTGATGAAACTTTTGATTATCAGAATCACTTAAGAAAAAAATGCTTCTAGCAGGCTAAGGATTCAATAAGGAAAAGGTTTTCCATCTGATCTGCCATGCTTTTTTTACTTTAGGATCTCCTAATAATTTACAGTAATTTTCTCCTTCCCAGTCAAGAGTCCACAAGGAAGTCTGTGATCCTGTTTAGTTCTACCATCAATTGGAGTTTGAGTGCACAGACTAAGGAAGTACACATCATTTCCTTCCACAATAATTCGCCATGTGCCCTCTTATCCCCTAAAAGGTGTGATACAATTTAAGAAAGCTTACCCTTTATGGATTGAAAGGCTATTGCCCATTCATATGAGAGAAGCAAACAATTCCAAAGCCAGTTTCTGGAAAGCTACTGATGTACAGTAGGTTGTTGATGTACTGGTTAAGCTTAGAACCATCTTGTGCATGGGAAGACTTATGATCAGCTGTACAGTCTGGGATACTCTGAATCACTGGTCCTATTTATCAACATTTATGTATCTTTATAGAAATATAGAATATAATTTTTATATATCAGAATTTTGTACTAGTTTTATACACTCAAAGTCAGTATTAGATTTTAAATCTCTATAGATATGAAATAAATAAAGCAATGTGCCTAAGTGTATATGCATATATTCTGTCTTCATAAAGGTTAAATTTAATACAGAGATTATAAAGTATCTTAATTTATTCAAGGAAAATACAAACAAAATATTCCATACAAAGAGGAAACTGAAACAAGTGTTTAATTATATCAGCTGAATTAAAGACTGAACTTAACTAATCTGGCAGAAGGGTGATGTAATTCAAGTCATTGTAGGCTGAACTGAAAAATAGCTGAATTAACTCAAGTGACTTGCATCTATAATAAAAATAAGCATGGAGCTCATCACTACAGCTCAATTAATGGAACATGAATTGCTACATTATAGAAGCTTTGTGCCTGACTTCTTTCCCTTATTAGGATCATTTAAGGACTAATTTTTGTATATAGATAATTTGCTTCATCACTTGTGAATAAGGAATGTGACAGTAATTCTATACAGCTCTCAGCTGTGCATACACACAGGTTTGACACTAAGAAGATGCTATTCCCTGTTTCTCAGCCTGTGCTAACTACGAAAAAGAACAAGATGTCATGCTGTGAAATTATATCCTTCCACTGCACCTGGCACCACCTTAGAAATGTGCCTAGAACAGAATGGTGGTGACTTCACTGGAGTCAGTCTCTTGTGCTTTTAGAAGTACGTATAGCATTGGGTTAGAGGTTTATGGTGTTTTCCAGGAATTCACTAATTTCTCATCTGTCCATACCTAAGCCATTAACTGCAATAAAAATAAATTATAAAGATTGCAAAACAACTGTGAGAGACATATTTTTTATTGAAGTTTATATATTGAAAAAATAAATGAAATGCATTTGCCACATAAACTGTGTAAGGGAACAGAGAATGAATATATTATGAACTTAATTAAATTGCTTTGTATAATGACAAGGAAGATCACTAGCAACATAATACATCTCTTGGACCAAAGGTGGTTAAAGAGATAATTCACCTGATGATAATGGGCTTTGAGATTATAAATATTGGTTATTTGCTTTGGAGCTTGCTGTTTCTCATGGAATTACCATACTAAAGTTATCACTTCTGTGAAAGAATTAATTGTAATTGCTTTTCTCTAGGATGTGATAAATACATGTAAAGCTGAGTAATTAAAAATACGTGTATGCCATGGATTCTAAAATTGGCAAAAGAATTTTTTTCCTTTCCTTTCTATGTATGAAGATTTTGAGTATTCACAATGAATGCAGCAAAATCGCATCAATAAACATTAGCATAGAAAATGTAAATGACTCAGGTTGCACTAACTAGTCATTAGGAGACCCTAAGTGCCTCTGTGAAAAGTTTTTAGATAATGTGACAAATTTCTTCAGTTCTCTGCTCATGGAAAGAATTTGACATTTAGTCGATAATTTTCTTAAGAAAATAGCTTGGAAAATAATTTTGGAAATTAATGGTGGTTTGTTTAGACAGACATCTTTTTTTTCTGACTCTAATCAATATTTTGCAACTGATTGAATGGCTATAGCAAATGGGCTGGGATATCTCCATCTGAGAGTTATCAGTGCTCTCAGGTGTTGTCCTTCCCTTGGCAGTGGGACAACTCCTCAGCTGAGGTAAAGGAGGTACAATCACCTCCAAGACAATGTACTCAATCCTTTTATATGTTATATGTGTGGGGAAAGGAGGAGGATACATTTCAGTAACTGTCAGAGCCAGTAATCCAGACTGTGGGCTGCAAAACAGTCCTAGACATTGATTAGCTGAACACTATAGAATCTCAGGTGGTTGTGCATCTGCCAGTCAGAAGAAAAGTATCTCTGAATGCATTCCTACCGAATATTTAAAAAAACGGGGAGAGAGAGCAGGTAGTTGAGGTTCTGAGGAATTAGATTTTTGGCCATCTCTCCAAGTAAGCAATCAACTACCCAAGGTAATGATTTAAGTAATACAGTTGTGTAAAAGAATCTAAATCTGAAACACAGACAAAGAAGCAGGAGACCTATTTTTATATTCATGTCTCATTTTCCCTACTTCCACTGTCCCTTCCCCCATTTGTACAGATGAGTCTAAAGGCCAGGCAGTGTCTTACATTAGATACTGAAGAAATATTCATGTTGTAGTTTGGAATTCTTATGTAAATTCTCTCCCCTGCCACTAACTGCCCATGCTAGGAGTTAACAAAAAGAGTCGTTAACTGCTGATTTCTTGGGTGAGGGCAGGTTGTCTCTTTTGTTTTTGGGGACTACACACGGCTGAGGGGAAGGGGGGTTAGGAGGCGGGGGAGAGTCAGTTGCCTTCCGGCCGGGACGGCTCCTGGCTGTGGGTTTTCTGCGGCCTGCCCGGACTCTTGCCGGACTGTGCCTCACTCCTGGCTGCTGGGCTTCTGCCTGCTGGACTGCGCCTCGCCGCTGGCTTCTGCTTGCCTGCCCGGACGGTGCCTCACTCCTGGCTGCTGGGCTTTTGCCTGCCCGGACTGCGCCTCACTGCTGACTGCAGGCTGCCCCGGACTGTAACACTGATACTGCCATAAGTATAACCTTTTTGTTTGGTTGGTTGTTTGGTTGGTTGTTTTTCCCTTGTTAGAGAAGCGGTTTGCTCTGGTCTGTTTACATAAATATACATATATATATATATATAGCAGTTAAGAACAGTTATCCTTCTTGTATTAAAGTTCCTCTTCTAAATTTGATAAAGAGTGGCGTGATTATTGTGGAGGAGGCCCCCTCCCCAGCTTGTGAGTAAACATTTTTAGTTTTTTTCTCCTCAAACCAAAACAATTCATTAAGACACATGGATATGAAATACTACTTCTTTTATCAGATTCTCTCTTCCTAAACTAAAAATTTAAAACATTTTGGATCGGGATCTCCCTTGGATTTTTAAATAAATACTGCTTGACTAGCAATTGGAAATGATGTCCACATCTAACTCACTATCTAACTGTTAGCAGAGCACCACTCCTAGTACACAGTAACCAAAAAATGCACGCCGTGCTTTCCTCAGAAAATAGTAAATTCCCTTATATGCATTTCAAGGGTTGTATGGCTTGTGTTGCCTTTTGTTTTGCCTAAAAGAAGAGCAGCTGAATGGTAAACTAGTTTTAAATCCTTTGAAATTATTTATAAAGTTAAAAAATTTAGCATGTTGATGAGGCATAAAAATCAGTTGAGTTTTTACTACAAATCTATATAATACTAAGCTTTGGAAGATAATCTATCATTAAATCTCAATAAGAATAGAATTGGAAAAATTATTCATTAGATTGTCTACAAGCCAAAATAATAGCAGTTAATTCAAGTTACACAAGCTGCTGTGGTGACTGGGTCACTCAAATAGTGCTACTTCAGTGAATTTATATAAAAACTGACAGTCTGAAAAATTCTGTACTACCATTAAATTCTGTAAAATTGAAACTAGCACTGCATTTTTTCCTGACCTACTTCTCTGCAGTATTTCTGAAAGGTGTTAGTGCAATTGGTTTGAATGCAGATGCAGGACTTAGAAAGGAAGTGAAACAGATCTGATTATTATTTCTTAAAAACTCCCCCAAAACAAAAACAAACAAAAAAAAACCAAAACAAAACAAAAAAAAAAAACAAACCCCAACAACTTAAAATAGAATGTGATATCTATATTATTTCAATTGTATCACTTCAATTTTTATTTAAATGTTTGATGGGAGGAAAGTAGTTACCCTCTCTCTCAATGCTGAAGGCTTTGGCAAATGAATGTTAACTACTGCAGGAATTTTTGCAGCATTCTAGATTATCAAGTTAATTGGCATTTTCTCTAGTTTATTCTTCATGTAGATGTAATTATTACATTAATTTTGATCAGCAAATATTTCTAGCACAATTCATAGGAAATTTCACAGTCTATTAAGTGAGTGAAAAGTGCTTTTGCCCTCTAAAAATCATCAGTTCAGATAGGTCGGGATCTCTGATAAAGCCCATGAAGGCAGGTGTGTTGGGCAGCTCTGGTCAAAGTACGGTTCTTTCTGTTCTCTGAGCTTTCCAATTTAAAAGCCTCTGCTTTGCTTCTTGTGCAGAAGTTTGTTGCTACCAGCTTAGTCCTTCAGACTCTCTGTGATTAATAGGTAGGACAGTTGCATTTGTCTCCCCAACATCTGAGTAAGTAAATCCTTAAGAGACTCTCTCTTTCCCTGCACAATTACCAAAAATATGTTTTCTCTAAAACCCTAAAATAGCTGGCAAATGAAAAGAACATTGATAAATGAGTTCCAACCAATTTTTTTTTCTTATTCAGATAGTAATTGCTTCTCTAACAGTAGAAATAGATGTGCATTAGGAAAAAAAAATCTCTTCTTTCTCATTGTTCATAAAGTAGAAGGGGTGTGATTTTATGTCAAATTCATGCCTATGGAGACAGTGGTGTGTGACTATCATTACTTTGAGTGGAAGACTGATTTAATGATTCTGAAAAAAGTTGTTGGAATGAAGTGGGTGTCAGTCTCTTCTCCGCAGTAACAAGCGACAGGATGAAAGGAAATGGACTCGAGTTGCACCAGGGGAGGTTTAGATCAAGTATCAAGAAAAAAATTTCATTAAAAGGGTTGCCTGGCACTGGAACAGGCTGCCCAGAAAAGTGGTGGAGTAACCATCTCTGGAAACATTCAAAAACCATGTGGATATGGTAGTTAAGGTCATGGTTTGATGGTGAAAATGGTGGTGGTGCTAGACTGATGATTGGACTTGGTGAGCTTAGAGGTCTTTTACCAACCTTAGTCATTCCATCATTCTAACATCCCTGACTGGTAACACCAATCCTATATCCTGCAAATTCTCACTGGAGTGTCATTGTGGTTACCCCCTTGTGTGCTAGTTTTGGCCTTTGGCTTTGGTTGTGAATTAAAGTGTGGCTGAGCTTTTTAACACCATGAAGCTGGTTTTGTGTACCTTCGTGACATACCCACTGATCAAAGACAGCAAATCTCTGATAAACTGCTGCCTTGCATTTAGCTTATTCTTGATATTATGAGAAAATGGCTCTAAAGAGCCTTGAAAATCACAATCTTCATAGTAATTTAAATGTATTTTCTTTTGGACACAGTCTTTTCCATATGTATTTACTTACATATATGTGATTCATTTACTCTTATATATTTCATATCCCCTAAGTATAAACATCCTTACAAAAATCCCTCATCACAGAAAGCATTTAGCTTTCATTTATCTGATACATTTTTACAATATAGAATTTGTCAACATATTCATAAAACAGTCTGATCTTAAGAACACTGCCTTTCATTTCATGACATCTTAGCATTCATATGCACTAAGTAAAATTAAAGAATAATGCAATTTATGCATTTTAGGACTATATTTGCAACTAAAGTAAGCGGTTATCTGATTAGAAAGTGTTCTTTCTCTCTCCATTGTGCATACTTCTTAGAAATTATTCATGTTAGGCAGGAAAGCAATTTTTTCAGTACATGGATTTTGTTTTACTGCTCCCCTCCCTTCCATACTACAGCTAAAACCTCTGTACTGTATTCCCTGGGATATATTGTGGTTAATGACTGAAAGTCACAGCTGCACCAGTGGGGAAGGCAGAAGGACAGTGGATGTCCTTGTACCCCCTGGATCGACTTCTCCTCTTCAGAACCAGCACTGTGTTTTCACAACATATTGCAAGTGGCTCTTCTGAGTCTCTTTCTGAGCATGTGAAGATGCAATTGTATGATTTCATTTCCCATACAACCTTATCAAGTGACTGAATAATAATTTATGACAAGCAAAACCCCTGTTCAATCCTGTAGGTAGGCTCATTGTACCTACAGGAAAGAGGAAAATAATTTTGTTTTTCTCATCCACTTCATTTCCACTTTAATTTTCCTTTACCAATGTAGGTGTCATCTGTCATTCTCTTCTTCCGCAAAAGACCTGACACTTTCCAAGCTGTAGTGCCACTCTTGAGCCAGCCAGGAGAGGGTGCCGGAGAAAACAGTCTGCCAAACAGCTCCTTGGGTAGTTTCGTTCCTCAAAATGCAAACTGAAGTCCATTAAAGTTATCATACGTTTCTGTCCTCATCTCTTTAAGTCGTTTCCTTGCTAATTCAAACTTCTTGCTACCCACTGTGTCCTTTTGAAATGACATATTGCAAGTGCAAATAATATACCCAGATCTCTTCAATCTGGAATTTTGTCGAGATGGCTTTGCCTGTTATTTAAAAAGGATTTAACATCCTCTAGTGTTAAATATGAATTCATGCCTCACTCATTTACCTATTTAAAGTGTATGTATAAAAGCAAAGAACCACAGAATGATGGAATCATTTGGGTTGGAAGGGACCTTTAAAGACCATCTTCCATGGGCAGGGACACTGTTCACTAGAGCAGATCGCTCAGCGCTGCTTCCAGGCTGGCCTTGAACACTTCTACGAATGTGTCATCCACAGCTTCTCTGTGCAACCTGTGCTGGTGCCTCACCACCCTCAGTAAAGAATTACCTCCTTATGTCCAATGTAAAGATACTCTCTTTTAGTTTAAAACTGTGGCCATCCAGAAAATTCCTTATCCATCAAATAGTCTGTCCAAGTTCCAGAAAGTGAAATTGTTAATTTTCTTAGCCTGCAGCCTAGAATAAGGAAACACAAGTCTTCTGGAATGGGAAGTATTTAGATAAAATACACTCACCTTTTATATTAGAAAATTTCTGATATTTTAAGATGCACATACTAATATGGTGTTCCTCCTTTTATAAATGTTACTATGATTCCCTAACTTCATGAAGTGACAAACATCAGTAATAATTAAAGAATAAAAACAAGAAAGATAACATTTCATTCAGGCAGACAAAAGATCGAGGATGATAACTATTTATGACAAACACTGAGTGTTTATTAGCTCCCGTCTCCCGTGCTTTAATTATTTGCAGAAGCTTCTGGATTTACAGTCACCTGTGTTCTCCAATCTATTAGCAGAAACACCTTTGTGTGATCCCTCAAAGCAAATAAGAGAATTCTTTGACATATTGTTAAAATTAACTGCATAATGATTTTTCATGGAACAAATAATTTATCACACATGAACAACTTTTTCCTAAGTTCTCCTGATTTTTTTGTTGTTTGTGTTCCTTTTGAAATTATCCTTAATTATTTTTAAGCATGTGTGAGTTTTCAATGGAGGAACGCAGTTCACCTGGTCTGTGTCACGTTAGCAGAGAAAACTTCTAACTGGATGCATTGCATATACATCATCAGTTGAATCATCTGAGGAAAGAACAGGAGACAGCAAAGTCATCTTTTTGGTACATAGCTATGGAATGGAATAACAGCTACACCCTTCCAAGGCACTTTTTCCACCAATCATGCCTGAGTTTCTAGGACATGCAAACATGCATACCCTAGACTTCTCTGGGTGGCAGTACTGCAACTTATTTCCACGGAGCATCCTGGGAATGTGTCAGCAACATCTGGGGGCTGCACCAACGCATTTCCATCTTTTCTGTGTTAGAGGAATGGGAGAAGCAGGAGGAAAGGGAAGGGAAGGATCAACAATAGGAGAGTAGTCTCTTCCATCCCAGTCCAACCTGTCCAATTGAGGAATGACCAGCTGGAAAAAGTAGTGACCAGAGAGAAAATATCAACAAAAAAGTGCTGATGTGAGCCCACATCTAATTAAGCTACAGAATGCTGCTCTGCAGAAGGTGGTGGACCTTAAAACTGTTGAGATTGCTGCAGAAAACAACTAGTGAATTCATGGATGCAGTGGGTCTGAGCCAGAAAGAATTTTCCCATAGTAACCCTTAGAGTGCTGTGCTCTGCATTGGTAGCTAGAGGAGTGTTGGTAACAAGCTTCTGCTGAGCACAGTGTTGTAACATTCCTTCTTCAGTCAGGGGTGAGATCCTGTGAGGGGACACAGGTAGGCCACTGACCCACACTGACAAAGGGGATATTCCATACCATATGATGTCAACCCAGATATAAAGGTGAGGCAAGGAGCCAGAAGGGAGGCATTCACTGTCTTGCAATGGCTGCCTGTTGACAATCATTACATGTGCTGGAGCTCTCTGCTTCTCAGAGAAATGGCCAATCATTGCTGCTTATGGGAAATAGAGACTAACTGCTCACTTCTGCTTTGTGCATGTACATGCTGCTTTCATTTGGTTTTTTTTTCCTTTTTGCATAAATATAAACTGCCTTATCGCAACCCATGGTTTATGTCATTTCTTTTTCCTCCCACCTTGCTCTCTCCCCTGTCTGGCTGAGAAAGACAGTGATAGAGAGGCTGGGTGGGCACCTGGCGTTCAGCCAAGGTGAACCCACCCCAGTAGATTAAAATCCAGATAGGCCTACAAAATACAGAAATTTCACCTCTGCTGCAGAAAGCCCTTGACCTACAAATTGCCACGGGCTGAGAAAATACTTTTCAAACATAGCACTGCATGCATAACCCTTTCATTCTATCCTTTTGCATGCATGCAGTGCTGGTCAGTGGAAGGGGGACACTGTCCCACAGCCTTTAGCTTGAATTCCTATGGCCTTTCTTAGGTTTTTATTAGCTTAAGTGTTTGCAACATAATAAATGTGAATTTAAAAATCAAAAGGAAAATTTTGATTTATCCCCAAAATTTCCAAGTAAATCTTGACAGTACTTTAATTCTGAAGATTCCTTTCCAGTGTGATATTTTAGCTGATAACTTTTTCCCTTATATTCAAGACATATATTCAACTTTAGTGTTATTATCGCATCTCTCATGAATATCTGCCACGAGGAATTCCTTCTAAAGACAGATTATTTTCTGGTTTTGATGTGGAGGAAGGATTTCAATTAATAAAAATTCTGTTTAGCTGGAGTAATATTAACTGCTGTATTTTATAATATTATGTAGGGATACCATAGTTATTCATTACTTTGCCTTTTAAAATATTGTTATATTTACTACATAACACAAAAATCAATTTTATTTCTTTCAAGGGGTAAAATCAAGTCTATAATTAAATAGCTTCAGCAAATTGATTTTGGTGAATTTATTATTTAAGAAAGCATAGATAAAAACTTTATTCCTAGATAAAACCTTCATTGTATTTACATAATGCATACAAATATATCTTTAAGATGTCCACTTCCTGGAAAAAAAATCATACAATATGTTTTAACATGTAGTGACATAAATATACCTATAAGCTGTCACATGTTTTAGTGAAAATTAACACTTTAGCCAACACTTCAATGGAAATACACTCTGATATCAGGTAACAGATATTAATTACATGACAAAATTATTGCCCTCATACAAGTGAAAAAGAAAAGTGATGAAATGGACATTTGGAGCACTTGAATCATAAGAGAAAAACCTGAAGTATTAGTCTAGCACTCAGTGGGTATGTACAAATCGTGCTGCCAAGTTTCATTTCACTGAAAAGATCACTTGCCAATCAGTGGTTACCACTGGTGAGAACTGTGAAAGATCTCAGCTTTGAAAAGGGAGGCAAGAGGTTAAAAAGTCTGAAGCTGCATCCCAAGATGTCAAATGAATGTGCCAGGAACTAGTCCCTGGCACAAGGGCTGACTGGCACAGACACAGCTCTGTTACTAACCTCCCAGGCAGCAAGGATCCCTGCTGCAGTCTGAAGGGCAATTGGGGTGAAGAGTCTGGAGAGGTAGAATTTATTCTAGTAATATACACTGACATTCAGCAGGCAGCCACCCATAGTGCTGGTCTCATCTCAACTATCCTCTCCCGGTCCTAACAAAAATGATCATTTTTGTGAAAACTATCTGTAAGCATCCGGAGGAAAAATAGATGACTAAGAGTCAATGTGGATTAGTTAAGAATAAATCATGTCAAGCCAATATAAATTCCATTGTGAGATGGTCACAGGCCCGTGGGTAAGAAAGAAACAGCTGAAGTCATATATTTTGATTTTAGTACTTGTTGTGACACTGTATTGACAGTGCATTCTCAAAGTAACCTAGGGACACAAAATAGAGGTAAAAATTTCACTGGTTATGTGAGAAACCAGATACAAAATCATACCAGAAGGACAGCTATCAATGGTTCATTGTAAAAACAGCAGCATTTCAGTAGGGTCCTCAAGGATTTGTCCCAGGTCTGGCAAACAATTGCATCAATAGCCTGGATGATTAAATAAGGAGTGCAATATTAATGTGCAGACAACTCCAAGCTGAACAGGATTGTCAGTGCTTTGAAGAATGCTTAGAATTTAAAATAATCCTTAGAAGTTATATCATCTTACTATAATATCATGGTTGTTTTAAACAGAATAAATGAAAATTAATGAAGGAATCATGAGCTGAAGAGAATGAGGAAAAACAGATAAGTGGAGGCAATATTCATGTGCATAAGAAGTTGCTACAAAGAGTGCACTGTGTTCTCCATGGCTGTGGGGGACAGGACAAGAAGTAATGACTTTAACACTTTAGCACAGGAAGTTCAAATACCAAGATAATTAACAGTGGAATTATCATAGTTGGGGAGATAATGGAAACTGTTACTGGAGACTTCTAAGAGCAAGCTAGGCATGTATGTACCATAATCAACATCGGTATAGTTGAAACTCTTACTCCTTGAATAATTCCTATTGCCATTTACAGAAAACATATTTATTATTTGATATTCAACAAAGGAGAAAACCAAATCACATACAGACTGGTGATAGGAAGGAACCTGATTTGTAACATGCAGCAACATAAAATCTGAGCGTCTCCAGATATGCACATGCCTGTGCCTCTACACAGTCCTGGGGGATGCAAATGCACACCACTGCCTCTGCAGAACCAAGGTTTCTCTCATGCTTCTCCAACATCCCTATATGAAGGAACAGAATAAGATGCCATCTTACTGCTTAAAACATTTCAAACCCATTTATAATTATTAAAAAGGCAATAATATTTGCCAAGAGCCAGAACTTGCAGAAGGAGGATAAAACAAGTTCTGTTGTTAGAAACACTGAATCAACTCCCACCCAAACTTCCTGATTACTCTGCAGAGTAAGGTACTATATAACTTCTTTACTCCATAGAACTAGTGAATTCAGGTTTATTTAATATTCCCATTATTTAAATATCAAATGAGGTCACACTCTAATCTAAAAGCATTTTATGAGTGGGAACAATTCCAAGGATGATTTCATACTGTTCATATTTTTTCTAGTCCTATTCAGAACTGAACAGTGGCTCCTGATAAGAAGCTGGAGAAAGCTTACAATGTCTTCAATAAAAGCAGAAGTAAGTGATCATTAAAAAAAATTAGAAAAGGCATCACATCATCAAAAAACTGTGAAAAAGCCAGGCAGTATGGACAGCATTTGTGAATCATTACGATGCAAATCCAGTAAGAGATGCAATTACTTTCTCTATGTCTACAGAACACGAGATTCTAACTGGAGAAGAAAGAAGTAACAGCACCTCTGCTGATGCCATTAGTTACCTGTCATTGAAAGTGGACCTTGTCAGTACATGTTTCCACCTTACAAAGCACAAAAACCCTACTTGCTTATAAAATCCATAAATGATCTTAGATTAAAAAAAGAAAAAACAACTTCAGGTTTCTGAACTAATATTTCTTACAGATGGAAGTAGACAGGAGATGGAATGAGAAAATGTACAGTACTTGCGAGAAGACAAATTGGGGAACCCTGAAAATTTACTGAATGTTTTGTTAAATGATACCAAAAAAAAATCTAAATTCAGTACCTTTTGGTGAAATTAGACTCTGTGGGATTAGTGACATGTAGATAATTTTGAGTCATGTTAGACCATGAAAAACAAATTTTATGAGGTACAAGAGAAAGATGCATTCCAATGCACATTTGGGGCAACAAATAAACCAATATACAAACTTTTGAAAAATAAAGATATAAAACCTTTGAATGGTGAAGATTCCTCGCTGGCCAAAACAAACGTTCCTTAAAAAAACCCCTTGAACTTGGCTGTGAAATCAAAACTGTTGGCAGTGTGTTCTGATAAACTCTGAAGACAAAATGCCCCCTTCTTATCAAACTCTGTATTCTCCAGTCATGTCCAGTTTCATATTCTGCAATGAAGAAGGTAGTTTCTCTGGAGGTAAAGGTCAGGTCACAGATAGAGAATGTTTGCAAAACCACTGGAGTATCTGATGAAAATTTGCATCATGTCCCTAAGCCAGAAGCAGGAGATCCCAGACCAGGTAACAGCCTATTTTTTCCTATACAAGCATATAAAACTCAGTGTCTTTGGGCAAAAGTAAATCAGAAATTGTTGGAATTGACACATAACTCTCACCTGCAGTTTTAAGTAGATATAAGCTCACTGCTTCAGTGGTGTCCACCAAAATCCATTAATAAAGTTACAAAAATTACAATATACTAGTCATGAACTAAGCTCTAATCCCATATTTGCTGCTGTGTTGCAAAGAGCACATGCATTATACTGTAACTTTTCTAAACAAAAAGTAGAAGAACAGTCTGGATGTATACAGGATCAGAGGAGAAAACCAGTATTTAAACTGTGATGAAAATTAAATTCTGAAATAACAATAGTGTTTCTAACACTTCTAAAATGGTATTAAAAAGAAGTACTGATATTCAGATCCATTTTCCCCCTTATCAAAAAACAAGACTTTAAAACTCCTGTCTGCACTGGATATTTGTATAAACAGGTTACGGTTTAATGACTTTTTTGCCAGATGACTGCTAGCCTTGTTCATGGGTGTACCATTTAAAAACAACAGTGACAGGAATATGCCAGTCCATCCTTTCTATTTGGTGTTCCCTTTAATGTGAAACTAGCATAATTGTTTGGCACAGCTTGTGGTATTTGCTTACAGTAGGTTTCAGCAGGCTATATTTCATTTTGTCACAAGTCTCTTGAGTCCAGGCTCAAAGTCTGTTTCTTTTAACTCTATTGATACCATGAAAATTAACACTAGGTGCTATTTAAATATTGTTTATGAAGATTTTAAGTTATCTTCCAGCAGTGATACAATTTTAATACTGATCTGAGGCCAGATCCTGCAGACTTGCCAGCACATAACTGCTGAAGAACAGAATGGCAGCCCTTCTTGCATCAAGCTGATGCATTTGTGGGATCGTGTGTTGATGTGAGTTAAATTTGTGTTCCATGAAAACTCAAGACTAATGTTTTGTGTGGGCTGAGTGGGTGCACTTGACTGCTTAAACTCACTTCAAGCCCACAGTAAACAGGAATGGTAACCTCTCATAATGACTTACATCTATATCAAATGTAATGTCAATGAAAATTACAAGAAAAATTAAGAGGTATACGGAATAAAGAAGGGAATCTACCATTTAATATACTTAAACACTTTTATAATGGAAAAATGAACAATTTTTAAACAGTCTGAACCTGCATTTGTTACCCCAGTTACAAGGCCCACTGATGTCTTGACATGTAAATTAAGAGAGCAAAGTACAAGGAAATCAAGAAAACAAAACCATAAATTTTAATAACAGATGTTTTTGCTAATGAGGATTTTGAATCTTCTGAAATTCATGCCAGCAGTAGTTGCACAATAATTGTATTCATTTAAGTATCTGGAGGGATTTTTCAGTAGATGATTTTCAAAGCTTAGACTTTACTGTAGATAGGAACTGCAGGGAAGGACATGACCTTTTAGCTATGTTGGTAATTATGGACATACAAGGGCTGAGGGATTGAATCATATTTCAGAAACATTTGAGCCCAATCCTATAGTATTTCTTGAACTAAAGCTTGCCCAGCACTGCTTTCGCTGCAGCAGGGAATGCTGAAATCCATTGGTGCCAGGTGGCACTGTACCCAGGGCACCTCCCACAGGGAATGGGATATGAAATCAGCTCTGACGGGATTCTTTCCTGTCCCTACACTTACACAGATCCCCTGGTACTCCAGTTCCAAGAGGCATTTGTTGCAATTAGCAGTTAAACTGAGTCAAGGGACTGGGTGTCAGACATGTGCAAGCTGGGCATTGCTGGCTGTGCGCCTCCAGCCAGTTTTGGAACAACACGTCATGAGCCAACACATTTCTCAGCAGGAGTTTTGCCATCATGCCTGGCTACAGTCAAAGGCCTCATCCAGAGAGGAGGGCAATGCCTGCAAAATGCACCTGAGTCTCAATAAACAGGTAAGAGAGGCTGATGCAATCTCTCACTGTTGCTCATAATTCATGGCTCAAACTGAATGCATTTCCTTCAGCTAAATAACCAAACTATAAATCAACAACATATTTGACATGGTCAACAATTCAGGATCAATAGGAAACATTTTCTTGTTTATCTTGTCTTTCTTTAGATAAAAATGAAACAAAATTACAAGCTTACATTGTAAATAAAATTACCAAATCAGATGCAAAATAAAGATTGAAAATCTAATTTGCTCTTCTTGACATTTATAAACATTAAAATTTTTCAACAACCCTAGAAAACATGTATTTTTTCTTGAAAGTGGAGCACTTTTATTTCTGTCCTTCATATATTCAGTGTTCTCAGAAACTTCACAAGCCTCTGTATCAAAGCAGTGTCACTGTTGAGGAAAATATGATACTGCCATTGTCTAAAGTAGATGCCAGACGCCTAGATCTTTTTTGTAAAAAAAAAAAAAAAAAAGTGGCATTTGCCCCAGATAGCACAATTATGTTCTTGAAAGGGAACAAGAGGATGGTAACAACATAACTCATTCACGTGGGGGATGTTATCAAGGAGAAATGTACCTTTCAGGAACCATACACACAAACTACACAAAATCCTTATGCCAGTGATTGAGAAGCCATCGAGGACTACACAATCTGTTTGATTACTTGGAGAATTCATAGTCCAACTGGTATCCCAATAATATTTCTGATGCTCAAGGCTTTAAGCTTTACAATTTACTCCTGTTAGTATTACCATCTATTGTTATATGAAGTAGCACTTCAAGAACACATTGCAATAGATACTGAAAAAATAGATCAAAAGTCCTTGTCCCTGCTTGTAATTAAGCCTCTAAACCTTCCCAGAGATTGCCTGTGGGGAGGAACTTTCTGGGTAAGTGTCTAGCCAAAAACATCAGTAAAAGCAGAAAGGAACAAGGGCAGGACGATGAAAGTAACTATGATGTGCTCCTTGGCTTATATATATGGATACTATGAGGTTGATAGAAGCAAGACCAGGCTCAAAGAATAAGATCAAAATATAAATATTGTAACACCAGTTGAATAAATGAAAAATATGTTTCTGGTTCCTCTTCCAAGCTATTCAAGTTTCCATGAACTAATTTATATATGACTACCCATATATAAATTTCTACTTGTTCAACACAGGACCTGAATACTGGAAAACCCCATGAAAAATGTTATTATTAAAGCAATGCCCAAAGGACTAATACAATACTTAATAAGAAGATTAGGATAAAAAACTTTGCAAGATTCTTTGTCTTTAAAGTCCACTTAGTGTGTGTGGAGGGGGTAGAGTTTTTCATATTTTTGTCATTTACAAGGACTGAGGTAAAAACTCTCAGCTTGGACCATTCATTATTGATATTACTTGTGAAATATGGTTAAATTCAATTCAGTTATCCTGAGCTCAAATGACAATGTTCTGTTAATACAGTTTCAGCTCTTCCCTTAAGTTGAACAGCTATTGACATAGGCAATTAGGTACTGTTTATGCTGGGTTTCCTATTTCAGTTGCAGTTTAGATGGATTTATGCTTTATTGTGGAGCATGAGAAGTCATGCTATTTCGATCGGCAGTGCCTCGGATCACATCTGCACCCTTGATATCCTTTCCCCATTACCTTGTGTCTGCCCCCCAGGGACTTAGAACTGATTGTCCCCTCCGATATCACATCTCACTTGGCCTCAGCATGTGCAGTGCTTTCTGGCTCATACAGTGGAGCCTGTGAGGATGTTCTAATGTCATGTCCTTCTACATCATGACGGTCTCTCAGTTTGCCTTTCACTCCTGTATGAGTGCTCCCATAAATTGATGACATTTTTACTGGTTCCAAGCATTGCATTTTGCCAGAAACAAGTGGTAATTGGCAAGGCATTACTTTGATTCAAAGAGGAGAGCTCCTAAGAACAGTGTTAGATTCCAGGTCAGTGAGAGCTCATACCCTTAACCATATCAAATGTCTTCAACCGCTTTCAACCTCACCCAAAGACCTCTTCAAGTGTGTGCTCCACTGCCTGGGAAAGCTTCTGATATACATTTCACTGCATCCCTTGTCTTTCGCACAGTGAAAAGCATTTGAAATCAGACTTTCTCTACCTGCATGCTAAGAATAGAATAAAAGTAGCTCAGAAATAAATCTTTTACTCATTAGAACAGAAAAACTCAACGAGGTCTGTGAATGAAATGGGCAAACACTTCTCAGACATCCATTTTGGGGTCATAAAACTCCTTTCACAAATGACATTTGTTTCCAGATAGAACTGAAAACATCAACTATGCCTCTCCAAGTGGTACTTCAGTCCAGAATCTCAATCAAATGCTTTCTCTATTCACTCTGTAATGCAAGGGCTATATACTATATAAATGTTCAAAAGGTACTAAGGAAAAAAAAAGCAAGATACTTAAATTATTTCCTTGATAACCCTAGAAGATGTAGCATTCAGAAATAATGAACTGCTGAATACCACCATCACTTACTTTCTCACTCATTCTGACTTCATATGAAAAATGTGTGTCAGATCCATTATACCAGTATCCTCCAGTTTAAATGATGCTTGGCTGATACCCACTGAGCCAAGTTAAAAGTAAACACTTGCCTCCCCCCAAAAAAAAAAGCTTTCAAAATTGGGTAAGAGTCATGTCTGTCTCTGAACAATCTGCCTCCTTTAAGTACTCACGTTTCAGAAATATCATATCAAAACCTAAATCAACTGAGGTTGTAGATTACAGCAGAGCTCCCTAACAGAAATAGCTGCACACCATCATCTTTTTCAGGACCTCACATAGCCGCATATCATGCTCTACTGAAAATCTGTATAGAATTTACATTATATAAAAAAGCCATATGGTGCAGTAAGACACCGTTATTGAGCTCAGATGGTTGGATTTCAGGAATCATAACAGGGCTGCTCCTAAACTTTGACACTGGATCAAGCAGTAATCTTCTCAGAGATTATCAAAATATGTGTCCTGCTATTTACAACCGTCTTATGAATTAGATAAATTGGACCTATATAGAAATACCAGATTTTGTTCTGTTAAAGCTCAAGCACAGCTGAAGTCTAAAACACATAGGATATTTCTGTTCCACTTAGGCTGCAAATCTACAAACTAACAGCCTTTGATGGGAGTGCTTGTTACAGTAAGGCAGTTCAGTAATTGTTTCTAGAGAAACTTTTTAAATTTGTTTTCACTACTTTAAAAGCAGATCCAAAACTGTACTTTAACCCAAATTTCACATATTTCCCAAGATGTTTGGATGCAGAGCTGAGTCATGAGTTTTGGCAGAGCTCTGGGACCTCTGGGGAGAGAAGCTTAAATCCAGGCAGTTGCTAGCCACAGATCTTTCCTTGCCCCTCCATCTCTAGTGTGGGCACAGGCATGGATGAAGCTGCTTGTCATGATTCTGCCTTTATGTATCTCATAATTTCACACAGTAACTTCAGATGCCTGAAGTCAGACAAGACAGCTCAAGTTCTTTCTACATATATAGGCTGCTACACAAACATCTGAGAGAGTGCAGTGTTTTAGCTTACTTTCTGGACTGCATTTCATTGTACTGACAGAGATCTGTGTACTACAAACAGATCACAACTCTTATCAGAATTCAGATTAAATAAACGTCTTGCAGAAAATAGTATCTCCCTTAAACTCTTTCCCACTAGCAGTGAACACACAGACATTTTACACTGTGTACTCAGGCAAGATCACTCCCCTATTTCAGCTAAATATTCCACTTCTTTGGCATTAGTTCCCTTAACCACAGTCATAGCCTAGGAACCCATATTGAGATATTTGCTGCTATGGGTCCAAAGTATTTTTCTCATATTTACTTTCCAAAACAGTTTCCTATCCTGATGGCAGAGCTTTATTATTTGTCCCAGATGTTTTTCTTTGATTTTGACTGTATGTTTTAAAATGTTACTATTTGCTCCAATGAGTCTTTTTTACAGTATAATCTTCCTACAAAGATATCCTGAGAGCTATTAGTTATATTTTTAATCTCTGATTTGTGTTGCCAGAGTTCCAAATTAATTATTCTATTATTTTGCCCAGGACCAACATGAAGCAATGCTTCCCTTTTTTTGTTTTCTATATATTATAATGATATTCATAGGCTTCCCATCTTTCCCTCATTTTCCAGTCGATGATGAAAGAATTTTTCAGGTAATTCTCTGAAGATCACTAATATAACTATTGCTATGAAAATGGTTAGCTCCAGCTGGTCTTCTTTCTAGCATTTGTGTAATGGTTGAGTTAGATCTGCTGATATTATACAACCCACCTGAATAGAAAAACAGGATCAACACATTTGACAAGCAAACTTATCTCAGCTGGGAAAGTACAGATGATCTTCAAGTCACAGACAGAAGCATTATCAGCTATGTGCCTGCATTAATGAAATCACACAGTACTGGGATTACGAGGCCCAGCGCTGCCCTCTGCCTCATTCAGCATTCCTTTGACCTCAGAGGGTGATGTGATTCAAAACTAAAACATGGCCTATGGTCATGAAGCAGTATAATGCATTGTCTGCATATAATGTATTGACCTGTGAAAGCCCAGTGCCAAACAAAAAGAAAAATTCAGCCGCTTGAAATTGAATTTAGAGAGATTTAGGCACCAAAACTCTCCAAGTCAAAATAAGTTTGCAAGAAAGTCATCTAACCCTAATGAGCACAGGATCACAAATGTCTCTGGTTTTCATCCCAAAATGTCCACAAGTGCTTTTAGTATTAGAAAAACTTGTAACTCCTGGTCTGAGCAATGAGCCAGCCTGGTTTTGGACCAGCATCATTCAGGTGATAAATAGAGTGCAGAAGCATGCCACTTTCCTGTAAAGTCAAATTTTGCAAGTATATGCAACACTACCAAATGATGACAATACAAAAATAGCAAAGGTGCGTGAAGTGACTGTTGAATAAGAATTCATATAGTGCAAGAATTCTTGTTCAGGCTTTTAATTATCACATACAAAACCAAAAAGAAAACAAAGAGTAGATGTTCAAATCCTTTAGCCATCTGGGATGACTACAGCCTCTGACTTCCTAGAAGTCCTAGTTACTTCCACTGTGTGAAGGGACTGGTCAAAAGAAAAGTGAGTAGTGGAAGCCTTCTTGCTGAAGCTGAACTACTGCATATAAAAGAAGGAAAATTCATGGAATGAGAAAGTCCTATACAAGGCTGTACTACAGAGAGAGTCATAACAGAGACTTGGTCTCTGATGAAGCATGAATAAATTACTTGTGTGGAATGGTGAAAAGGTACCCCTGTACCTACTGCTGAGCTCTAGGTGATTCTCTGCTGAGTATGTTATGGTTTTTGCTTGTTCTTCTGAAGTGCCCAATTGTGAACAGAGGTATTTAGATACTTAACTAGGATGTTGAGACCTTTACTATACTGCTCTCCTTCTATTATTCTGACAGCTAAAGAACGAAACTACTACATGGCAAGAAAGTGAACTGGGAAACAGCATTTGCAGATGTCTAGAAGCAATGTGCCATCAGACACGACAAATAAACATATAAAACCAAATTTAGCAGAAGGCTTTGCAAAACCATTAGGTAAAGCTTTTCTCTTGGAAGTTCAGATGTGCAAGTGGCAATGCACCGAGTTCTTTGTGACTGTGCTAACAGCCACAGATAACTGCTGGGCAGCAAAACTTTGCCGCATTAGAATCCCACTCCCCCCTCACTGAGAAGATTCAGAGGCAGCAGCAAAACAGGAGCAGAGATGACAGAAAACCATACTCTGTGATCCTCTTATTATTCACCTCATCCTCTTTGCCATGCAATTTTTTCTGGAAGCGCACTCCACCAGAGTGAAGATCTCGGTAGCAAAGCCTAGAGAAAAAACTGCTTCATATACCTTGCTCCCCTTTCAGGAAAGCATAAGGTCTAACCCCAGGGCCTGGAGCAGTGCCCAGCTTCCCCTGGCAGCTCCTGGAGTCCAGGAGCTTCTGCTGAATCTGCAGCCCTCTGCGGCTTCCTGAAGAGCTGTTATTTTTCAAGAGGGAGTAAAACAAGAAGAAGACACTGTGTTCTGTAGGCTTTATGAGGCCCTTACAAATGTATAACTCTTTTTTTCCACAGTAAATACAGATTTGTTCAGAATTACACACTAGTTATGAAAATTGGTTTTATAGGTATTGCAGAGATGCTGCTGGTTTGTAAAAGACATGAGAGGAATAAGAGTGAGATCACATGTTCGTATCAAGTATGTTTTCCTCCCAGTACTGATTAACTAGTGTATAGTAAAAATATTTTAATAAGCTGAAAAGTGACTTAATGTTTCAATATATCAGATATACATGACTGTAAGGGGAAAAAACACGTTTGCTTGAAAGTTAATGATTGTTTGATGATTTATGATAAGGCTATAAATCTCTATGCCAAGAGGAGGGGAGATCAAAGGGAATCACATCCCATTATGAATCCTGAGGCAGCCTGAAGACTTCACTTCTTATATCTTGTTTCTTAGCAAGGCAAAAACTTGAGCTTGAAATGGAAAAAGATAAAACAGGCTCTGACAATTGAATCATCATCAGCAACTCTGGAGCTGAGTTACTATGGCAATGGCAGTGCTGCTGCACAGATTTTTCTTACTCATTACTGGTACAAGAGCTTTGCAAATGTACATGGGAAATTGCCACCTCACATGTGCTATGGGTGGCTAGCAGGAGAAGCCCACAGTCTCAGGTGCCCAGACGTCTACTGAACGGACGAGCAAATTTGTGTGATTAAAATATGTGATTTGCAACTTTCCATGGAAACAGTCCTGAGCAGTAGGGAAAGGTCCACGATGCTCCCTGCTTTTTTGTGCCTCAGGAAGGTAGATTCCAGTGCCTAAAATATATTTTATAAGCACACAGAATTTTTTATACAGGAATTTTAAGTATTTTTTTTCAGCTGCAACTATCTCACTTCTCTGAATTATAGATGTCTTAACGCTGCCAGGGGAGGATGGTATCATCTTTTTGGCAGAGCATAGCTTGGAGCTTTACATAAGTAATGGATCTAATTCTGACGCCAGGTTAATAAATTAGTAATTATAACTCTTTAGATATTCAACAATCAGTGTGCCAGTACTCACCAGTGTCCTCTTTCCTCTTCAAGGTCTAAATGAAAGCATCACCTTTCCTGTTCCTGCTGGTATGTCCTCTGCACTACACATTAAAGGCACATTTGTTCTTAATTATTTTTGAGACAGTATTTAATGTTTATGCTCTAATAGCAAACAGAAGTTCCCAACAGGAATTGGGGCCCTTTATAGGTGCCATGGGAAAATTAACTCTATCCCAGATTTAAACTAGGACAGTAGGAAGCATACAAAGGGAATCTTTGCCAAAAAATACGACTGCTGAAAGTACAACTTCTGCACACTCATTAAGTCCTATAAGCAGACATCTATCTGGAACCTCAAATGAGCTTCAGAGAATTTCATCATTCTTTTTGTGGAAAAGCAGTCCTTTTCACCCATTGTGTGCATGTGCATATGCATACAGCCCAGACTGCAGCCCTGCTAATGCATGTTTTTTAAGCAGACCCACTCCAGGGAGCAGATGCACAAGGTTACAACATGTGCATTAATCAATAGAAGGGTCAACAACAACTACCACAATGAAAGTTAAGAGAGTAAATACAATCATTAAAAATACTATGCAGTGCATTGTCTGACAATCAAGTATGTTTTTTAAGTCTGCGAATCAAGTACGTTATCTCTCTACATGTTCTATAAAGAGTTGTTATTGAATAATAATAGGAAGAAATTCTTTAGGAAGAAAATCTTTACTGTGAGGGTGGTGGAACAGGTTGCTTGGGTACATTGTGGATGCCCCAGTCCTGGCAGTGTTCAAGGCCAGGTTGGACAAGGCCTTGAGCAACCTGGTCTAGTGGGAGGGGGGCTGGCACCAAATCATCTTTAAGGTTCCTTCCAATCACTTAACATTCTATGATTCTATTACTAAGGAGCAGATAAAATATGACGACTCACTTTGCTACTTGTATACCTATACATTCATCGAATTTGTACTGGTGTCATCTGCCCTCTGTTACGCATTTGCTTTGGTACCTTAACACCGCGCACACAGACCGCACTCGGCCTGCCCTTGTTTCTGTATGTTTACGTTCCTTTCTGCCTTTCGAGGCCAGGGCCCCGCAGCAGGGGCAGGCGGCAGGCGGGCAGCGGGCTCTCCTCCGGGGCATCCCACCGACAGCGGTGCCGGGGGGATGCGCCCCATCCCGCACCTGCTCAGCGCTCTTGGGGAGGCGGCGGGCGCTGCGGCGAAGGCACCACGTGTCGGGGCGGGGAGCGGGGCCGGGCCGGGCGCCACCACCCCCAGCGCCGCAGCGCCAGCCAAGCCCAGCTCAGCGCATCCCTCTCGCCCATGCCAGGTGCCTGCTCCCGGCTGCGCGGCGACTGAGGAGCGATGGGGCCCCTGCGGGAGAGCGGCAAGGTGAGGAGCCGCGGAGGACGGGGCGGCGGGGAGCGAGGAGAAGCAGGGGCAGGCAAATCTTGTCTTGCCCCCGCCCTGGGGAGGCGGAGGGGGGGGTGGGGGGNGGGGGGGTGGGGGGCCGGGATTTGCCTGCCCCTGCCTCGGTGATGGAAGGAGGAGGGCACATCCGAGAGGTCCCTGACGCCGGGGTGTCCTTTCCCGAGCAGGAGCACAAGGCGCAGCTGGAAAAGGAGGTGTCCCGCAGCCGCATCCCCCGCCTGGTCCTCCGGCCGCAGCAGAAGGTATCCCCAGCTTCCGAATCGCCCTTTTCGGAGGAGGAAAGCCGGGAATTTAACCCGCCCAGTTCCTCCGGGCGCTCCGGCAGGACCATCAGCAGCAACAGCTTCTGCTCAGGTACTGCAGAGAGACTCCCCTTGCCTCGGTGTCCCTGGGGGACACGGTGTCACAGTGTGCCCACCACGCCGACCCCCGAGGCTTCGCTGTCATACCCAGACGCAGGATCTGTGTGTCGGGCTCATATCGAGCCCTGATGAGCAACCCGTTTTGCAGATGAAGATGGGCAACCATTGATTTTTCCAGGGAAATCTAGTATCTGCTCTTTTAATATGTGTCCGTAAACGACACCAGATGTTTCCATTTCGAGTTCTGCTGTCCACTGCTAAAAAAGTTGACGGTTTTATTATGGCAAAAGAGTTGCTTTAAAGGAAAAGACGTGCCTTAAAATCTGCAGTGTGGGTTTGAGGCATTTTGAGCAGCTCTTAAGTCAAGAGTCTGTAAAACAGGGGAGTTAATATTTAAGGGTATTCGACTGCAATTCCTTTTGTCATAGAGACAATGGTCTATCTCTGTGAATCAGAACAGATGATGTTGAAGTTTTCACTGTCATACTGAACTGAGTTTTGTTTATTTTAGAATTCAGGCTTCTCCTGATGAGTGTGTCTCCAGCCATGAGTTGGGAATGATGGCTTCTCCACAGGGAGACCAGTGGCTGGTTGATAGTTCAGAAGTAAATTATTACTCTCCAGCTGTAGACCGCCATAGTGTCATTTGCTCTTCAAAATAAGTATATCCTGTTATGTGAGACATAACTTAAAACTGATTTTTTTATGTTAAATATTTGCCCTGTGTAGAGTTTAGCACAATTTAAGTGCCTCAACTAGCAGTGAAAGACTCAAATGCCTACTAGTGGTGAGTAATCTTTTTATTCAGTGAAACTCTTCACCATTTATGACATTATGCACATGGATAACAGAACTGAGGGTTGCACCATAAACGTCTTGGACTTTATATGCACATGTTAATTTTAAGGTATTTTGGTGTCCAAAAATTGTTTTCAATAGTCAGTATTTTGGAGTGCATAACATTTTTAGTGGTGTACTTGGAAGTGGTAGGTTAATGGTGGGACTCAATGACCTTAGGGGTCTTTATAACCTAAATCTTTCTATGATTCTGTGATTCCTTAAGTAAATATCTGAATTGTAACGAGTATTTTGTAATAATTAATATCAGAGTAAGTTCCTAAACATCCTTTTTTTATTATTCATAAAGTATTTCTGTTACATGGGGTTTTCCTTGGAATAGACAGAAATGCTCATATTTATCTTGCTCTTCACTCCAGTGGATCAGATTATTATTATTATTTTAATTCCTTTAACAAAAAACAGTGTGTTGAACACAGTGTACAAGTTTTCCTAGGTGCGAAACTCAATATCCATGTCTGAGTCTAGCTTTGCCAAATTTTGCAATTCAGGCTCAGTGGAATGAGCTGTTTGGTTATTGTTTAATGAACAATGCAGTGGATTAAACAAACATCATAGCATTGTAAGAATGCTGGAGTCTTTTTCCCATGCCTTTTTAATCCCTCCACCTTAGCTGCTTGAAAAGCCCTTTTGCCTGTTCCAAAGAAATAAAATCTTTTGAAGCTTTCTAGAATGATGTTATTTTTATGATCTCCCCCAAATGGCTGCTTTTCATCCAGTTTTTTTCCATGTGTTGACAAGACTTTCATCTTGATTACTGACAGGTTTTTTTCATCTTTTGGATTTATACTGTGTTCTTCAGATCTACTCAACATGTAGCTGCCAGCGTCATATACCCTTGCTGTCCCACTGCACCACATACGCTGTCTTGAGTCACAACAGCACGTTGTATTTACTCTGGGTGTGTCTGATCTCAGGGCTGTACAGTTTTAAGGCACCCTTCACAGAGAGCACAGTGGTGGTGTCTTAACCTGCATCTTAAGCACAACTGCTCATTCTTTTATTTCTTTAATTCAATTTTTATTGTTCCATGAATGCTGCATTGATTTAGTTTAAATTTTTTCCCCACACTGATAGCTTTGTGCTTCTAGAGCTGCCTGCAGCACCTGCACATGTACAGACTACCCAGTTTGACTGCTGTGAGTCTTCAGACCTTATGTGGCCAAGCATCAGCCAAGGCACTGTCCTCCATCCCAGGACCGGGTTCAGTTGTTGCTAGGTTTGATGGATTTTTCACTGTGATGCAGGTATGACAACAGTCACTGACTCGATTTCCTCATTCTCTGACATCTCTTTGCTGTCTTCTACTTATGATCCTTTTTCATTATAGTATGTCTAATTTAGATTGAGATTTCCCAGCAGCAGCAGGTGGCTGCTAGTTCCTGTTTCTGGGGAGGGGATGGTGAAGAGCTTCATGGAGAGGTGAGTGGAGGGACTGCAGCCTCTAGCCTGCCTTTCCTGGCACTTCATCCTGATGGAGAAGTGGCATCTGCTGAAAAGGTGTTTAAAATTAGCATGTAGTACATTTGGAATGGATGAGCAAATGAATAATATGAACAACAGTGTAGCAGTATGGAAAAGTTCATGAGCATTTGGATATATGTCTTTTTTGTAGCTTCTTTGGAGCATTAAACTCCAAAATGTTCTTTATAAGCAGCAGATAGTATGAATTGATTCCTGCAATAATTCCTTTCCTCTTTACCCTTCTTTTGTCAACTTGTTCTCTACCTTTCTTCCATTGTTATTGACATCACGGAGTTATGATCAGTCGATTACTTTTTACTCCAGTAGAAATTACTTTTTTCCACTCATCCATTCAATATGTATTTTCTGCTTGATTCCCTAGAGCTTCTGGTGTTGTCCATTTTTCCCATGTGTTTACGTTGGCCCAATGCATAAGTGAAGGCTTGGAGTTCTTTCTTTCTAAATGAGAGTCGCAGGATCCTCTAGGTATTACTAATGTTGGTTTTGGGAACTGTGGCAGTGCTGCAAGCATGGTAGCAACAGCAAAAAATACCTCTTGGCAACAGAAAAGAGACAGTTTTTGTAATGCTTAGTTTCTTTTGAAGAAGTTGTTAGTTCTGGCTATGATAGGTTTTAATTTGCATGATCAGCTCCATCTTTGTCTTGTTTGACTGGGTCAGAGACTCACTTGACTATGTTGGTCAATTATTTGCAGTTGACTTTATGTCAGTTTTGATTTGTAAGTCCACGTGAGACACAGTGAGACTGTTAGTCTTGTCTGTGATATTCCTGATGAAATATGTTTTTAATATTCTTTGTTTTTGCCAAGTGAACGTGGATGCTGTCTGGATGTTGTGTAAGCAAGCTGAGCCTTTGTATCACTATTCACTATGCACAATCCTTCCTCAAAATCTTAGAGCATCTGGGGTCTGGGTTGTCATTTGATATGGCAGCACTTCTCTCCTTTGGCTTGGAAGTCAGCCACAGAAGTCGTATGATGTCAAACGATGAAAAAACACTCTCCCAGAAGCTTTTTCTGGCTCAAGTGCTACTGAGCGTTTGCCCATGTCATGCGTGTTTTTCTCATAAATTGCGCTTGGCTTCAAAGTGGCTGTGTGCGCTTACCTTGTCAGTTGACCAGAGAACACAATTTAAAGCATCTCAAACAAGCCATCTGCTGATGGATCCATGGCAGAGCAGCTGCTGGGCCTTTGGTCATTCCAGTTAGTGTTTGCCTTGTAAGAAATACGATAAATTGGGTGGGGCATTATCCTTGATTTTGGTGTACATGTGCTTTTGATTGCAAGCCAGTTGCATATTAGTTCAAAGTCAGCCTGGACATGCTAAGATCAGTAGGTGTGTTTAGCTGTTCTTTTAAAAAGGATTTTAGTCTGAGTTCTACTTTTTTTTCCACTTTCAGTTTCTAAATAGCTCTGCTTTTAAATTTCTCTTTATGAAGACGACTTGTTAAGTGCTACCTTTATAAAAATGCTCAAGCTCTCCTTCAGCCTTTTCTCAGAAGCCATCTGCCTGAATTTCTGCAGGTATTGCAGTGAAGCTTTTGTAAATGAGATGCAGCTTTGGCATTTACTAGTTGGTTCAGCCAAAGAATTTTTAAGCCAGAGGACTTGGTTTATGCCCATAGCAAACAGTCTATCTTTTCTTGGGCTTACCTGTAGTTTAGCTTTTTACCTAGACTGAATAATCCTACAGGCTATTGAAAACCAGTAGCATCTCTTGTACGTCAGTGATTGTGACTCTCTCCAATGCAGTCTTCAAAAATAGGAGTTGAAGCTTCTTTTTTGCTTTCTCTTTAAAATTTTAAGATCTAGTTCAATTCTTATTCAAGTTCAATCCTTATTTCATAACTCCTTCTTTTCTAGTGTAAACTTTTTTTAAAAAATCTTGTCCTTTGCATGTATGGCACAATAAATGTGCCCCTGTATGGCAGCTGCACTGTAAGCCCTGGGGTGTGGGTGCTGCAGCAGGAATCTCAGTGTTGTCATTGCCTGCTCACTTGCTCCTGTGCACAGGCCCCTTGAACTCAGAGATAATTTGCCAATTGGCCCTGCTATATTGATCAGTGCTGGGGCTGAGGTCACAGTGCATGTGCCAAAAGGAGCACATAGGCTATAGACAGGCTTACTCAAGTCCACGTGAATGTGCAAGCCATATTGATAGCCACAGGCAAGAAGAAGAGGGGTTTACAGGTGTTACGGAAGAAAAAAATTGTACCTTCTCGCACTTTGCTAATCGTTTCTTTGCTAAACCACTGAAGTAGGTCGTATTGTAAACCAGCTGGCCTTGGAGGCTACACTGTTTAAGTGTGTATACTTAGATATATATTCCTGAATAGAAACAGATACAGGACAAGAAATTTTTAGTATTTTAACAAGTCAACATATTGAAGCCAGAGAATAAATTACTGAAAATAATTTTTCCTATTATTTGTGTGTATATACATATGTACTATCATAGAAATACTGAGCACTCCCATTTTTCTTGTTTCTTGTTATAAGAGAAAATATTTTTTTTAAATAATTCCTTTGGTTTTAGTCTGAATTACTGATTCAAAGAGACACGGTTAAAAGTTCTCAAGTATGTGATGCCGTCCTTTATGCTATGTTTTTTCACAGTCTTTTTGCATTTCTTTCCAGACTTCTGAAGTGGAGGTCTTCTCCAGTGCATTTGTTTGCTGCACTCTGTAAGGCAGTTCAGTGATCACTGTGATACTAATTTACAAAAATGTTGAAACAAAGTCTGCTTTCAGAAATGCACATATGGGCATTTTGCATGAGGGTGATATTAGTGACATGCTTCCTTTTCTCACTGCTGCTTCCCTAGAGAATTTCCTGCTGGGTCAGCTTACATGCAAATAATTTATTATAGCTTCATATTGTGAGCTGCCAGTTCTGTTTCCTTGGCACAGAGATCTGTTCCAAACATGGAAATGAGAAAAGTGCCTAGGTACTAAAGAGCAAAGCCTGCTCATTCCTCAGTTTTTGGCCTTTCCCTTCTTCCCTTTCAACTTCACTATTACTAAATAACAATCCTTTTGTTCTTCTTGCCACACAACAACAGCTGGAAGTCAAAATATTTGACCTTTTGAATGTTTTTTATCACCTTTTTATGTATCTGGCAGTACTGTGAACCTTTAAAACCTGACCTAGAGCCTCGTGAGGTCAGTAGAACAGTTCCTGTCCTGAGAACAGTCACCCTTTCTACTACCCTGTTTGTTGGAGCTTGCTGTGTCCTACAGGCTGAATTCTAAATAATATCATGTATTTTCTTCACCACAAAGGGATAATCTAATACGTTTTATACAGTGATTTTCATGCAATTTTCTATTCATTTGAATATTGTCATACATATTGAAGAAAGTCACAACTTGTAGGAGAAATGAGGCTGTATTTAGAAGTCTTTGATTTATTTTGTATTAAAAGAGAATCTTGATGTTTTAAGAGAAACTCAACATGACATGTTTTGATCCTACATTTATAGGGTTAATATATATCCTTGACATTTGGAACACTGTTTTGAGGTGTATGTATCACCCATCACAATGAGTGGCTTCTATGGTGATGCTGAGTGCCAGCCTTGGCTTGAGGACATCTAAAAATATTATGCATAAATGAAAAATTAATATAATATATGTGGTTCCCTTCCATTAGAAGGTAAACAGTGCAACCTTTTGAGGTGATGTTGAAGCTGTGAGGGTCACAGCCATATGCTGTCAGCCATGGAGTCAGAGCTATATGAGAACAAAGGAGTATAACATGTTGCACCATTTGAGGAATGGGTACAAATTTCTATGTGGTCTATTGAAAATTTTTATTCCAAAAATGGTACCTTCAAAATTGGAAAGAATATTTATAATTTCATCCTTTGCTACATAATGGAATAAACACATAACACACACAAAGAAACCCATCTATATATATGTATAGATGTCACATAATCTTAATATTGAATGGGTAATATTTCTTATACTGGATATAGTCAATGCTTTCCTACCAGAGGTAGCAGCAGTGGTTCCACTTCCAGCTATTGTCCTCAGAAAAGGTTAGTGAGGTCTACTATAGAGCTTTTAAAAAACCACACCAAACAGAAAAGACTCTTCTTTGCCTCTTTTTCAGACTCTTTCCTGACCTTACCTTTAGTTGAAACTTTTCTGTAAAATTTTTCAATAGATTTTTCAGTCCTTTATCATCTTAAACCCCTTGTCCAAATGTGATCCGTGACATGCTATCAAAACTCAAGGAGCTGTGCTATTCCTGACCACAGCACTCTCCTAGTAACAGTACTGTTTTTATTGAAATTTTTACTGGTAAGCCTTTATGCTTCTGTTCCATAATGCTAATACCATTAGTGGGGCTATAAATGTAATGGCAAAGCAAGTAAGCCACAATTACGTAGTCCTTATTTTTCAGATGGTTTCATAGAACTCACATCAGTCCTCCCTGTTAGTGAAATGTTCAAATAGAAGGAGCATTAGTAGATTTACTGCCGAAATCAATTAAAATTTGTTGCTTCAGTATGACTTAGCTATTCCACAGTCAGATGTTGAGTGGATACCTTTAAGGACATGTTTATGGGAAATCCTGCATTGTAACAGATGCCCAAGCTGTACAAGCAAGTCAGTCTGTCTTTTTTCACCTTTCTCTCCCCTCTTCTGCATAATCTTAGCCTGTCATGCTGTGACTGGGCAAAGAGGACCACTTACCAAATTCACTTAGCAGCTCTCATGCTAAATTTTCAGCAGTGACATTAGTGGTCAGCCTATGGGTGTGACAGAAACAAGGTCAAGGTGGCTGGTGAGTAACAGATGTAAAAGCTGCCTGTATATTAATGTTAGGAAACGCAGCAAGCATCAGAAGCCAGAGATGTTTAGTCTTGATTTGACTTACTTGACTACAGGGTTAAACTTTATGAGCAGAACTTTAAAATCAGTAGTTCAGGCTTGAAGGAGAGACTGTGAATAACAGGGTGGAATATCTAAAAAATGTACCAATAAAGCATGTAGGTTGTAGGGACCTCTGGAGATGATTTCATCCAGCCTCCTTTTTGAAGCCAGATTGTTTCCAGCCCTAATTCACAGAAGCCGAGATTTGATAGGTGACCTCAGGGAGTGATGGAGCTGCTAGCCTGCCTTTGTTCACAAGCAAAATGGAGCATAGTTAATTTAAGTTCTGCCTGCAGAGGCACTGAGATTAAGTATGGAATTAATTTGCTTAGCCGGATTTTGTATCTGTAGGTCTCCTCTCCTTTCCTGACAGGGCTACAGTTCCGGTTGCCGTTCTGCTCTCCTTTGGTGTGTTTGACTTCTAGGAAGACACTTGCCTCACAAGCACATGATATTCTGAGACATTTTCTTAAATACCAAGCCAAACAGGTCTTAAAAATTAGTTTCTTAACTATGAAATAAGTTTAGACTTGATCCGAAGGACCAAATCTAGTAGCATTTCTTAGGACCTCTGCCATATTGAAATTATTGAATATTTTTTCAACAGTCTGTGATTTTGTAGGTGACAAATTGTTGGTAGCAAATTATTAACCTTATAGAGTACATAAAATCACCTGTTGGAATGGTTTCAGTAAAAATTAAAAATTTTAGTCCAATCAGGAGCTGAGAAGAATATTCACACTTCTTACCTTGGGCTGTGCTGGTTTCTGGGCACGTGAGGGTTCCTCCAGAGGACTATTCTGTGTTATGGTGAGGCTGGATTTATACCTGTTGAGACCCTCATGGTGTGGATGTGAATATGGTCCTGCCTCTGTATTTCCCTGTGTACTACTAATTTATACTATTATATTTCATCTGCTGCTTTTACTGTTTCCCGGTTGTTCCAGAATGCCATTGCAAATCTTCCATTAGTGGTGTTTTCTGCCTGAGCAGTGAGCCCTTTGCACCTCACTGGTTCAGCTGCCTGAGTCAGGGCAGTGGTTGTCCTAGTCCATAGAGAGAGGTGAGATCCTCCAGGTAGTGACTCAGAGCACTGGGATGACTTAGCCTTATTTAGGCTGTCATTGTGAGTTGCTCTCCAGAGGACCCCCTTTCTCTGTACTTAATACAAAAGGAGCCTTGCAGGTGGAAGCTTCGGTGTCTGTCAGCAACTTTCATTATTGCATAAACACCCCTGTGCTACAAGACCAGTCATGAAGAGAAGGCCAAAGCAATTTGTAGTGGGTCAACAAATGTGACCCAGACAAGCAGGCCGAGAGATTACCCTGAAAAATTCTGAAATACCCTTGGTGGTTCCCTCACTGTCAGAGGCCAGCTTGCAGTACACCATCATGGCAGAGCTGTGGCTACCCTCACTAAGATCCTTGGATGAATGGAAAGGGAACCGCCAGGAAATTTATTTTCTCTCAGTACTCTGCACATTTAAAATTTCATTAGAGGCACACATTTAATTCTGGGAACCACATTTCTTGGTGAAATTTCAGAATATGTACAGGCTGAACATTGGTCAAGGGAACCTTAGGAGGAGATGAAAGTTGGACAGTGCAGTAGGGATCAGGTAGAAACTGAGCAGTTCAGTCTCAGAGGAGTGCCTAAGTAGATCTGGCAGCTGAGAGTGAAAGTAGAAAGAAGTCAGTGCTTTCTCAGCGAGAGCATCATTAATTATTTGGATGTGTTATATAAGGAGGTTGTATATTCAGTGTTTCCTGAAGCCTTTAGAAAAAGGCAGTATTTTCCTAAAGAATGTTCTAAGGCGTATTCCAGTGAATCTTCTAAAGTCTCTGTGCTCAGAAATTCATCACCTCCGAACATATAGCCTAAAAGTCTACAAGAACAGTATTTTTGTCAGTTGTTAAGAGTATTATTATCTTTAACTCCATTGTTTATATTTTGACTGTAATATTTAAAAGTTAGTCAGTGCATGCAAATGTCAGAGTGTTCTGAGAACTTTCCTGATTGTTTGTGTGAGGAGACACTATCCCATGCTTGGCTTTGAAACTTGGTAGGCGTGTCTGATCTGGAAGAGAACTTGGACATAGAATTTCAGTGATGAAAC
The DNA here is from genome assembly GCA_013396695.1 of Sakesphorus luctuosus. Taxonomy (NCBI): domain Eukaryota; kingdom Metazoa; phylum Chordata; class Aves; order Passeriformes; family Thamnophilidae; genus Sakesphorus; species Sakesphorus luctuosus. The sequence continues at coordinate 166,690 of VWZD01000346.1, forward strand.
CCAGCTGATGTTCAAAGGAAAAGCCTACTCCCAGAGCGCTCTTAGGAGGCCACTATGAAAAAGGACATTGTGAAAGAAAGCAGTGAAAGTCATGTGTTATGTGATTTTCCTTCTTGTGCAAGTAAATAATTCAGGCAATATCAGAAGTACAGGCTTTCACAGCACTATTTGCCAGCTTTCTTTCTTTTGTCTTCCTGATGTTCATATGCCTTAGAAGGTAAATCACATCTACCCATATTCCTGAGAAGTCTGGATCAGAAATCCTGTCGTGTTACAGCACTGAATCCTTTACTGACCTTGCTGAAAATTACACGTATGTCGTGTCTTCAGCACAAAGTGAGTCCCATCGTGGATTCATCTGCTCCTGTTACCCTATTTTGGAGAGAGATTCCTTATTTTGGCCATTTTCAGGGCAGGTGAAGGTCTTCACCTCCTTCTGTCAGAGATGTAGTGGGGTTTTAGAGGAACCTACAAGTCTGCTGGAAATACTGAACCCACACTGCCACGTTTGCATTGTTCCACGTGCAGATGAGGAGCAGAGGTGTTCGCTGTGGCAGTGAGCAGGGCAGACGGGCACGCTGTCTGCCAGATGCAGGGGGACTCAGTTTGATGGGCTGTCAGGGTCCACAGGGAAGTCTGCTGCTCTCCTGTGGGAAGTTCATCTACAGTATTAAATACAAGTAAATATCTGTTAAGGCTTCAGCAGCAGGGAAGGATGAAGGTAGATGCAGGCAATTTGGCTGGCACCGAGCAGCTGGAGATTACATCACTGTTCACCAGGACTTTTCCTTGTGCCAGGATGGGGTGACTTGTGGGTCAGATGGGGAGGTGGATCCCCTCAGTGTTCAGAGGAGCTTTGTTTGCCTTTGGTGGTGATAACTAGCATTCCATAGGCAGCTCTTCCTTTCTCTGGTAGTAAACACTTTGATTATTCAAAAGGCTGACACAGAAAAATGTTTCTCTGCAGTTTGCCCTAGTTTTAGAAAATTTATAATTTTGTTCATGTTTCTGGCTAATATGAGGTAGAAGGACTAGAAGTTGTACATTACATAAAAAATAACTGGTGATCAGAGGAGAGGGAGTACAATACAATCATTCATTTACTGCAGCTGGAGTGGGAGTGCTCACCTGGTTATTGGTCTATCTAAAGGTCACAAGGGCTATGAATAGAGAAGAGCTATTCTTTGTGCCAGGCTCATTTGTTCCTTTAAAAAAATGCCCTATTGCAATGAAAGCTGAAGTTCTTAAGGGTAAAATGAGAGTATGTAGATATGACATAATCTAACAATACAGTGTCATCAGTGTGATATCAGAGGCAATGTTGGAGGGTGGTAAATAAAATAAATTTTATGCTCTTTTTGTATGCATTATTTAGCTATCTTATTTCTTTATATTGCTTAGTTTTACACATTTGGGGTTTTTAATGTCCCAATTCTTAACACTGTTGTTTTTTTCATTGTTTAAAGTTTTATCAACTCCTATGATTCTTCCAGGTAGCATCTCTGTGAGGTCTGCAGAACCTGTACAGGCATCATAATAACTTTATTGGTGGAGGGATGAAGTAAATAGTTTCTTGCAGGGCTTGTATTGTTGTTTTTGTTTTAATGCAAAGTTTGGAAAATAATGCCTCATTCAGAAACAGTCAGTGGAAAAGTCATGATTAAAAACAAACTGCACAAACCTTCACTTATTTCTGAATATATTTGATTACAAATATTTGTGTGCTTCCAAAGAGAGGATGCTTTGGACATAGCTAAAGGAGCTCTTAAATGCAACAGAAGCTCACTCCGTGGTGCTGATCCACTGCCCTGTAGGTAGCATTTGCTCAGCCTTCAGAAGACTCTGAACCTTGGAGAAAAAGAAATGGGTACTGATCTGTGAGGAATTTGCTGCCTTCTGTCTTCTCTCTGTTGAGCCTGTGGGGACGGGCTGAAAACCTTATTAGTGGTCTTCTCTTTTCCTGTTATTTTGCTAGGGACTAATTCTGAGTTGCAGAAGACAGCAGCAAGATGGCAAAAGGAGATGCTTGTTGGTTTAATTGTAATTATTTGAAACAATTAAATGTGATTAAACTGGATTAGGTCCTTGTCACTGTTACTGCCCCTTGTGCCTTGGGAGGTGATTCAGGCAGTAGGCTGAGTTGCTCCATGGCTTGGCATCATGCCTGGCACTTGGCAGAGACCTGGGATGCAACACCTCAGGGTGCTGTCTGCATATAGCATATAGCTTGCCTTGGAGGGTCAGCACCTGTGGGTGCCTTGCTCAGGACTGAAGGCAGGACATGGATAAATGAGAAGCAGAACGTTGAAACAGATGGGTGGGGGTAGCATAACGGGCCAGTCATGAAGGAAAACTGGATCATATGAAAGGATGAGGGTTTTCTACTGTATTGAGGGAGCAATAATTAACAGTAGCAAAGCAGCTTTTTCCTGCAGAGGGGAGGTGGGCAGGGAGGTGTTAAGATAGATTGGGGGTGACCCTTCTGCCTCATAAATGCGCAGTCATACACTGAATTTTAAATCAATCTGCCCATGCAAAACTCAGTGCAAGGCTTGACCTAAATTATGAACAGGGTGGAAGTGGTAAGTGCAATATGGTCATGCAAATTACTTGGCTCAGTTGCAGGTTCTTCTTTGGGTTTCATGTTAGGCAAAGGTAGTGCACCAGAAGAAGACTGCAATTGCATAATTTACATGGCAGCTTTCATTTTGTCCTGGTAAAGAGCAATTACATTTCTCCAGGAGAGTCAGAGTACTATGTTTGCTTTTGTTGTGTATCACTTAAACCACCATGACTTTTAAGGGAGCTGCAATTACTCTGGATTACAGGGGATGTGGTTAGATGAAACAGAGGTTTGATGTGTGGATTTCTTTCAGAATCAGCCTTCTTACTTTGCCTTCAATTTTCAAGAGCTGGAATGTTTCTATCCATGGAGGTCAGGAACCCAGGTCTGTTCCCTGGGTGGCTGCTGATGCCCTGGAGCGCCCAGTGTGCTCTCAGATGAATTCAGCTTTAAACAAAAGCAGCCTGTGTATAACCTGCTCTCTTCAGAACTAGGTACCTCACAGACACTTGTCAAAAATGGAAGAGTTCTGTGATCACAGTCGCTTTTAAAGGAAAGACAATTTTGAGGAACTCTTGTTAATTCCAGTTAAATGAAATTCCTGAATTTGTGCACATGGGCTGCTGTTCTCTTGTTCAGATATGGGAATATTTCTTCAAGGAAAGCATGTGGCCCCTGCTTGCTCTGCATCCGGTGTGCGCTACACAAGGCATTTCTGTGTCTCATATTTATCTTCATGCTGTAATGTTCCCTAAGCTAGCTAAAGGAATTAAACTTGGTTAGGAATTTTCATTTTGTAGCCCCTGATTTTGTATTTTGTCAGATTTAGTCTGCCATAGGGTATTCGAGACTTCTTCACAAAATGGGTGAAACAAATAGGTTCTCACCAGGTTTCAGAGGCAAGGTTGTGCATATCACTTACTGTAAAGAGCTGTAGTTCAAGCACTCTTATTTTGCTAACTTTAATGTGCTTATTAATTTGAAGTGTTGATGTTTTTCCTTTTCTCTTCAGATGACACTGGCTGTCCTAGTAGCCAGTCAGTATCTCCAGTTAAGACTCCTCCTGATGCTGGAAACAGTCCAATCAGTTTTTGCACTGTTAGTGATGGAGACTTCTCCAGGAAGAAATTCAGTCCAGGGTCAATGAGTGAAGGGAATACACAGCTGGCTCGATATAAGAAGGAGACAAAGACAAGCCTTGTAAAGCCCGGTGAGTATAATTCCTTTCATTTCATTAATTACACTTTCTAATTGACTGGTACATTTACAGATGTCTACTTACATTAGGTTGTACAGTCTGTGACACCACTAATGCTGACAGCAAATAAAAAAATAGTTAGGTGGTTTCTATGGAGCCACCTGCAAGATATGAAAACACTATTGGTATTGTCTTTTTCATGGAAACATAATTAATTGACATCTTTGCTTTCTTTTATGAGGCTCACTGGTGATGTCACATAACTGAAATGGATTTTACCATGTCTCGTAGTAATTGTACACATATTTCACTTGCCAAAGATAAATGACTCTTAATATGAAAGCAAAGTCTTGTAATGTTCTTAGATTTATGGTTGGATCCTACCTAAATTTTATGCTGCCAGGCTGTGATAGCTCTGGGGATATAACGTGTCAGACCAAGGCAAGAGGACGGGCAGCCTATGCGTGGAAGTCAGTTAGATTTGGACCTGTACTGCACTGGCTGAACCAAGAGTGTGTTTCCCAGTGCCTCAGGCTGCTGGGACATCTCAGACCACCAGCTCAATCAGGACCTGCTTGTTGCACATCTGAGACTAAATACCTTGGTGTGCCATTGATTGCTGTAATTTTAATAAGTAGATATAAAATAGTTTTGTGATTCATGTACAGGCAGCTCTTGATTGCAGGATATTTGTGCTGTTATTTAATTAATCATGCAGACAGTGCTGGGCTTGTACAGAGTCAGCTGCAGAACTGACATGGTTTATGGGCTCAGGTACCTCCTGGCAATACTGTTTCCAGAGTCATTTTACCTCTGGAAGCGATTTTATACACTTTCATGAAAAGCCAGCTCAGATTTGCCAGCACCATATTTAATCCAGAAACAGTAGAGAATCTGTTGCAAAATCTCTTCACTCTCTTGGTCATTGAAAGGGCTGATTAAATCTGATTTACCGCTGTTCTTTGGCTCATTTCAAAGCACCATGTTACTTGAGTGTTCCCAGTCTCCCATTACTATGCATAATGGATGATAGATAATAATTTTTTCAAGGTTTGTTTTCTGTTCCATTAAAAGCAAGGAATCTATGCAGGCAGAGTGCAGTGAATGTGGTGTAAGACAGTCAGATCTGCAGCCGTGGCTACCACAACCATTTTGTTTGTGAAAATGAATGTGGCTTAGCAAAATGTGCATAATGAATTTTGACAGTTTTTTCTACTGAAGAGTCCTATACACATGAAAAAGAGTTATGCACCTTTTTCAATAAAGTAGTTCATTATTTTCAATTTTACCCTTAAATAGCCTTTTTCAGTAATAGTCAGAAGTCATATTATTGATGGCATTATTTCAAGTCTTTGAAGAGACTTAATTTAGGTATTTACATATTCTTGTAAGTGAGCTACCATGTAGCTGTCAGTACCTCTGCACTGATCTCTAACATTGCAAAACTTGTCTCTAGATTTCAAGCGTGTCACTCCTGAGATCCATCAAAACTCTCAGAGCAGCAACTGGGCCTGATTTACAGAGCACTTCTAAGTTCCTCCTGCCAAATATCTCATACTTTTTTAGTGGAAAGTTGTTCAAACTCACATCATAGTCAGTGTGAGAGTGACAAAAGTCAGGAACATTTCAGAAATTGAAAGCATGATGGGGACCAGCTGGGGTTCATTTTCCTCAGTGATGGCCACAGATGTTTATGTGATTCTGTCCCATTGCTGCCTTTTGGCTTCAGGTGGACCAGTCTCTTCCACATGACCTACCTGAGCATGAATTTCTGGTGACTCAGTTGGAAATATCTAGCCATTGTGCAAAGAGGAGGCATCACCAGGCACCAAAACACAGTAACACAGTAACAGGGGAGCAGCAGAAGGGAGGTGGGATATGGGAGGAGAATAACGGCAGTGTGTCCTTGTCATACATTAAAGGAATTGTGCACAGTTTTCTCCTTACCAAAAGCCTTCTTGATTTATGGAGATTGTATCTATTTCATATTTATCTGAAATGTCTTGGGATAATGACCACATAGCAGGAGTCAAACATGAGAGACAAAGATCCACCCTCCTGCTATCTTTTACCCTGTCCTGCGCTACATTTTGTAGGCAAGTATATCAGTCAGTGTGCACCTTCAAAATGCGTGTCATTTTGCTGAAAATCTGTCTGTTTCCCGGAGTATTTTCTTGGAACATGCTGAATCTCAGAAGAAATACTTACATAAATATTTAGATAATTCAGGAAATGTCAAAGTGGGATAGCACTGAGAATGAACCCTGAGATGTTTTTAGGCTGTTCCCAAGCTCAGATACTTTGCTGCTGCTCTAGTAACATCACTTCATCTTTCTTTTCTGTACTTCAACATACAAATTACACATAGTCTTTTTTTTTCTCTAACAGCCTAAGGCCTTGTTATATGGATCTAAGCAATCTTATCTCTTGAAGTATTAACAAGCTAGATTTCGATATCATTCATAATTTATGTTGTTTGCATAGAGAACCATACATAATCCTGGAATGCATTTTGCTAAATCTCTAAAATATTTATAATCATGGAGAAATTATACATTTGAGAGAGTTGATAATAGTTTTTATTGAGCATTAAATGTGAAGCACAGCAGTGTAGAAGTGAATTTGGTTTAAAATCTGTGCCTGCTTTCCCAGGTAAGGAGGGAGAGAGCAGGAATGTAAGGGTGATATATAATATCCACTCCATAAAGTTACAAGCCTTTCAATTTCTGGATTTGAGAAGTTTTTCCTTCTTTTGGGTGTGATTCACCTATACAATGCTAAAAGCAATGCAAAATATGTTGCAGAAAACACTCTTGCAAAAAGGCACAAAACCCCTTAATTAACATTAGTCTTAGTTTTGTATCAAAATACTGTTCGGAATCCTACAGTTTTTGTATCTGAATAAACAGGATCAACATGTTCACATTCTTGGTGTAGTCCTCCTGCAAAGATCCATCCTGAATTCCTGCAGCTCATGTCCACATCCTGTTGAGAACAGTGAGGATTGTTTTGCTTCCTTTGACAGTCATTCTCATCTTCTTTTTTTACTTCCATTAAAATACTTAATGAAAGGATTCAAAATCTGGATTTGCTAGCTACAAAGTACTCACTAACTTTCAAAGACATTGATAGAGAATCTTTAGCAGGAGTTGTGTCAACGACTTTTAAAAGACTTGCATGTTTAAACTAACACAGTGTTTAAATCTCCGTGGGCATCAGAATTTGAAAAAGGGCACCTGATCAGCTGACTGTGTTCAGCGTTTCTGACAAAGGTCTGGTCCTTCTTGCTTTTGATGTTATAGGCACACTTGGGACACTGATGTTACTGTGGAGCTGTTTCTTAGAGCCCATGGAATTGCAGAAGTTTCACATGAAATTATTAAGACTTAAGAAAAAAAGATTGAGTCTGTTCCAGACCATACAGCAGCTTCAGGACCCTGCAGAGTAGAGGTGTAAGCACCACTGCATGAAAGGAGACCTAGGTGAGCCACAGTTAGGGTCAGCTCCCAAACATTGGAAGGACTGGTGTCTGTCATTCACAGCTTGGTTCAGTAATAATCACTGCAGGGAGCAGCAGACTATGCAAAAAGTTGTTTTCACTGCTAATATAACATCTGACCATCTATTATTGAATCTGGCTAAAACAGCAACATTTTTGCTTACAGTGCCACTGAGCTGCTATGTATTACAATTCAAGAAGGGTGATCATTGAGAGTTTAGGCATTAAAACTTCGTTCTGTTCAAACTAATGGTAAAATCTCAGAGGCTCTCACCACACAGAGGATCTACATTTGTTGGACATAAGCGATGAGCACTCATTGAAAAACATGAAATTATATCTGAACACAAGAAAAGACTTTGTACTGTGGCAGTGGTCACACACTGGCACAGGTTGCCTGGAGAAATTGTGGAATCTCCATCCATGGAGATACTCAAAATTCAACTGGATATGATCCTGGCTAACCTGTTTCATCTGGACTTCCTTCAGCAGAGTTGGACTAGGTGGTCTCAAAAGTTTCCTTCCATCTCCCAGTGATTCTGTAATCCTGTGTTGCTGGACTTCTTGTGCCTTTAAACAGTGCATCACCCAGATCTGTAGTTAAGTAGTTGCCAGACAACAATTTGTGCTTTTCCTGGCCTTTTGTAAGTTCATAAAAATTAAAGAATATTTAAAAAGTAACTTTTAATAATCATTATGTCATTGAACTTTAAGGCAAAATAAGTAGTGTAGTACTCCACATGCATTATCAGAATGGTCTTTCCTACTTCTTCCTGTTGAATTTATTAAGTCATGAGTGAACGAGCCTTGGGGCAGAATATCCCAGTCTGAACAGTCTTTGAAGGCTTTAGGACTGTTAGGAGTTTTAGGAGAGACAGGTGGAGCAGAATATATGTGCCCTATTTGGCTGTTAGTATTTAATAGGTATAGGTACTTTTTTAATCAGAATTGGAGCTGCTAGTGATCAAAAGGAGGCAAGGGAAATGACCCTGGACAATTGGGAGTATTAAGTTTAGAGCTTAAATAAACCAAACAGGTAAGAGAGGAAATGCAAATGTTAGCTCCAAATTATGTCTTATCTGTTAAAAATTTCTAGCTCTTAAAACATAGTACTCTTCCTGATTTTATTTTTGTTTTTTTTTTTAATGTCTGGTGTGTGAGGATTGGAGTCCCAGGATCCTAAATGTCCAGGAACTTATTTCTGGGGATCTGTTATTAAAGCAAAGAGTAGTGACTAGTCAATCTGTTATTCCAAAATTATCAGATAAGTTTATCCGTATTGCTACTCTACTTCCACGTGTGTCTGTATTCTGAAGGCAGTCACTTTGGTTGTTTTAAAAACAAAACATAAAGGTTCTGATTTAGCCTGTATTCCTGACATCTGGCTGTATTATTTTGCAGCTCTTTTGTCAACTCACACCCTCATTTCAGTATGACAGTGTGGGAGTAACAGTGTCTGACTCTGATGTATATGTATGTATGCATGTTCTTCACTTGGAAAACAGATGAGTTGGTGTGTAAGCTCTGCAAAGGGATTGTCTTTGAGGTAATTCTGGAAATAAACGTCACTCTCAAGAACTTCTTTCTGATTGCAAAAGGATGCAATGGTCTTTATTTTGTCTTGGAAAGTCTTATAAAATATTAGAAAGACATGTTTCACTGGTGCATTTATCCAAGAACATTGTGTCTGTTATTTGCATGACTTTTGTTCATTCTCTGTACCAAATTTCTGCAAGCAGTGGGAAAAATAATAGAACTGTTGTCCCTGTTGTTCAGGAAAAACAGTACAGAATACAAAAATCAAGCTACAGAATGTGCTAACTTGAACAGTTCCTATGGCATGCAAAGAAATTTATGGTTCTTAATAACTACTAGCCCATACACCTACCTATTATGTTGAAACAGTTTTAAAAATGCTGGTAGTGTACTGTATGTTCTCACTCTCAGACTGTTTGATTGTTTAAAAAAAACCCACACACAAAGCAAAACAAAACACCTGTATTTGGAGCTAGCAAACTGCCTTTACTGATCCTTAAAATAAATTGTCATTCTTCATTTTAAAATCAGAATCTCACAAAGATAAAGAGTTATGAAAAGACTGGTGATTGTCTTTCTCTTGTGACTTATGTAGCAGTACTTCATAACCCACATTCCAAGACTGCGCCTTTTCTGGGGGAGGGATAATTAAGAACAAGGGTATGCCAAACAACATTTAACCCAGTTACAAATGCAGTATTTAATCAGTGTACACCATGTTCCCATCCTGCAATCAGTCATAACCTTACCTAAGTGGTGAAGATGGGAAATTCCTTCCTAGGAATATTCACTTACTTAAATATTTGGCTGGTGTCATATTCATAAGAATGCTGAAATTAGGAAATGAGCTACACCAGGTTCAGTTTACTCCAAATAATTGGCCATAGAAGCAAAAGAATTTCTGAAGATGGACCAAGTGAAGTAAGTTGATATCAAATGATGGAACATCTTGCCTGTGACTGACCATTAGGTCTCCCCTTAAAGTATTTGAATTAATAATAAGGAATCTCTTTGTCTGGCCATGTTTATTTGAAAGCATAGATTCTCTGAGGGGTGCAGAGAAGCTTGCAAGTGAAAAGAGGAAGAGCAAAAGCCCAGGTTCCCCAAGTAATTTAAACCAGATGAGGAGGACTTTAATCTGATCATTAGATCTTTAAGCAGCTCGATATCCGGCAAAGAGCAAATACATAGTGGTGAATTACTTGTGCTTCTGGAAGGCTTTTGATCTGTTTTTTAAAAAAATCACCTTGACAATAAAAAGGGAGGAAGCACTTGGGTGTGTGTCATCTTTTTCAGATGTAATGTAAGCACATGCTTCAAATGCTTCACTTCTATCCCACAACTGATAGCAGCCATTGTAATCATTCTGACACTCAAGTCCAAGAAATGCAACATTTATTTCCTATACAGTTTTAATCACACTGTTCTCCCTTCCTTATATGTGCATGTCATAATTTTATTAATGATACTAAAGTTTCTGATATCTTTTCTTATACAAAGTCTAACAAATACAGTTGTCGCAGTTTTCAACCCTATTCCTTTTCCTCAGTTACTTTTGCTTTTCTTCCTTCTCTTCATCTTTCATTTTGATCCCACACAAAATAGCTACTGCTGATTTTTCTAAATAAAAATATTTCTGTATGCACTGAGCCCTCCTGTGTATTTTACTGATGGGAGCTGCTTTAATTTCACATTTATTGCTATGGAGCTGTGTAGACTTGCCTACCTGACCTGACAGCACAGGGAGTTATTAAGGCCTTGGTTCTGCAGGTCCCAGAGGACCAGGTTGTGCTCTGGGGGGGGAGCACGTGCATATCTCACCCTCCAGGAGGGAGGATGCTGTGTCTGGGCTCAAGCCCATGCCATCCTCATAGCTTGTGTCCTGACGTTGAGCCCAGTGGGGTATGACCCTGCAGAGGTTTGGTGGCTGTAGCAATCAGTGCTGTGAGATCTGGGGCATGGTGGTGAGAGAGATGTTGCTGGGGGCCTGGCATTTGCAAAGCCCAGCCTCTCCAGCACACTTCAGGATCTCTAAGTCTTCATGGTGGTTTGGAATATTTCCTTCTAGTTGGGCCAACAGGCCGGGTGCAGACAGTAGATCCTGTTGGTGTTCCTCTGTCTGGCATAAATTTCTTGGCTTTTGTGATTCAAAAGAGATGAAATTTGAATCCACATAGCTCCTTAGACAACCTTCAGGAGCTGTGGGCTGCAGATGGAGTCTGACTCTCGTTCTCTGGTCCCAAGTGACTGGTCCCATTGCTCAAAGGACATGGAACAGCTTTAACAGGTGAATCTGCCATTTCCTGTTTAGGGGTTACAGGAGCTATGTTGGAGGTGAGATAGATGTGAATTCATGGTCTTTAGCTAAGCTGAATAGAGCAGAGATGGCCTGTAATTTATCTGATGTCAATTCCCAATCTGTAATGTAGCAATAATTGCTTGCATGAGTGCACTAAGGTCCTATTGTGTTTTAAAAGAAATGGAACTAATGAAACCAGTGACTCTGGTGCGTGGTCTTTCTGGCCAAATATTTAACCATTTACTTTAGGATTCACTGGTTATGTTGACTAACTCTCAATTGACTAAAAATGGGGCTGAGGTTGGCTTGGACATAAGTGTCTACATTGAAGACATCCATGTTTAGTTAGGTGAATCCTACCCCCATTTCCCATGTTTTTATCAGGTCTCTAACAGTTCTGCTGTTAGCCCTTATTGAAGGCATGCATAGTCTCTGGGGCTTTTAGTTTTCTTTCTTTCTTTCTTTCTTTCTTTCTTTCTTTCTTTCTTTCTTTCTTTCTTTCTTTCTTTCTTTCTTTCTTTCTTTCTTTCTTTCTTTCCTTCTTTCCTTCTTTCCTTCTTTCCTTCTTTCCTTCTTTCTTTTTTTCCTTCTTTCTTTCCTTCTTTCTTTCAGAAAGTCATTCTTAGACATTCAGTTGTGGGAGAGCGTTGTGCTTGAAGATCACGCGTGGATCTTCAAGAAAGTCTAATTAGATGCCTTTTCATCTTCTGTTCATCCCTGATAACCTTAGACACTCTGTTTCTCCTCTTTCTGAGAACTGCTGCCGAAGCTGCCTAGCATTGCACAGGGTGATTTTTTTATATCATTTTGCATTACGGATTCACAGAAATTACATGTTTTTAGGACGTTAGATAACAAAGTGGCACTGAAGTGAAGCAAGCACTCCGTAACTTCTGAAAGATAATACTGGAATATAACAAGAATATAAATATTTTCAGAAAAAGATGCTTAGAAAGTTAGGTTAAAATAATTAGCATAGTACTATTTTTTTTAGTTTGGATTTATATGTATTTTCAATTTAAACTTTGAATTTAAACAAATTTGCTTGATGTGGAAAACATGTTCAAATAGCCAAATATTTCTTTCAAACAGGAATAAGTGAAACAGCAGCTACAAGTAATGCTTCAGCTTTAAAGTATATTGTTGTATTTAGCCCAAACCTACAAGTTCCTGTTAAAGTGGCACAAAAAATAATATTTTAATTCTGCATCACAAATTTTATGATTCACCTGCTTCTAAAAAATTATTTTAAATGTTACTTAGTAGAGATGTAGGCAATTAGTGGTTGGGCTGTGGCCTCTCTAGACACATATCTCTTTTTGTTCAGAAGACTCATAGGCTGCAAAAAGTGCCCAGATGTCACAGCAAAAATGGAGGATCCAAAAAAAGCCATCAGGTTGCAAGGGAGGAACTGGCAAGTAAAAGGTGAAAGCCTACACAGTTACCTGCCCAGCTGTGGGCTGGTGGCACAGGCCACCTGCAGTTCAGGGTCTTGGGCACAAATTTTCTGCAGTTATATACTTAACTACTTCCTTACAAAATGAAAAAAACCCAAACAAACAAACAAAAAAAACCAAACAAAAAAACCAAACCAAAACAAAACAAAAGAAGGTCCCCATTGCTTAGTTTAGTAAAGGAAAAAGAAACTTATATTTACATCTGTTTGTGTGTCTTTTGGGGATGGACTTTAGCACAAAGTTGTCCAGTGCTGCTGTGGGCAGAGTGTCTGCTCCCAGGGAGGCTGTTCCATTTTAATCTAGTTACTCTTTTACTGGGGGATGGAATCTGAGTTCCCAGCGGGCACACTGTAACTCCTTTGTCTCTCCCTCCCTGGCCCGTTAATCGTACTGATACTGCTCCAGACATACAGAAAGTGGGACGGCTGCTGTTAAAGGGAGATTCTCACCTGAGGATGCCTGCAGCCTCGACTTTAGCCTGGCACTTGGTCCAGGAGAGAGCCACTGCTCTAACTGCAAATCAGAGTGAGTAGGGGATGTGAATATGGGAGTTCTGCAGGGAGTGCCTGGGATGCTGCAGAGGATGAGATCCCTGCCAGACAATACATCTTTTGGATCCAAATGCCTTTTGATAAAGATGAAGGTCTCATGGGGCTTGTGGGGACGTGCTCCTGCATTGGGAAAAGACAGCTGAGGGCCTGCCCTGAGAAGGGCCCTGGGGTTTAGAGGTCAGACTTGAGGCACGTATGAAAGATGGTAATAGCTATCATCTTTATTATTAAAAAAAAGTCTTTTTGTATAATCAAGCAGGTTTCTTTTTGGGGGGTCCTTTTTCTCTTCTGCTAATCCAGAGTGGAATACCAAAAGGGAGAAACTGATGCTATACACACTGCACACTCTTAAGTATTTATTTTACAATGTAAGGTCAAGCTGGAACATACTTTGCAATTTGTGTATTTACTGCAGTGAATTTTCTGCTCCTTCTGGCTGTTTTCAGTGGGTTTCAGCCTACTTCACCTCCACTGAAAGAAATAAGAAATACTGTGCATACAAAAGAGGCCATTATCCATCTTCCCTTAGGAGATTTTTTTTGTATTCTGCTTTTAAATTACAATCTGTGTTTTTATGCCAATGTTTAAAATAGCTTCCTGATTCCCCTGTTAAAGTATTCTGAACCTATTCCAGCTACATTTTACTATGCACAACTCCCACCCACCATCACTTTTTTATTTGAATTAATTTTTCATGAAATAACATGCATAGCAGCCAGAACCCTGTGTTGCTGTTACATAGTTTTCTTTAGTTTTCCAGCTGTATTCCTCCTCCCATGATAAACCATGTTGCCAGTGTACATTTTTATCTTAAGATACACAAATTGCATTCCGTTAATCTCCCTTCATAAACAGCCCTGTAATCCTGTTATCATTATTGTTGACCTTTTCTAGAATTCCTTGATGTTACTAATGCCTTTTAAATGAGAATTCTGGGCTTTAAAATGTTTTCTGAGCAATGTTTACTCAAGAATTGATAGATTGTTTCCTTTTCTATTTTCCTTTACATTCCTTATTGCTTTTTTGTCTGGTATCTTACTGTGTTCAAAGCAGATCTATGCAAATAACTGATTTGGGGGTTGCTGCCAAATCAAAACATTAAAGAAAATCTTCATTTAAGACTGAATAAAGACCATATTCAATCTAAAATATTTTGACTGTTTGGGGAGGTTTTTTGATGTTTTACCCCTTTTTAAAGGAAGAAAGAAATTTTTTAGTTTTATAATTAGAGCATCATTTCAAACAGAAAGTAGAAAATTCTGGTTTTCCATTGTCTGTGCACGTTTGACTTCAAATCATAAGTAGCATTCTCTGATCTTTGTTTTTTGGTGACCAAATTACTACCAAAAAGATTTTTTTCCCCTCAGAGTCATTACTTTAAATATTTTTGAGCAGTATTGAGTGGATTAGTCTATATATTTGTTGTGTTTATGTATCTATATTTATACATAGGCATGGAAAGTTAAGGGAATATCTTTTTTTTAGTCATGCAAATCTCACTTACTTGATATATCACTTTATACTGTGGTATAAAGACATCGTGTGAGCGGGTGGTGACTGGGGCTCAGAAGTGGAAGGTCAATCATAAACAACTTATCACGTCTTTGCAGATAGTGGTGTCATTTTGAACTCTTGGCCTGTTTAAGAAATTATTTTTACTTGCTTTTATGTACCTAGATAATCTAAATCCTGGTGAAGCTATGGCTTAGATGTCTTCATTCTGTTTTGGTTCTCGCTTGAAGTTAATGATTCTGAGCTTGGGAAAAACCTAGGAGAAAGGAGAAATGCATGTCCAGTCCCTGTTTCAGTGAAGAAACCACATTTAATAATTATAAATAAAACCGAGGAGCCAGAAGAACAGCTAGATAGAGGTTGTCCAACTTTGCCCAAAACTTTAGATTGCAGAGCTTAGTTTTCTGAGGTGCGCTGTGCACAATGGTTGACTGTGGTCTCCTGATAGAGGTGGAAGCTGTGGGAAATTCAGGCCTGTTTGGATATTGTCCATGTAGGAGGGGATAATGAAGACATGCATTCCAAACTGTGTGGTTTTGTGGAGGAGCTGGAGAAGAGGAGGGCATGATAAGCTGAAAGGGTGGAAACATTTTCTTATCAAGTTCTTTTTTATGCTGGATGCAGTGTTCCTGGGGGTGTGATGGGGAGATGATGTGCAGTCTTCTTGCAGTTCAAAACTAAACCTCGCTCTAAGAATCCCAGGTGGATACTTTCTTTCCCCAGTAAAGAAGACAGCATAAAAGAGCTTTCCTTAGACTTGTTTTGTGTGGAACCTGATTTATGTGGTGTAGTGTGAAACACTCACTCCGGTCTTTAGAAAGAAACACCAAGCTGGTCAGCACTTTTAAAGCTGACCTGCTTCCAGGCATGTCCAGAAACAAGAGTTTGACAGAGCTGAGAAGCTTTGCTGATTGAGACTGGTGCGATGTGTTTCCCTGTTGAGAAGGCAGTTAGGGAGAGTGCCACTTCCACAATACCCCCTGGCAGCTGGAGACCCAGCCTCCTTTCATGCATCCAGCCTCCAGCCACTGCAAGGTGGACATCATTTCCGCAGGGAGCCTGAAATGTATTGCCTTTAATTTGACATAACAAAATAGCAAACCTACTTTATAATAATGTATCTTATACATACCGTTACATAAAATATATTTAGAAGAAGTGAAAATTCTGGTGGATTTGTTTCATATTTTATTAGTATTACAAGCCTTGTCTTGCTTCCCTGATGAGGTACGTCATTACAGGTCTGTGTTCCACCCTTCTGAAATTCTTTAAATAATAGGAAGCTGTTGATTTTTGAAAGCTGGGCAGGCTGCAACTGTTTGTTAGAGCTGGCGGAATACTGCTTGACCACAAACCCACAGGACTAATAAAGCTGAAAAAGCACAGGCTTCTTGTCTATCATTTGTGCTTCTTAACAGTAAGAGTGCTGTGGAAGGAAAAAAGCAGCAAATGATGGCAGTCATATCTTGAAATGCATTGGCTTTAGATCTACATTGGCTTTGTTACTGTAAAAAGCCTAATTTAGGCAACGATCAATATACTGGATAGTGTTTCACTGTTCTTTTCAAGATGATACTTGAACTTTAATAGTTTTTTGTAATCAGTAAATATTTGATGAGCTTGTGACAAATTTTGCTTTTCATTCTGGGACTGCAGGGTTGTTCAGTCACTTACCTCCCAGATATATTTATCCTTCCAGTGTTTTTCTCTTGCCTGTTGAAAACACGTCAAACTGATTTAAAATGTTTTATGCACATTATAATGAAAGCCATATGTCTTTTATTAAGGGTGACTGTGCAAAAGCCTTCAGTTGAATCACGTTTAGTGTGTGATTTCATGCACTTGTATATAAACTGTGCACATGTGCCTGTGCAGCTCATTGCTGTGGCCCAGACAGTTACTCTCCTCCCTATGCATGGGAACCACCTTTTGGATATGTGTTGAAGGGGCCTCTGAAAGCCCTTTGCTAAGGTTCTGCCACCAATGTGACAGGAGAGCTGGGATCTTTTCCCAGTCTGTGATGGAGTTTGCTGCCTTTCTGTGTACTGCTAAGTCATCCCTGCCAAAGATGACATTTTCCAGTTCCTAAAAATACTTCTGACCAACCAATCCATTTCCCTTCAAACAGACCAAATAGTACTGCCAGGTACATAAATATCCCAAGGTGACACTACATGCTTGCTTATAAAAAATATTTGTCTGTAGGTGGGTTTACACGTATATCATATAAAATTGTCAAATGCAACTTGAACATTATGTTATACAACTCTCAGGATACTTTTTGAACCTCCAGTCTCAATGCTTGTATTGAAGTTGGTCTAGGAAAACAGCATCCTTCAATCTCTGATAACAAAGAGCCTTTTTATTTGAACATGAAGATAAGTTCCCCAGATCATTCCCTTCTGCTCCATGAGCATATGTTCCCCCTGACAAAGGTCACTTCAGGCTGAGAAGAGTAAATTTATTGGAGCCATTTTTAAGGTGGTGTTAGAATGGCTCAAACTGCATATAGAAGCACAAAAAAAGAATTAGGTCAGGCTTATTTCTATATGAAGAATCTCCTTAAGATGCATAAAGTATCAAAAAACTCCAACTTGTAGTGGTCTTTGTTACAACATCTGCTTGTGGCTGCTGTACAAATCCATTAATTAAAAACAATTAAGAAAAACACAAGCTTAGATCATAGTGATATGCAGAATATGCATGATGGCTCTCAGCCAATATCAGTAATTAGTTTGTAGTGATTGTATTTTGAGAGAAGAGCTTGATTGATTTTGGTTTCACAGCATACTAAATCACATTCTGTATTCATGTTGAATCTGCAGTGCTTATAATTTGCATTAGTATGGTTCAGATTACTACCGAAACTTAGATGAGATCAAAAACCTGCTTAATGAGATAAATTTTATTATTTGATAACACTCCTTCCAAAGTAAGAAGAATAAGTAAGAAGGGTGAGCAAAAATCAAGATAAATAATAATTTGTAAAATCACATTTAGATCCAAACAGAGGGAAGCAGGATCTGTGTTGCAGTCCTTCCCTCAAGTCTTTTGTCTGCTTTTGAGCTGGAAGTCTCCTCACTCAAAAGGTTTGAAAAAATTATTGAGAGCTACACTGAAACTTACACCTTACATCCCCTCTGACTGCCTCTTTTCCAGCTCCCCAAGCTACCAGCTGTTACTGGGCCATGCAGTCAGCTGAAATGTGATTCACAGATCTGTCTGGTGAAGGAGCACAGGGGAGAGGTAGGGTGGATGTCCACCAGAGTGGGGAGAGATGGCTTCATCAGCCAGTGCAGTGGGATAGGGAAGCGATGGCTGTTGGTACCCTTAGGCTTGACTATGTAAGCCATTGCTGTACCCAGCTTCTTGCCACCATTCCTGGAGTACAACTCACAAATCTGAGCTTGATAAATTAACTTCATGTAAAACCAGAGGTGATGGTTAGATACTAAAATACAATATTCACAGCAGAGGGCTTGCCAGGCAGAAACACACCTCCACCAGCCCACTGGAGATGGCAGAGAGGAGTGCCCATCTTCCAGACTTAGTTGCCTCCTTGTAGTCCTGAGTGTGCCTATATGTGTGCCTTGGATTCCTTATGAAACTCTATATGGAGCTTGAGGAAAAGATAGGAGTTCAGTGCCCTCCAATGTGACTTACTGGGCATCCTTTGCTTCCTCCCCTGATGAAAGACCTCGTTATAGCAGAGAGCATGTAGAGGCAGAGTGTGTGGGAGCATCTTCTGTCACCCAAAGATAAGAACAGTCCACGTGGAGGAGAGCTGTGTCCTGTTCCTTGCTCTGCTTTTGCCTCGTTGCTGTTTGGTGTGAAATAAAAGTGAAGTCCAAGAGAAGAGTCTCACATATAGTAATAATAAGTAAGTAATAAGTCAAAGGCCAGGAACTGGAACCAAAACCCACTGTCATCTATGGTCTTGACACTGTGAATTCCATACATTTCCCACTAGGAGACTTTGCCTTAGAAATGGGTCATTTTTAAAGATGTTACCTGAAGAAAAGCCTGACATGCTAAAGCAAGACTTCATCATTTCTTTGCAGCTTCTTTTTCTTACATCTGTCAGTACATGCGAGCAGTGTGGTTTTCTTTCCTAGATTGTTTGTGATGTACAAAATCAGTCTTACAGAAACAACCCCATATTAAACAGAAAAATAAAAGCAACATTAGTGTTTCCTGAAAATGTACTGCTTATGCTGTTAAATATTGGAGCTAAAGATGTATATATGTATGGCAAGGCTTCACAGACAAAGATTTGGGAAGGCGTCTACCCACGTGGGTGTGTTCTTCGAGCCTGTGCAGTGGATTTTTTAGCTGAGGCACAGCGTGCACAGAACTGGCCCCACCTTTAACTCCTAAGGTTCATCTGCCAAGGCCGAGCGAGCTTGGACAGTGACAGCGAAGTCCTCAGGACTAGAACCTACAGCCCCCAGTATCCCCAGGAGGTCTCCCATCCAAGTACTAACCATGGCTGACTACCCTGCTTAGCTTCCAACACCTGACAAGATCGGGCGTCCAGGTGGCATTTAGCTACATACATACTAGCCAAAGATGTAGCTACTTGTTAAATGTCTGAGGAAAAATTAAACTAAATCTCTTAAAAATACAAGTCTTTTCAGCAGTGAGCATTACAACTGCATTCTGTCTACTTTTCCAGCTCCTTCTAATGCCTTTGCTGGATATTTTTTTACGCAGTCAAGCCAAAACTCTGTCCCTGGGCTCTCTAAGTGAAACTCTCTAGAGAGACATCATGCCACTTACTCCTCTAGTAACTGCACCAAAGTATTGAACATGTTTGCATATTCCGATCTCTTTACTGTATAATAAGGTGCTTTTGAAGGCAAGAAAGCTCAGCAAATTTAAGTGCCTTACATATTGAGGACAAGCTGTCTCTGTCAGCACTGTTTTATTTACAGCTCTCACTGACTATATGCAAAACCTCCTTCAAGACTCATATAGCTATAAAGAGTTCATGTTTATGGAGTCAGAATATAGGTAAGCTCCATGGTTTATATACTTTGGCAGCTGTGAAGCAATGGTGAAGTTGCAAATAGAAAAGATGTACGCAAAACCCTAAATTTTAATAAGCCAAGGTGCATTCTGAGTTTTGGGAATCCAGTTCTGCTGTTGAGCCATCAGTGTTCCTGTCACAGATATAGCTTGAACTTTTTCCTTTTTACCTTATTTTAATCTTTCTATTTTGATGACAAGTGGGCAATGAAAGGCACACAAGAAAGTCTGAGCTGTATTCTTGCAGAAGGAGAAAGATTAAATGCTAAAGCACAAGCAAAATTCAAAGATTTTTAGGCCAGAAGACCATACAACAGTACCCAAGCATCTGTAATGGCTAGAAATAGCAGACTGGGATGCCATACTCCAGGGGTGCTTGAGGGGTTATAGTGTGACCTTGCGTATGAAGGATATATACTGTCTCAGGATACATACAAACATATGTGATGTGGTATTTCCGTGCCTGCATACTGCCCTGGTAAGCCCAATGTACCTAATCTGTTGTACCTGTAAAAGCTGTGAATGCAGTGTGTGATACAGTCACTGTACTATGTCGTTGCGCTTGCACTATGGCTGAGTCACTGCAGAGGGGGTAGAGTTAAAGGTGGGGCTTTTCTACACCCAAAGTGTAGGCGTGGTGGCTGCCTTGCACCAGTGGGATAAACATGCCGTAGTGCCAGCTGGAGGCGTACTGGCCCTTACACAGGCAGCTCTTTCTCCCTCTCCTCAATCCCGCCTCGAAATCTGTAATTGCATCACATTCAGGATGGGAAATTTGCCCTGGAGACATTCGTAGGCTTCCCAGTGGATTCCTATAGTGCGGGAGGACAGCGTTAGCTCCCAGAGCTGTGGTCGCAGATAAGCACACGTGTCTGCAGGACCATCATCACCCTTCCTGCCGCTGCCAGGGCTGTGTCTGCCCGCGCCGCCCGTACTCAATGTCACAGGCATTACAGCTCCCTTGTCTTGCCTCCCTGTCAGATGAGCTCAGTGACTGTCGCGATACTGTCAGGGCAGAAGGACGCGAACCGTGATGCCGCCTGGAGGGCGTTCAGCTTGTGGCCGCTGCCCATCGGGCAGCAAAGTGCGGGAACAGCAGTAGACACTGCAGGGTTTCACTCCTGCTTCTCAGATACCCATTCCTGGCAAGTGGCAATCCTGGAAAATGTGACGGTATGTTGGCCATCCTTATGTTGTTCCTCTCATTGCACAAAGCAGTGCACAGCTCTGCTCCTGTGGCGTGGGTGTGCTGCTGCTCGGAGTCCGCTGGCAGGCGGAGGGAGGCCGGAACGAGAGGCTTCCCAGCATCAGATCCCGGGCTGGCTCGCCTGCCGGCAGGCTCTGAACACTCCGACACTGATGGCTGCAGCGTGGAAGAATATGCATGAAGGAATTCCAGAGGAGAGACCGCTGAAACTGGTGACTCAACGGGTAGCATCTTATGCAGGAAAGGGTTAGTAAGACCTTAGCAGGAGAGTCTCCGATCAGAGCTAAACAAGTGTTACGGCCAGTTAGGACAAAGGAATGTGGGTTTGAGAAACGTCCGTCTCTTTCATGGTCAATGCTGAATTACTGGACTGTTCTGGGGCTTTTGCAACCACATTGTCAGTGACAAAAATAGTCAACAGGCGTCCTTAGGGAGCTGTCAGCTTGGAGAATGGCGTTAGGAAGATGAGAGGCCACGTTCAGCTCCTGCCCACATTGCTGCTAGACAAGAAGTTTCACCTTTTTTGTTTCGGTATTTGTAAGACACAAGTCACGCTTACCCAGGAGAGTATGTTGCAATTGATATTTTATGGATAGATGCCATGTTATTTTGCTTAGAGGTGTTTAGCAAATGGGAGAAAATGTTTTTTAAAGTCTCCTAATAGCATTGCTGTCGAGCACTGCTACACATAAAACTGACTTGAACATCACTTACACACTTGCAACCATTACTAGCACTGACCCCTTTAACTTATAAAATGTTCTCAAAGATCCTATAAATAGCCACATGCCTAATTTTAAACATAAGTAGTCTCCTGTGCTAAGTGTTAAGCTTTTATGTAGCTGTTATTAGAACTGGGGCCAGAAAGGTTAGTTAATGCTTTGCAGACACAATTCCTGGTCTCAGATGCAGTTCAGTCTTTCAGAAGGCTCTGCAGTTGATATGGCTGCATTTTCAGGTTCCGCTGGCTCTTTTCAGCAGTGCCAAGTTCTGCTGCTCTTGGTGTTCCAAGCCAGGCAGGTCAGGAAGAGGCAATTGTTAAGCCTTGCTACCTTGAGATGCTTTTGATAGCGAGATCTGATTATGATGTGATCTGCTTACCCAGAGATGAGCCTTGGCTAGGGCTCCTGCTCTCTGTGCCGCAGCCAGGACTTGCTTTAGGAAAGCTGCTGGTGTCTTGCAAGCACAGGAATGTTTTGGGGACCTGAACACCAGAGGTATGACACCCCTGTGACATGTGTACCTTTTTGGAAATACAGTTTTGGGTGTGGTGCGTTACTGACAGATTATTTGGAGTGTACTTTAGTACTTTTTTTTGTAGATGGGAATGTTTTGTTTATCAGGAAAATTCTGTTGCAGCTTTGGACTTCATGTCACATGATCATCTTGCTTCCCCAAGGAGAGGGTCACTGATATCTACATCTCTAGACTTGATATAAATACTCGGTAAAACTGAGTGGCTTTGCTGCTTTCCCTCCCCTTGCAAATTTTTACACAGCTCTGATCTGGTTACAGTTCTGATGCCTTGGGTCTCATTAGGGGGGCTGTTGTACTGGGTGCAGAGCTGGTTAGAGGTGTTAGAGCTGAGTCCCTGGGATCCCCTTTTGAAGAGCTAAGCTTTGCATCTGAGCACTTTGAAATTGGGTTGAGGAATATTCTGGTCTGGTCTGGGCTGATGCAGAGACACAGAGAAATGGGGGCTGGTCTCAGACCTGATGAGACAGGGAAAGTATTGGGTTAAATCCAAACATGCCTGATCCTAGAGCCAGTTGCTAAGTGTTGCCAGGTGGTAAGAATGCTTGGTAGCAGTCTCAACCTCTTTAAGGCTGTGAAGCCAGTCTCAGAAGGCCTTTTCCCAGTTTTAGGTATTCTGGGGTGCAAGATGTGCCCATCACCATCAGCTTTGCAAAGAATTTGAGAAAGATTGAGCACAAGAAGGTCTGTCTGCCATGGTGGGGATGATGGTAGCTGCGGCTGTATCTCCCTTGTGCAGAAAAAATAGCAAAAATGGTAAGTCTGCAAAAATGGTAAAGCTGCTGTCTGGGCATGTCTGTGCATGGGACAGCACCCAGAAATTCCCAGGTGAGAGATGCTCCCCCTTAGCAGCTGCTTAAAGGATGCTGGAAAGTTATTTCCATCCCCTCAGCTAAAGTCACCATTCATTATTGTGGCTCTACAGCGTGAGATCTGGGTATGGCTTAGGACATTTTCCATTTGAGTGACAGACTGACGAAAAATTTTTAATTTTGGGGTGTTTTTATTTTTTCCGGGGGATAAGACTTTCTTAGTCCATCTCATTACATCTACCTACTACTTACCTTTTCAAAATGAGAGTATTTTTCCTTGTATATGCCAGACCTTGGGAAATAAAAACTGTGATCCATAGAAAGTCAGCAGTCAGACAAATAACATAGTATCCGAGCAAGACTTGAAAGCTGTCTGTGATTTTGGATTATTTTAACGCTATTAGAAGTGTCTCAGTACACTTCTGCACCCCCTGAAACCTGCATGTGTGTATACATACATATATTCATATACCCCATTAGCCTATGCACATTTATACGTATATGTATATCTGTCACCTCAGAAATCAAAACAGAAGCAACAAGCAGTGTTTCTGTATGGTTTAAAACATGAGAAATATACAGTTACAACTGTGTATTCCTAGTCACTGAATTCCTGAAGGAGCCACGTGGACAGCCTCATTCATCTGTTGATGTCTGTGAGAAAGCAAACAGGTTGTCACAGCAAGTATTCCTATCTGAGTCCTAAAATGGCTTCTGCAGCATGAGGGTTTTGTGTCCAATGTTTTTTCTGCTCTTGTTGAAGTGCCAGGTCTGAAGAAATATCGAAAATCTGGAACAAATCCAGTGCTTGTCCTCAGGGATGTTTGAAAATCCATGCAACTTCTGAAATTCACCCAGAACAGACAAAGGAAGGATGCTTGTGATTCACTGTTATTTTGAAAACAATCTGAGTTATAATTTCCATCATGTTTTTACTCTTCCTTTTTCCTTTCCAGGCAGTGAGGCTGATTTTAGCTCTTCAAGCAGCACGGGCAGTATTTCAGCACCTGAAGTCCATATGTCTGCTGCTGGAAGCAAAAGATCTTCTTTTTCTCGCAAGTAAGCAAAGCATTTTTTCCCGAATATTGCGAGTGCAAAGATGGAGTACTGTGTAAGGTCTTGCATTTTAAAACGATTGGGGTAGCACTAGGTTAAGCACACTGATGAGAATTGTGATATAAGAAAGCAAAGCTGTATTTAGTGCACAAAAATTGTCAGTATGCCAGATCAGCTAACTGGTTTTGTTTATTCGTAACAACTGTGGGATATACAATCAGGTAAGGCAGCAAAGGCATTAGCTGTATTGGAGGAGAGAGCAACTGGGTGTATGTTAGGTAACAGCAGTACTTGTAACCAGTTAACCTAAACCTTTTGGTTTTATCACTTTGATTTCTCTCTGTCATAAATTGTCAGTTCAGCATACACCTTTCCAGGTCATTATCTTATTTTTTGTAGGAAGAAGTAGACAATGTTGCCTTTGATGGTTTTTTATTGGCTTTGTTTTCTGAAATACCCTTGCCCAGCCTTAACATAACTACAACTATATGCAGATTTTTTTTTTAAAAATCATCAGTCATCTATCTAAACGAACCTTTCATGAAATATTTCTGTAAGATTTCTCCCTGTCATATGTGAATTGCAAATTCAGACAGCTTGCGAATATAGAGGCATTGGGATGGGGCAGTGCACATTGTGTCCTGCCCACACAATCCCTGCTGGTTGCATTTTGTGGAGTAAGAGGAAGCAGTTCAAGTTGACAGGACTGGTTTCCTGCTCTTTGTGGAAAAGCTGGCAGGCGGGCTGAGACCAGCAGCAGGATACCCGTATGCCTGAGTCACACAGACGTCTGCAAGGTCACAATGTGGCCCAGCATACAGAGATCCTCAGAATGATGCTTGATGAGTGGTTTCCTATCTGTATCATGAAACTGCTAGGAAAGTAAACATAACTTAAGCTCTCTCTAGATTACATCTAACAAGTTAAATTACTGGCTGTGGGAAAAAATGGTGCTAAGTATAATATGAAGCCCTAAAATCACCTTACTCTCAGAAAGATTATTTATCATTCCAGTAAGATTTTTTATCATTCTCAGTAAGATTAATCACCTTACTCTCAGTAAGATTATTTATCATTTTATATACTACTGTGCATTTTAATATAACTTTAAATTAGGGTATACTGACCTACTTCATTGGACAGAATAAGGCTCCTTCAGATGCATTGCTGTGTTAAGCAGTCTGTGCAAGTTCTGCTATGCACCAGAGCTGATGATACACTTCATAAAGTAGAGATACCTACTTTGCAATATGTTCTTTTTCAACTGTTTGACTTAACTCACTGTGAAACATTTCAGTGTTGTCACAAACCACAGTCCTGCACTTCATTGTAAAATAATTATAAAATCACCCAAACCACAGCAGTGTGATGAAAGTTCACAGCAGCCACTCAACCATCTGTTCCTTATAAACTGTTCCATTTGCAGAGAAGGGAGGAAACCAAGTGAAACAATTTAAAGAAGAGATGTTGCTTCATAGTTCTATGGCATTTAAATTTTTATGTTCAAGCCTTCTCTTTTGCTGGCTGGATTTACCTTTTTCTGTCCATTTTTTTGGTTGCTTTCTTTTTTTATTTTTTTTTAACCTGCAGTTGCATTACCATTTAGAAGAACTACTTCCATGGGAGAATGAAGGTAGCAGTGTAGTAGTGCGGGATGACAAACGAAGTAAGGAGGAGAGGAACACATCCCAGGAAGCTGTCCTCAGAGTGCTCCAGCCCTTGGACAGCTGTCAGTCAGTGAGGATACCAACTGATTTCAAGCACACACAGTTGATACATTATTTGATAAAGAGTGGGAAAAGAAAGGTAGATATGTGTGAGAAAACTGGAAGAAAGAAAGAAAATACTCTGCTTTCCATTGTCTATTTTAATACTATTTCAGCCTGTTCTCTGTGGGGTTCAAACTGTATCTAACCAAATGAATAGCTGACCATGACAGATGAAGCCCCCAGTATGCCAAAGGCAGAAAAGAACAGTGGCCCATACAAAATCTGTTTTCACTGCACGCTGTGATCCCTCAGGCTGCTTGCCGAGGAGCATGAAAGCAGCCTTACAGCAATTCTCCATGTGCAGGCACTCCTCCACAGGCCTGGCCAGGGAAAGCTGAAATGTGGTTCTTCTGGCATTAGTCCAGACCACAGGCCTCTAATTACTTAACGAAGACTCAAGGAACATAGATCTGATGGAGTCACTGGGAACTCTGCTGTCTACAGGGAAATGTGAAAATGGCTGAGGTCTCCTGAGATTATGTAATCCATACTGGGAGGCCCCCAGCCAGTGAAGGAACATGCAGTGGCTGATGACATCAGAACTTTATTTCTTTCTAGCCACTCACAGTTACCTCTTTCGTTTAGTGTTTAGAAAACTTTGTGTGTAAATTAAGACACATAATAGGTTGTGTGATGAGGGAGGATAATGCTTCTACCATTTCGGTTCTCTTCCAGTCGTGGCCCTTATGGTCGGAATAATGGATCCTTATCATACAAGTCTGGAACCAGCCCTCCTGCTTCCCATGGAAAGGACCCTTCACTGTGCAAAACCCATCTGAGTCCTGCTAACATCCACCAGAGTTACAGGGCTTCTTCAGCCAGCAGCAGCAACTCGGGCTCATACAAAGGAAGCGACAGCAGCCCAGTGATGAGGTAGGTCTGTGTTTCAGCCTCCCGGTATTCATCGCACTGACTTACTCTCTCTGCACTGTAGTGTGGGATCAGCTGTAGGAGTTGCTGCACAGGTCACCTTGTACCTCAGCATAGGTGTGACTCCTCCCATTGATGGCTTGACAGTCAACAGTGGGCTTCATACTGTGTAAAAGCTTTATTGTTTCAGCACTGTAAAATTTGAGTTTACTTTATATCAAAGCCCTTTGCAGTTGGTTTTCACTTCAAGGCAGGCTACTTCATGCATTTTCATGCCGTCAATTCTCATGAGTATTTACTGGTTCTTTTGCTGGAGAGGTCTTTCACTTTACAGAGAGTTGGGTGTGGTAGTACAGGAAACATGATACACAGGCGAAAATTCACTCTGCCCAGCCTTAGGTCCCTCCCTAAGGAGTGCAGTTTCCTGTACAGGAAAGAGTACACATACCTGCCAGAGCATGACACGTATTGCAGAGAAGAAACTGCCACCATGCTGCTGCTGTTTCCATCCCTCTCAGAACTCTTAACAGCCAAGCATGTCAGATACACACCTAAAGCTAAATAGATTGAATGTAGGTTTGAGCGTGCTCAGTTTCACAACTCCTGTGCAGAACTGAACATCTTGTGCTGCCTTACCTGGCTGTGTCTGTAGCTGGGTGCCCTTGCCAGTGGCCATGCTGCCTGCTCTTGGGCACACCATCCATTCTGGGTGAGGGGATAGCTAGGTGTTTTAAAGACAAAGGTCTTATTTGATGTAATGACTCTGAAGCCAAGTACATAAATAGTAAATTTTGCACTACAGTTACAAATCAGCCGTTTATTCAAATACTTTGATTTGCCAGAGGAATCTCTTGTGTGTACACTGAGGAGCACCAAATGAGTCAAGCTTTGCATATATCAGTGAATGGGATGTTTTTCTTTCTGCCCGGACTTAAGCGCTGTAGGAGTGATGTTATGTGATGGTTTGTTTGGGATTCTTTTCAGGCGATCAGGGAGATACAATTCTTGTGGTGACAATCACACCATTAAACCACAAAATCCAGAGCAGTATTTGACTCCTCTGCAGCAGAAAGAAGTGGCAGTACGGCATTTGAAAACCAAGCTGAAGGAATCTGAGAGCAAACTTAAAGAAAGGTAAACTTCACTTCAGAAATCAGAGTCAGAAAGATTTATTTGGGAACATTTCAAGGTGGGAGTCCTGAATATTTTTATTCATTTCCTGATCACATAAACTTCCATTTTGGCATTCTAAGGGGATGCATACCCAGCAGTTTAGTTAGAAATATAGCTGTCTCTTTTCCATTTTTGGAACTTTCACAGCAGAATATTTTGAAAGGGTAACTTTTTACAAGCCTGATTTAGCACTGAGACCTTTTATACATAGAACAGTTTCTACCTCCCAGCATGTATTACCTTAGTGTCCTGTTCTACCTCTCTCAGTGAAATATGACTACAGATATTACCCTTCTCCCCAGTGAAAGAAAAGCTCACACCCAAACCAGTGTGCCCACGTGAGTTTTTGTCGCTTATATACTGAATTTTTAACAATAACCTTTTGTTGGATGTGGACAAAGAAATTACAATGTGCATTACACAGCAACAGATGTCGTCTCTTTTACTGAAACTGCACTCTGAGAGCTGGCTCTCCAGCACAGACAGTCCAAGGGGTACAAAGGGCTGTTTGAATGGAGCCTCAAGACAGAGTCCCGGAGACCCCATGGAACACAGTATCTGCAAGGGCTGGAACTCACATAGGGGCCCCCTCTCCCCACTTGCTCCACACTTGCATGCAGCAGCCTCTGGCTCTGTGCTGGGAAAAGCAAGCCAAGTGCCTGCAGCCCTGAGCCACCTGGCTGCCTGAGGCCAGCATGGGCCACGGCAGTAGGTGACAAGCTGCTGGCAGACACCATGGATGAGTCCAGGCAGCTGCTTCCCATTTCCTCTACAGTGAAGCAGTAGGTGAGATGTTAAGCACTGCACTGGTTTATACCTGACCTGAGCCTCAAAATGTCTGAGATGTGGCACAGCCCCACAAGGCTGGTGCTTGTGTGGCAAGGTCAGTGACTCCCATTAGCCATCAGCCAGCGTGTCTTGGGTCTCTTAAACAATTGGCACCTAGAGGAATTTGCTCCCTTTTTGGAGCACTTCTGGAGCATAGCTGTGCCCATGTGATGGAGCCTCATGTTGCCTTTTAACTGCTCAGTCAGCAGAAGTGTAACAACATTTTTATTTTGCTACAGGGAAACAGAAATAGAAGAGCTTAAAGCTCAGCTGGGACGGATGAGGGAAGACTGGATTGAGGAAGAGTGCAATCGTGTGGAGGCAGAGCTCGCCTTAAAGGAAGCAAGAAGTGAAATTAAACAACTGAAGCAGGTTATTGAAACCATGAAAAACAGCTTGGCTGAGAAAGACAAAAAAATTCAGAAATACTTCATAGACATAAACATTCAGAACAAGAAACTGGAATCTTTGCTGCAGAGCATGGAGATGGCTCAGAACCACTCTGTGAGGGATGAGCAGTGCCTGGAATACACGTGCAGCTCAGACGGGAAACAGTTAGCATTGTATGCCACTGTGCCAGACAGCCTCATCACAGAGGACCAAGGTCTGGAGGAGGTGGTAGACAGTGAGCTGCTTCTGAGTAAGGACAGAGCTAACGGGACTGACTCAGCTGGAGAGAGTTTGACCACCACAACCTCTGAGTTGAGTGATCCAGCTCCCTTCGGTGCTGCTGTAACTAAAGAGATGCTTGAAATCGTCCTGGATGGAAAACTAACTTATTGCCAGGAGGAAGAGAAAAGCAACAACATGATGGTGGAGCAGGCCATCCAGACTGATGTAGTGCCATATAGCCTAGATGTGGAGCAGCTCATTCAAAACATCTTCAGAGCTCAAGATACCTGCCCTCTGAGCCCACCTTCTTCACTGAAGGAATTGGGTGAATTTTCTCTTGGAAGTTTCAGTGATTCTGGTATCATAGTGGACTTAACTCCAAGTGATCCCAATTCTGCCATCCTTTTGTCTCCTATGGAGTCTCCATGCAGGAAGGTGGAGCACGGAGTTAATGAAAACCGTTTCATGAAAGAACTTGATTTTACAGAACCTCATGATGATGAAGCCTTTGAGTATGTCAATACAGGAATAAAGAGGAGATACTGGAGCAGCAGCCTCCTCGGAGATCTTCTGGCTGTAGCAGCCCCTGTTGTACCGACTATTGTGTGGGCTTTGAGCACTCAGAGAGGAGGAACAGATCCTATTTACAATATTGGAGCGTTGCTCCGTGGTTGCTGCCTGCTGGCCCTGCACTCTTTACGCCGAACACCCTTCAATATCAAAACCTAAAGTCTACTCTCTCCCTGGGCACCAAATGGCTGAGGCAGAGAGAGAGAAGGATGAAATAGATCATAAAAAGTTACTGTATATTCTGGCAGAGTCCATAATTTTGCTTTTGACTACTTGATTTGCACTATAAATTAGTTCAAAAACATGTTCCTTGTTTCAAAATAAAAAACTGATTATGTTTTTAACAGTATTGCTGCTTATAGGAATAGTCCTCCTGCTCCCAGGCACCAGATCCCTCCCCTGTGCTGGTGTCTTACTGGTGCCAGCTCATCTGCACAGTGAACATGACCAGGGAAGTGAGGAACTATAGCTAGTGCTTTTTTATGTTTGATTGCTGAGCTAGCATTAAGCTCAGACACTTTCCATGGATAGTTCACTGAGCACTTTGAACTGGCTTAAGGGTGATGTGAGATGTGCACAGGGAAAAATGGCTGGAGAAAGGTGGGATATTTCTCTAAACAGCACTAACCTCAAACATCTGTGAAACTACAGTGTTAAGTAACTGACATGGAGACTCACTCCCCTTAGGATATCACACCGTGCTCCAGAAAGCATGCTAGCACTTTCCATTTGTTGTCCCAAGTGTCACTTCAGTTTAATGGTAAAACCCATATTCCCCAGGCAGCTTCCAGCATATCTTTTGTGCCTGTCTCGTGTAGTGCTCTTCTCAGTCGTGCAATTGCTTGAGCATTTCACTGGTCTTGTGTGTATACAGGGACTGTAACCAAATTATGTACACTGTTGGGAGTACTCACACTTGTTACAATGATAAGGGATAGGCGTGGATACACTTTGACTCTTAATGTTGTTTTAAAGTCTTAATGTATTGGAACCTGATAGTCTTTTGAGCCCTTTGAAATACTATGTATAAATGTATGGTGTTTTAACTTATTGTTTATTTAATTGCTTAATTGTAAATTACCTTTATAATCACAAGTTCAGTAAAGCATGATAGAAATGTCAAACGTGTGAATCTTTTACTGTAGCAAAGATTAAAAAAATAGCCCTTCCCAGCTGAGCTGGCAGGTAGAGGCTGAGCTGGGGGAGATACTGTATTCGGTACTGTTCAAGAGAAAACCCGAGTACAGCTCCAGTCAGTCTGCAGATGCTCACACCACCCGCTCTGCCACCTCATGCTGCATTCATAGTGACCTAATCTTTAACGCAATGCAATCATCCTGAAAGCTGTAACTTCACATTGCTGCAATCCCAGAACAGTATCAGTCTTTCTGGCATTTACCAGAGGTTCAAAAGGCCTCATTTAACCCAGCTGACAGTCATGCAGTCTCAATGTGCACACTGTGGCCATCAAATCATGTCCAAAACTTAAGATCTAAGAACAGATCAGAGGGCAGTGCTACCCAACAGATGAACCAGTGGGGTTTGTCTGGCTCCACCCATGCTTTCAACACCTCTAGCCATTTAAACCTCACTAGCCTCCTGTTTTCCCCTTCAAGCAAAACAAGTGTAGTATTTCCTTGTGCAACCCAAAGCAGAAGGGGTCCAGCGAAGCCTGACACTGCCATGCATTGCTCTGCAGCTTTTGGGAAGGGAGTTATGAGTAATTCACAAGCAAAGAATGTAACTGGCCAGTGTGCAGGGAGCATTTGCAACGCTCAAGAGCGTGATAAACACACTGACCCTTACAGAGGTGACTTGGGCACCTTCCATGTCCCTGTGATGACTGGGTTGTGAATTATTTTGTGTTTGCAATAGATATTCCAGAGGCTTAATTAAACATTACATTAAGGAAGAGAACTCTAACAGATAATTTGATGTAATGCAGTCCCCAAGAGTTCACAGGGATGGACATGAGAGCCTCTCGCTTGCTTTGCCATAACTTCTTTCCCATGCTCTCCCACCTTGCCACCTGCAGCCAGCTGGCTTGCCCTATGACAGTGCTGCAACACATGCTGCTCAAAGGTCATTTTCAAAAGCTTTTAAATTATATGGACTCAAAGAATCAATAGTTGGAGGGGTTAATATAAATTTTACACAACCATGGAATTTTTTAATTCTTAGATACCTCCTCTTGGGACTGAAACATATTAGAGAAAATACCTTATTCTTACTTCAAAAGTGTGTCTTTGCAAGGCCAAGAGAGCAATATTTTACAAGTGATGTTACCAACTCCATTACAGTGTTGCATTTCTCTTTTACAGCCACTATTGTTTCAGTGATCTTTGCTTCGAGTGATTGTGAAATGGAGCATAATTTTGAGGAAAAAGTGATCTTCAGTTCTAGGAGATGCATTCACCTGCAACTACATGGATGGGTTTCCTCTGCAGCAAGAGGCAACAAACCTACACTTAAAAATATCAATAGGCCAAACTCATTTCAAACCATGTTTTGGGCAGGCTACATTTAGGTGTAGTGTTTCTAAATGCGCTGTTTACAACATCAGACACCAACACCAGCATAACATCAAAGTTTCTTCCTGCCCTTAAAATTTTTTTCAGTCTGCTCAGCTCTCATAAGGCATTTAACTGCACTCAGTGAAAGGTGACATTCCTGATAAAAGGTCCTCACTGATTTCTATCCAAAATTCAGCTCACATCCAAACCTCTACCTTTGCTCTCCCACACTTCAGGGATCTAGACAGCTCAAGGTGCCCTTTTTAAGAAGAGGCCTGAAGTACCATAATAAATGCTCCCGTCCCAGACCTTGTGGGGACAGGACTTTGTTCCATAATCCATAGGAAGACATGCCAGTTCTTGCTACAAACACACCATCTTAATTTTTTTCCTTCTATTACACTTTAGTCTTAGTCATGTCTCACCTGGATCCCACTGGTGCTGGGCAGAGTAGCCAGGAGAGGACCATCAGCCTTCAAACAGTTCAGTAAAAACTCCCATCCTTCTGAGTTGAGATGCTGCTCATACCCACACCTGTACCACACTGGAGAAGTCTTGCCTCAAAACGTGCAGGTGTGGAGGACATGCAGCTCATAGGCTAAGGGTAAAGATAGCAGATGTTTGTTTGAATTCAGCATAGGAATCAAGTCAGCTCCTTGCCAGGTTGAAGGGATGCCTGCTGATAATCCCCTTAATCATTTTCTTTCTAACGCAGGAACAATAAAGCCTTTCTTTAATACACAGCTCAAGAGGTATCTGCATGCCCCTAAAGCTGCTGAAAATGCTGAGGCTCAGGCACTGACCCCCTTCCCACCAGATTCACCTGTACCCTTCACAGAATCACAGAATGAGTAACACTGAAAGGGAGAGAAAAGGAGCAGCCTATGGCAGCAGGAGGGAAGGCAAACAAGTGTACATAGTGGGTGTACAGGATCCCTCAAGGAAATCAAACCAAGGGAAAAGATAGTAACAGAGGAGCAGCCTCATGGGAAGTTTAGAAAAAGTATTTTCATGTTTCTTGAAGATAAAAATCAAAATATAGCATGAAGGAAAGGAGAAAGCACAGGAAAAAGATGAAACAGGTAATGCATGGGTTGTTACCATGCAAGAGACTTCCTCTGGGAGCAGTGTCCTCCCTACTGGCATCATGCTGGCACAGGGCAGAAATGGGAGGAATCTCTAGAGCAGCAGTGCTTAAGTCTGGGCAGTTAGACAGAAGGAAGAACAGCACAGCAGTATGACAGCAGGAGGGAACACAATGCAGGACTGACACACCGAAGGGGGCAGCACCCAAAGGTTTTTAAAATGGCTGAAGGCTCAAAAATCAGATGTGCTTACATGATGTATTCAGGGACGTAGTTTACAACATATTAACTAACCCATCTGTTGTTATTTTTAATAAATAGTATTGATTTGGATCTATTTGGCACTGTCTCAGAAAAAGCAACAGTAAGCACTATTTTTTTAAAAATGAGATGCAGCTTTCAACAGGTTTCACCTTAAAACAGGCAGGAGATAGTCAGTTTCCCTGCCTTTTGTCAGCAATAGTGAAAGAATTATGACTGGTATGTCCTTCTTCAATGCTGTTAAAAGGACAAACACAGATTATTACTGAAGTTTATTCATAAACTTCATAATCTCCCATCCATTGGCAGGTATTTCAGAGATGTGTGGTTGGAGCAGATTTATTTGCCATAGTGCTGCATTGAAGTAACTCATTCTACTCCAGCCAGAACATGTGTGCAGAAAATATGCACAGCAGTGTAGCCTTCTAAATATATTTTGAAATCTAACATCTAAAAATTTTAGTCAAATCAGTTGACTTGTGCAAGATTTAAAACT
This sequence comes from Sakesphorus luctuosus, assembly GCA_013396695.1. Classification (NCBI taxonomy): domain Eukaryota; kingdom Metazoa; phylum Chordata; class Aves; order Passeriformes; family Thamnophilidae; genus Sakesphorus; species Sakesphorus luctuosus. The sequence goes on from VWZD01000346.1 coordinate 200,839, forward strand.
ACATGACAAGTATATGAAACATTTGTACACTTTTCTCCATGACTAAGGCCATTAAAAGCAATTCTTACTGTCTTGTTTTCTCAATTACTTATCTTTTAAGGAATACTTGGTGCCAGAACCCACTACAACTTAGTTAAAAATTCTATTTGTCTAAGCAGACAAGATCTAGTCATATGGCTCCCCATCCCTTCCCATTCTCTTATAACTTCACTGCCCCCTATAGGCACAGGAAACAAGTCTCAGGCATAGATTGTGCTGACTTCACTTACCTGTCATAAGGTAAGAAATCCACACAACCCATGAATTCAGGATAACAGCAGACACACAACAGAAGATGGAAAAGACTTCCACTAAAGCACTGGGCTGGACACAAGCAGCACATAGATCCCCCTCCTCCCATACACCTCTCTTTGCAACAGACATCAAACCTCGTCTTCACTAAAGCACTGCTGCCTTCTGCTGAACATTTACCATGCACACTTTACCAGGGAAATTCCAGTGTAAATACATACAGTAAGTGTACAAAAAAAAAGGAAATTTGAAAAGTGCTTGTAACTGAACTGAGAATTTTCAAACTAGCATTAACAGAAGGACATGATTTTTTTTCTCAAATTATACCTGTGCAACAAGTATAAGGTGTGAGGATTTTTTTTCTTAACTGTAGGAAATACAAGATTTTCTGCTAGAAATATTTACCAATACAAGTAAGTGACTAAAATGCTCGCTTCCATTCACAACATCAGCCTTTGTAAAAAAGGTGCACCACTCTTGTGCTGCTAGCCATTGCACTGTCACATGTAAATGGACAAGGGAGCATCGGCCGCTGCAAGTGACAAAGTGACAAGAAATCCACTTGTAGCGTTCAGCTGTAACTTGTGCTCTACTGTTGCATAACCCACCAGGAGCACATTTTGAGTTGCAGGTCATCCATAACAAGTTATTTTCTTCTGAATAGGTAAATATGATCTCCTATGGAAAACTCTGAAGTGTTTAAATACTTTGATAAAAAGGCAAATGTAGATATTCTTTATCAGGCAGGAAGCAAAGGGTTCTTTAAAACTGTTTAATTACATGTTTCAGGTAAGCACAGACAATACAGTAGATTTCCCACCACTTAATATTTACATTCTTTTCTCTAGGCTTGAGCTGTTCATTAAGAGTGTTTTTCAATCAACATTCTTGTCAATCACCTTTGCTGCAAAGAAGGGTGCTGGAATAGAACTACTGCAGGAAACATTCCATCAAGGCATGATTTTCTGTGGGGGTTTTCTCCTTTAAGGTAGTTCAAGATATTTTGGAAAAATCCTGGCTTCTGAGATGACCTGAAGAATGCATTGAAACCAAGCAGTGCATTGAAGAGTCCTATAAATAGTTAAATCAATACCCATATGTAGAGTTGAAATTCTCCTTTCACCAGCACTGCCATTGATGGCTGGTTTCTGTTAGGACAGTTTTACACCAATTTTGTTTTGCTCCTTTTTCATTAGCCTTTGTGCCTCTTTCTCCATTTTCTTTCGTTGTTGTTCTGCTGCTCTCTTTTCTCTTTCTGCTATCTTCTGTTGTCTGCAATTAAAGAGAACATAAACTGCTAAATAACAGGAATCCAGTTTTCAGCATGGTTATACCCTAAGTTCCTGTCAATACATAGGTTATTATAACTAATAAAAACAGAGCTTCAGTCTACAGTAGTTAGAACAATTATCTGAACTGTTAATCAGAACAGTTATTCTTTCACTGTGCTGAAGTCTTCTTTTCAGAATAATCTAGAATCACAGAATACCCTGAGCTGGGAGGGATCCACAAGGATCATCAAAGTCCAACTCCTGACCCTGCACAGGACAGCTCCAGGAGTCACACGATGTGCCTCAGAGTATCATCCAAACACTACTTAAACTGTCAGGCTTGGTGTTGTGACCACTGCCCTGGGGAGCCTATTGCAGTGCTCAACCACGGACTGGATGAAAATCTTTTCCTAATTTCCAACCCAATCCAATCAAGTCTTAGGCAGTAATATTTGTTCAATAATTTTCCAATCTAAAAGCCACTGAACTGTCAAAGATTCAAAGTGAATTAGTGAGAGTTTAGGACAATTGTAAGGCCTAATGCAAAAAATAAAAGTCTGTCTAATGCTTTCAGTAGCAAGAGTCCCCATCTTTTCAAATTCACACCAAATCAGTTTGGCTTGTGTCCCTCCTTTCCCTTAGCAGAAGCATCAGTAGTGACCCCCTTTGTAATGCAAGTTCTACAAACATTTTTGTCATGATTAGATGTGATGGTATCTTCAAATACTCCCCATCAGGAGTTGAGGATCTGTGTTGTACACTATTGTCTGCTACAAATATAAACAATAATCCTTAAGGAAATAAGAAAATAATTAAGAAGTGTTCAGTTGGGTATCCTTTTAGCATTAATTCCTGCAATTATTATAAAACTCCAGACATCATTCTCTTAGCTCAAAGAATCTGTCTATAGAAATAGGTTTCCCATTGCAACAAATACGTAACTGACTACAGCAAACCTAGAAAGAACATGAAAAAAATTCACTCATTTTATTCCCCTGCTTTAGCTAGAACAAATTATTGCGTGGTGCAGGACCAATAACTAGATCCATACTCAAACTGACGTGTTGCAGCTCTCGCCTGTATTGCCCAAGTATGTCACTTCTGCTTTGGATTCAACTTCAGCTTCATTAATTTCAAAAGGTGACATTTAACACAGATTTAATAAGAATAAAGAACTGGTTATTAAAAATGAATGAAGAATTCTACCTGATGACGCAGTAAGGAGTTAAATTTAGATGTATCTAAATTACCTGTGCACATCCACTTACATGTGTAAAACATACAAAGTTAAAAAGTATTATCACCTAAAGCAACCTTCTCTGGTAGATTCCAACTATGGACAAACTGGGAACACAAAACTTCTAAATATTTGAGGTCCTGAGCAGTACCACAGGTACAAAGTCTACATACTATCTTTGTATTGGACAGGAGAGAGTGCACTTATTCAATACCTTCATTGTTTCCCTTGATTGATTATTAACCGCCAGAAGTTTTCCTGTACTCTACTAAGCTGCTCTGTTGTCAGTCATAGAAGAATGAAATTTGTCATTCACATCAGGATCTACCTCCCAAGTTTACAGCAGCTCAAAAATTTTGGGGCTTTCTGAGATCATCACCAACTATTCTACATTCCACCTGAAAGCCAGACAGTTGACAGTGCTGTGACTCAAGCATATGCCGAGTAATATTTGTCACTTTACAGTAGGAGATTTTCTTATATTCCCCACACCTCTGAACTGGTGTAAAAGGGAAGAAGTGCTATGTACACCAGCCAGTATGCAGAGAGAGTAGCTTCAAAAAGCCACATGAGGTATTTAGCAATGCTGATGAAAATCCTCATCATAGCGGCGGTACTGCGCCCTCTATGGGCCGAGAAATCGTATTCGGTTACACCCAACGAGAGAGACCTTCACATTCACCTCAGAGCAACTGGTCACTAAAAAATACAAACAAATAGCTACTATAAACCAGAAATGCATGAGCTTAACTGTTCCCACTGGGGAAAACGGCTTCACTGGTAACAGAAATTCTGAAGCTGCAAATAGGTATGTAGAATTTTCAGAAGAAACCAAGTTCCAGTTTATCATCCGCTACACTGATTCATCCATGACTGGAAAATTTTAGTGTATTCCTGCCCAGAATCTGCTGGAGAGTGATTCCAGGGAGTGCTTGGCCTCGAATACATGCTTATTTCAACTGTCATGCTTACACACTGAGTCACCAAAGAGGCCACAGGATAGTCTTCTCTGCCATTTAGCAAGCCACAGCCCAATTTTGCATGATTGATCAGCACTCCGTTACCACACAAAAATTATCTAATACTTCTAAACACTGTCTGAGCACCAACAGGTACCCAGACACATCTGTCTAAGGGAGACCTTTACTTTTTCCACACACTCATTTCATTCTCAAAAAGCACCACTGGAGTACAGTCAGCATTAACACTCTGGAATGTTAGCGGGACTCTGTCCTCCATTTAGCAGTCTAAAATCCTATACATGCTTCTTTCAACTGTTATGCTTATGCACTAAGTCACCAGAGAGGCCACAGGATCATCAGAAAATTTTGTAGAGCAGGATGCAGACTCCATACCACTTCCATACTGCAGTCTGTCAAAAACAGAGCCAGGCTTGTCAAGTACTATACTTAAGTTTTCTGTTTAAAGTTGGATGTTAAATATATCACTAATGTCTACTGCAAGAGAAATATTAAATCCAGCAGGTATTTCCCATCAATCTTGTTAAAAATCAGCCAGCACTTCCCTCATTTACAGATAAACACACAAAGGTCTTGCTTCACACAGCTGGGATACAGCTTACACAATGACCAGTTGTACTGAGGTAGCCAGTGGCATGCCATAGAGACAGCTACAGTTCTGATCATGTTCTAGCTACTGGAAATATTTAGACACATACACATCCCTTCTATAACAAGTAAATTTTTATACTTTTTAGTGTGGTCAAGAAGGAATTTCATTAAAATTAATAACTTGAGCTGAAGCGTTTCAATAATAAAGATGGCAGGCTGAAATTTTTGTAATAGCTTCAATCCAATAACATGGCAGTTTGAAAAATGAAGGTTTGGGGAAAACCTCACTGCTATTGAGGTTCTATCTAATGAGAATCTATAAGAGATCTCTCTTCCTAAGTACTCTAGAGCATGAATCTGACAGTTGGCAGACAATATGCCTTTGACCATCCTGGAAATATCCACTGAACAAATTTTACACTCCAGAAGTAAACAGTCATAAACATACACCAGATCATTTTAGTAGCTAATTTGTACAGGACAAGCCAGTGCTTTGGAAAGTTCGAATACTACTTTTGATAGTCCTAAAAATATGTGTAATGAAATGGGGCAAGAGTTAAGTAAAGTACAATGCAGCCTCTGCAGTTACCCAAACAAGTTGGTTTACTTCTCAGTTTAAAAAGAGCAGCATTTTTCATTGTTGTACATTTAAGGCTCAGTAGACTGCACATTAGAGATTAAAGATCTTACTGAGCTTATTTATATTCTTTATGAGAAAAATTACTACCCTTGAAACAAAACTATCCCAAAGACACATCATTCATATCATAAAGCTCATACTTCTGTTATACATTACTGAAAGACAAGACCTGAAACAGAACTGAAGTTTAAAAAAACCCAATATATTGACTAGAATGTACATATAGAGATAGATGTTTAAGTTTACAAAAGTATTTGCATTATAACCCTATTCTCACATGTTAAGCTGCTACAGAGCAAGACTGGCAGATAATAAATTGAAACAATTATGATTAATGCATTGAAAGTGCACGGTGACTTCCCTTGTCTTATTGTACCAATTGAAAAAAGTACATTTTTCAAAACATTAAAAAAATAGTTGATTGTAATCCTTTTATTTCTTTTCCCAAAATACCTTTTTCCCTTTAAAGATTCACAGTTCTAGAAAAACTTTTGAATGTATCACGTCTTTATTTCCTATTATCACTATTGGATCACAGAAGCCATGTATTTGTAAAGTCCAGTCTGGGGCTGGTTACCTGATAACATAGAAAGCAATAAATTTTGATAAAACCTTAAGTCACTACAAAGCCAAATCACTGTGTGTGATTAATTTAAACTCAGTTTGCACCTCTTTACCCTCTGTACTTCTCCTATGTGTTCTTAAAAGGAAAGAATAGAACACAAACAGATCAGACGAAGTATTCACTCTAACTTTGTGCAAGACTTTGGTTTTACATTCAGCCTTATCAGCCAGTTCAGTTAAGTTCACCAGAAAAGCATAGCTCCTACAGGGGTTCCAAGAATATACTTAGTACTTTATTTTCTATCCTGGACTACTTTTACTCTAAGCACATGGTTATGATCTTTTTATAAGGACATCAAGTGGTATTTCACTTAATCAACTTCAAACATTATTTGTTCATAATAAATCATTGGCATTGGTGAGGCATTATTGGGACAGCTTTTAGCAGGCACATGCATGTGCATATATTAATGTGTTGTTCCAATGTTCCAGTGATTCTCAGATTTCCCCTACTATTTCATTCAGTAAAATGGATTAGACCCAAATGTCTTCTGCCAAGTACCAATTACATAGAGATTAGATGCACAAAAATAATTTAACATGTGCTTAAAATTCTTAGCACTTACCAGAAAGGTGTTCCAACAAACAAATTTGATTCTTTCACAAGTGTCACATTAATTTCACTTACCTAAGAACTTCTTCTGCCTGCCAGGCAGCATCTTCCTCTTCTTCCCAGGCATTGGTATTTTCCTGCCAAGTATCCAAGTCCCCCAGTTCAGGCTGAAAAAAAAGAGAAGCTCTAAGCACATGGAAAAAGATAGAACACTGGTGTGTGACTGCCGGAGTGGCTCCTGGATGATGAGACAAGAAAGTTTCCTTAACATCCATTTTTAAACTTACTGCTTCAGACTTACAGATGTATTCAAGATATGGCAGTGCTTCTCAACTTTTTACTATACTTTTGTCTATACCTTTTTCCCTCTCTAATACTGAGGTTTTCCAGTTGTCAAATAGTTTTATGGACAAAAGCAGGAAGAAAGGACTGAAGTGCATTTTTGGTTAAGTGGAAATAAATTGAGCAGATTAAAGAACTAGATAGTGCAAAAGTTCTGGAAGCTGCATGGACGAACCAACATGTACATACATATGTTTGCATGTCCAGTATCAGCTGAGTGACACTTTTACTCACTGAAAGGCTTTCCTGAACTGCTTTCATTATGGACAGTGTAGGGAGGTGGTACAACCACCCTGTACTGCTTCCTGCCTAGAGACTTTTGTGCACTACCTAACTAAAGCAGAAACACTGCTAAAACTGGCAAAGGCCAGTGGAGGGAAAGCATCTCCTGCTAAATGCCCAGGCTGTTGGGTAACGAGAATATTTTTTCAAAGGCTAAAGAGCGAAAATTAGGAGACTGTTAGATTACAATCCCTACAGAAAGGGAGAAGCAGAAAGTTAAAAATAGGTCCAAGATAATAAAGCAAAGGTAACATAAGAGGCTTTCAAAAAAGCTATCTACTCTTCTTAGTAACTTACTGCATAGAATCCAAAAAACACACAGTTCATTGGTTTAGCAGATTTCCAGGCACAGAAGTGTGTGGAGGTATATCTTTTTATCACTGATCTGTCAATTCTCTCAGTAGAATATATTAGTTAAAATTAGATGAACCACTTCATTCTTTGAACTAAATATTCAATTTTAAAACAATCTACATAATTCCACAACTCTTCTTCTTAGTCCGCACAATGTAGACTTTAGACAGACTATTCCTTCCCCTCCAGAATAGTCATTTAACCATCAAGTACAAGATCAATACTTACCGATTGGTGAATAAAAGGAATATCTTGTGTAGCTGCTAATCTGCTAGAGAATCCTGTGTTTCCCTCTGGGATCCCAAAATTTAAAGGCTCTCGTTTCTTAATAACTATCTGAAAATATTCAAAAACAGGAATAAAAAGGAGTAAATTAAAGCACACACATTCTTTGGTGATCATTTAGCTATGTGCCTGTGAAGGTTCAGCTACACAACACCACACTGTGTCTCAAACTCGGTCAGATTCTTGAAGCTGTACAGCCAAATGAACTGATGAGTGAAAGATACTAAATGCAAAAGACAAGAATTGCCCCTCGCCACATTAGCTTCTTCTTTAGTCACACGGAAACCTATGACTGTAATCAAGACAGAAAATGGGCACAAAGAATTACAGATCAAATAGCCACATCTCCCAGTACTCATAGAAGGTACCAACTATGTGACATATTTCTTGGAGAAATCCTGCTTCTGTGATAGGTCACTGTAAGATACGACTCCCGAGGGCAGTGCTGTCCGCACTGCTGTACTGCACTGCAATGTGAGCTCTCAGCTACTTCAACCACATATCTGTTCAGTTTCAATAGCTGCAAATTCTCTATCACATCAACTAGTAAAGCTCCATGCTGGTCTGGCCAAAAAACATGTACTAGTGCTTCTACCAAAAGGCATAGCATATTAGCAAATTTAACATGGTTGCTAAAATCACATACCCCTCCTCTGTCTTGAACACAAGTCACAAACTTATTTAGTTTAGGTCTACTTTAAATCCCTGCTGTTTCCCAGTGAAGTAGATTCACAGTTCCAATGAGTGTACAAATGCAAGAAAGGAAACTAGACTAGACAATCTTATTTAGCAATGACAGACTGTTATGTGACTGAAGTTCTACTGCCAAATAGATGGGTGTAGATGAGTGGTCACATGAGGAGATTCTACCTCAAATCTTGGGGTTTATACTGAGCCAACATTCAGTGGAAATACAAACATAAATTCGTATTTAAGGGTGGTAAGTAGGCCAAGTTAACAGGAATGTTCTTTACAGTGCCTGCAGTCATCCCTAGAGATACATTTAAACTAAACTCAGTATACAGTGCTCAGACAGCATAGACTCTTCTCCAGTTTTGTTCTGAACCTGAAGGTCATTCTATTAGGCAAATAATGTCAGTGGGCATAAAGGAGAAATCTACTTCTCCCCAGTCCTCCTCTGCCCCTCAGATTTTGAAAGATCAAAATCATTAGAAGAATTTAGTCCACAGAATACTGCAGATGTGGAATGTACAGAAAACGAACACCAGTATTAGCTCCAGTTCATAGGACCACAGGAAGATTCAAATTGGAAGGGGCCTCAGAAGGCCTGTAACCCAACCTCCTCCTCAAAGCACTGTCAGCTCTAAGGCTGATGAAAGTACTCTGGACTTATCCACTTGGGGCTTGAAAACTTTCAGAGATGAAGCCTGCACAACTTCTCTGGTAAGCTTTTCCATTACTTGACAGTCTTTATTGTGAGGTTTTCCAAATGGCTCAAAGATCTGGAAGTACTAGCTGAAAGATTTGCACACAGAAACAAAATTTGCACTTATGAGAAGTTAAATCAGCATTTATTTACAATGTTGATGTTCCTGCAGATATAACCTTCTGTCTTGTCTACATAATAAAAACAGCTACTTGAAGAGCAAGCTATTTTGAAATACCAGTTCCCTAATTCCAGCCTCCCCAGTATATAACTTGGCTAAACAGGTAATTATTGTTTTCTGAAACTGTAGATCTGCTCCCTCAGACTTCAGTAGAACAGGGCATAGAATGTCTCTGTTCAAACACTGGAAGAGTATGAGTACAAGCTCCTTAGTACAGTGTCCCACTTTCAGAATTAAAGTGACTAGACAGTTCTCACATTATACTTCCCAGAACCTTCAGAATATGAAATTATTCCTAAATTTTCAATGACATTAAGACTGAAGATATAAACATGAACTAGCATCATATTGTTAAGATCTCAAAGTGTCAACATTTTTAACAGGACATGTTAAACTACACACCAGCATCTATTCCCATTTCAACAGGACAGCTTAATTTTACTGACAGCACCTTCTGTAAGCTGATGATTAGTTATAGCCAATTTTAAAGCAAGGAAACTCCACTGTAAGTGTAGCTGAAAGTACAAGACTTACTTTTTGAGTTTTTCTAATAGTCGGTGTCATATCTTTGAAATAATCAGGTTCCATTTGTTCCAAAGGATTTTGCTGAGCAGCCACATTACCATTGCCACCTTCAATCTTCACACTGGTAGGTGCATCTTCATCCCACGAAGACCAGTCTTCTACTTCAGGCTGAATAGAAAGTACACAGCACAAGTTAATGCTATCTGCAAGTAAAAACTTGCCTTATTGTGTCTTGCTAAGATATATAGTTAATATTATATAGCATATTATATCTTTCCTGGATATATAGCAACCCAGTTGCAGCACTGGGATAATCATTCTGTTAAGGGATTATCTATTAAGTCACCTACCACTTTAACAATTACCTGTTTAGGAACAGATGAATAATCCACTGTGGTTGGCAAAGTTATTTGGTCTCCACTTAACTTTCGTCCTCTTCCAGACCTGAAAGAAAAATGTAGGATTCCTCCAAGCTCTGAAAACATGAGCACTAAGTTTAAAAAAAACAAAAAGGAAGTCTGAGAACAGTACTATTGAAAATACTCATGGCTAAAACATTTAGTGCTTCAACTACCTTAGTATTAACTACTGCCAGTAAAAGTCTGCTAAGCAAAGGAATTTCATAATGAATTTAAAACAGTGTTCACATGAATTTTGAAGTGCAATTTATTTTTTTAACTGTAGCAGAAATAGAGGAGAAAGACTTTCGAGAAATAAGAAAATGGACAAATTAACTCAATTATTTGCACAAGTCAGTTACAATTTTTAGACTGTCAGTGCTTATAAAGCAAGCACTAGCATTCCACATTTGTCAAAGAACTTTTCTACTGTACACTGAAAAATTTTTCTATGTCTTCAATGTTAAGCTGTGTGTAACAAATCGCTTTCTGAGCTGCTTGATTTGAAAGCCCCTCTAGTTTTTCCTGCAAAGTCTAAACAGATGTAGAGCAAGATTATGCAAGTTAAGAGTTTTTGTTCAATTCATGCTTCTACTAAAAGAACAGTTTCAACGCATTTCAGCAACTACATCAAATCATTTTAATTGAAAACAAACACTAATGCATTGCTGATAAACCACCTAGATAATGACAGTATTCAAAGACCACTATAATAATTAAAATATTCTTAGCTGACATTCACTGTATTTTAAAACCTTACAACACAAGAGAATGAAATTAAGGCTTACACTCATGTTTTCCCATAAGCTTCTATAGCAAAACAGATGTATGTAATTGACCATGTGCAGCTCAGAAAAGTTAAATTTTGTTTCTTACTGATAAGAATAGAACTGGGAAACTTCAATTTGTAGTTTCCACCCATTAGTTTTAATATTATAGAACATACCACCATCAAATCAGACTAGCTGAATTGCTTGTAATATCACCTCTGCTCCATGCTGGTGAGTGACTAGATACATTTTTTTTTTTATTTTAGGACCAATAGATTCCTCCTTAGGGAACATCAGGTGCTATTTCCAAATTATCAAGTTTTATATAATTAACTCTAGTTCCTTTACAAATTTTCCTTCAAGCTGAAAAGCAACAGAGTTTAAGAGTAAAGGAAGGTAAAAACATTGTTCCCTCAAACACATTAGAGACTTCTGGTTGACTAGATTTAGGTAACATCTCTAAAGGAAACCCAAGCTTGGAAACATCTCCCTTCAGACGTGTACAACATACGTATCTTTAATACTGTTCTAAGCCATCACTTCTCTGCTTACATATATTTTCATAATATGTATATTTACATTTATATATTTCTCCATTGATATGATCTAGAAGACTCCAGCAACTGGCTTGTAACAAACACTCGCCTAGTCCAAATGATTACACTAACAAGGGTGAAGGTAGGAGGAAAGGTTTTGTCGTACAACATGGGAAAGAGTATGCTACACAAAGCAGCACTGAGGAAGGCCACCTATCTCCACTTCTACACAGGGAACAAGATGCTTACAGGAACAGTTGCTTCACAACCATCGTTAGATAGATACTGATCACCACTCTGAATGTCACATGCCTCCAGAATTCTTGCTTTGGTTCTTCCTTACTAATCAGCAACATCCACATTTCTCAGCTGGAGAAAATAACTAGAGATTTTAAGCAGAATTAAGTTTCATCTCTTTTTACACTTACATGTTTTATTTCCTGGAAACTGGACTCAGGCAAGCTGTTGTTTATCAAAAAAAGATTTAACTAAAGAGATGACTCGTACTATATGTAAGCTCTACACTTACTAGAAAGATACATAAACTCTACAGGCACTTGTTCAAATAAAAACCCCAATATAAACTATATAATGCATGTAAGTACTAGATCACATCCGTTGAATTAAAATGCACATTTAATTAAATCACATTTGCTGGTTGTCAGGTATACTCATATGAAGGGGTAGATTACAAGGCAACAAAATTTATCAAGCTACACTTTGCAGCTGACAGGGAACAGGATAAACGTCTGTAGTTAATGGACTGAATTAGTTTGATCCACTGACTTGTTTATCTGAAATATTTTAAATTTTCAATCCTTCAGCTAAATGCTATTCACCAAAGAAAAGGTTTTGTACTTTTTTTACTTCCAAGCATTTCTCAGCTGTTCATTTCATGGTTTTAGTTCATGCAGTTGAAAGAAGGATGGAAATACTGTTATTACATCTACAAAACAATTACCTGCTTATAAAAACTATCTTAACACTTAGAGAAATGACAAGTCCACATAATAGAGAAGTTATCATCAACTCAGTGTTCTGACTTCTTTCAGAACTTGAACAGCAAGTATTCTTAATTTAATTTGGGATTCAAATCATAGAACTAAGGTTGGCATCTATATAGTTGTATGCAGCATTAAAATGTCCCTTTTTAAAGCATCACTTGGTCTGTAGTAAATTTACCAGCAGGTTGGGAGCTTCCTCTTATTCTTTGAATAAGTAAAGGCAAAGAGGAAATAAACAGTTATTTTCTGTCTACCACATATTCTGCATATGCTTTAACCTCATTGACAAAGTTCCTGTCATCATACACAAAAAGAAAATACATTTCTCCAGACTGCTATTTGCTGATGTAAAACAACATGCTGCAAGAGCAGCAAGAAGCACAGTAGGTCATGTGAGAACACAGTGCCAAGATCTGCCCCAGGTACTGAGCTACTCTCTTACTGAACTCTACCACTACACAACTCTAACTCTTGAGGGTTTGAGAATGCTTCTCAGTACTACACCACTGCATTCAAGAGTCAAAGGAACACTGCATATGACTTCCAAGAGTATGAAAAAAAAAAAGTCATCATTCATCATTTAACTTCATTGAACTTCCATCACTGTCCTACAAACTCTTGAAAGAATCTTCAACAGGCAGAAGGATCTGAAGTCTCAGGCAACAGGTTTTTGACAAATCAGGATGAGAATTGCTTATATTTATAGTGAAAGACAACGGCCTGATGACAGGGTGGATGCTGCCACTAATTGAATCTCTTAAAAAACAAACTATCACTTGCCAAGTATTTTTAGAAAACATGGAAAACAGCTTTCTTTCTATTTTGACAAGGAATAGTTTTAAAAGACAACTTTAAAACCCTATCGTAGCTGTTTAGAAAACCTCATTGAGCTATCATACAACAAAATGCACTCACAAATGCACTACACAGACTTCTGGAACTCTGAAAACATGCAAATTAAAGAATGAATTTGACTTAGTTTTCATCTGTCTTGATTGTTTTGCAATTAGTAAAATCAGAATTGGGAAAATTGAGGGTGGGTGCTGGTAGAAGAAAAGTGCAAGAACTTGTAATTGAAAAAGAAAATGCAACCAAATTAAATAAGACATTTTTACCTGCATATTAACTTTTTAATGAAAGAAAGCACTGCTGCCAGGCAAGTACAGACTTTAAAGAGGCGAAACTGTGTTATGGCCATGGTGAGAAACCCTTCCTGCAAAAGAAAAAAATTAGATGCAGAGGATTATACATCTTTATACAGTTCTTAAAGCCAACTACCTTAGTTGCTGCTAAGCAAGGAGCATTCTGTGAAACTGTATTAATGCAAGAAAAGATGAGGTACCTGCAGCAAAGATGCCACCTGCTTATTTATAAGGACATTCCACTGAAGTAAATAATGCAAGTTTCTAATGTACATGGCCTTTAAAGAAACAGCACATAATCATAGGTAAAGTCACAGTTAAAAGACACTTTTAAAGGGAAGTGCAGACAACCAGTTGCAGTGACAGTACAGCTGATACATTTCAGACACTACCAGTGATATTAAACTCTGGCAATGCAAGGAGAGCAGAATAATTATCAGAGAGAAGCTCATGCTTACATGAGCATGTCTTCCATATACAAATTATAAATTTAGTCATGAAGTCAAAAAATAAAATTGGCTTTTTAAATTTACTTTCCATTTTGATGGAAAGGTATAGGAATAAACATTGTTTATTTTAGAATCAGTGTTGCTGAAAAATCATCATCAAAGAAAGACTGTTCATGTTGTGTGCACTACGGCACCAGTTCACCCCCGGATCTATTGATATTTCTATGCCAGACTGGATCATGATAGCAAACCCAGCCAAGAAAAAACACTTTGGCTGAAGCCACTCCTGTTGGTTGCAATTTTTCAGTGACAATGTCATAATCTAGAGAATTTATACTCAGCAAATCACATCATTTCAACAGATCACCTCAAACAGGTACTGACTGACTCAGAATATCTGTTGTAATTCAAGGATTGCTTTTCTCTCTTCTACAGGTGAACATTTCAGAGTGAACAATAAGAGGTTAGGCTTCAAAATAGCTTTTCATTATGTACATCTACACTTGTAACAACATTTTCTGTTGCAAGTTTAACGTACCTCCTGGTGAGAAGAGAAGGCAGCCCTGTGACATTTTCCTCAGGCCATGAGTATTCCATTGAAGGACAGCTTGATTTCAAATATGCTATTGCATTTAAATCACTTTTTATATTCCAGGCTTTAAGTTAGGAAGAGTCAGGAAGGTGGATCATTAGGTAGGCTGCTCCAATACTGTCCTGAGGATTTTATTAAAAAGGTACATAATGGGATTTGTGAGCTTCACGGAGCATAGATTTATTATTATCGGTGCTCATTTGCTACATAATGTAACTACTATTAAACACTCTAGTAATATAGTACTGGAAATATTGTTTCACATATAGTCCAGAACAGGAATTTCTGCTACTGAAAAATCATACAGGGTGGCTATTAAACAAACAGGCCCTTCTACTGCAAAATGGAAGGTTAAGTCAGTACATAACCACCAAAGTACAGACTGCACTGCCAAGCTGTGCAGGGCCTCAGAGGACACACATCAACTCTACTTCAACATTAGTGTTGTTTTATTTTATTTCTGTCATGGGAGACTTAAAAACGTGGAGAATCTTGTATATTATGGATTGGCTCTTCATCTAACAGAAGTAAGAAGGACTCAGACTTCCCACAAAGAAGCAAGAACAAATATCATCCAATACAATTAGCTTTTAGTTTAAAAGACTGGATCATCATTTCATATTGTGCTCAAGCACTTCCTTACCTTCCAGAATGAGCAATGTTGACAATATCACAATGACAGAAGAATGCATCAGTCAAGAATTTGAAGGATTCAGAAATAAGGGATGTTAGTGCAAGCAGAATGGATTAGATGAGATTAGATGGAAAGTTTTCTATGCTAAAAGTAAAAATTATTGTAAACTAACACTAAATTGGTGAAGAAAATACTATTTTAGAAGACACAGCTAGAGGCTATCTACCTGGCATGAAGAGCAGGTGACCTGCTGAAATGAGAATAAAGGCGCACCTTTTCTGAAAGGAAGCTTGTTTAGAAGCTCACTCCACTCTATCAGAATTCACTCTAACAGCTTGGAGGGCAGGAGAGAAAGAGGAGAATAGCATTTAATATTTGAAAGAGTAAAGCCATCTTCCCCTGTTCACACTATCTAACTGCCTTATTGGACAGTACAGATAGATGCTAAATTTAATTAAAAAAACACACAAAACCAAACTATTGATTGAAAAGCTTGTCTTAGGAAGCAACCATTACTCAAAAACCTCTGCAGACTCAGTATTATTTATACTGCAAGTCAAGGGACTTGGAAGTTTACAAAGTGCAAAACTAAAACAAAAAAAAACCCTTCAGGTGTGTCAATTACATATATACATACAAACATATATATATGTATGCATACATATCTATAAGCCCAGTTTTTCGACTCATCTCCATTTTTTCATTTATTAAATTGCATCCTGTATTTTATATTTATTCTCGACATAAAGCTAAACAACTGAAAAAAAAAAAACCTGGAATCCACAAGAAATTTGGCTTGCAGGCTTCTGAAATCCACTGATGATAAGAATTAGCCACCAAAAGTTAATCCATTTTAATCCATTTCCCAGGTCATTTGGTCATTCCTATACATGAGTGACTACACTTCCAGTATCACCAGCATGCCTGTTTGGCAGGGTTCAATAGGTTTCATCATTCCCCACAACAATCAGATACCTTGTGCCTCTTCGCTTTCCTGGTGTTATGCCAAGATTTCAGAGTTACAGCAAGACACACATGGCCACTTAACGTATTTGTATCACAGCTGTATTGCACTTCAGCTGGGGCAGAACTAGGCCCTTCAAAAGCTAGACTTGATGGTCTTGGAGGTTTTTTCCAACCTTAATGATTCTTTGCTTTGAGACAGTAAGTAATGTTTTGTCTACCTCTTCTCTGAGTGTTGATTGCACTCTTCTCAATTAAGCTCCGTACACTAGAAATTGTCAGATGCACAAGCAGAGTTTTGGCAGCAATATGCTATTAGCTAACCATAGCAATGCTGCACTAGTTTTTATACTGCTAATTAAGATATGAAGCAGAATATACACATTAATTTCAGCAATACACTAAACGCTGTTTAAAAGACAATCTTGAACGAATTATTGCCTCAAGATAAGGGCAGGTAAAGCATTTTCCCCTGAGTCTGAGATTGCACTTGAAACATGTGCATTGTTGCTCTAAGGATTGCAATACCTGAAAAGTTAGAGGTTAAACCTTTAGGTTTTGAGTTTTGTTTGGTGTCTTTTGAGGTTGGGTTTTTTTGCATTTGGGATTTTTTTAAGTTAATTAAATTGCTCAAGGTGAACAATTTTGTATTCTGAGCTAGTTGTGTGAATATAGACGTACATAGAATCTTAGTTTTCTTCAGTTCACTGCAAACTTAATTCACCCAATATTGTTACACTAAAGTTAAACAAGTTTTTAATTCTTTTCTTGTTCTTTCTCAGGCACTGAAAAGAAGCACAGCCATATATTGTGGGGGTGGCAGTGGGTCTCTGGATCCTCTAATGTCTGAGGTAATTGATGAGGAAATTGATCTTGAACAGTTCAAGGTGTATCCTTGAAAGAAGAGCAATGTGGAGCGCACTCTTAAGGAGGAGGGAGGCACCTGAACAATGTAACAGACTTTGTAGCCAGTAAAATGTTTCCATCTATGCTTAACAGAACTGAATAGCCAATTATGTGATGACACGTTGTATGCAAGAAATAGATAACAGTGAAGCTGTAACTAAAGTTCTTAGTTCTTTGCTCTGCTGCTTCCTGAGTCTGTCTCGACCTCTTCTGACGCCATAACTCACCACCCTACACCGACCATGTATCTTCCCTTTCTCATGAATGGGAAAAATAAATAGTGCAATGCTAAATGGCAGGGCCACAACATCCTGAATTCCTTTTCTTCTCTTAAGCCTTTCCTTGATAAACAATCCAAAAGGGAACTACAACTGCATTAGCAGTCAACTCTGACACAGGATGACAGAGATATAGTTCAAAGTGCTGCAGCAAGAATCCTAAAACATCTCTTAACAGATAAAGGCAAAGGTGAAACACTGGACTAAAACTGAGAAAATCTGCTAAAAGTTGTCTCACAGCTTTATACAACCTTATGCAAATCACATCTCATGCCTCAGCTTTCCATTTATAGAGCAGGAAAGAGATTCTCTTCTCGCACTTGCTGTCATATGAACTTTCATTACAACAGATACAAAGAAACAAATAAATTAAGACATGAATCCTAATTAATTTAATACTTGCGGTCAACTCAACAGTATTGTAATACACACCAAACTTAGCTGGAGTTTGACTTGTCCTACCTTCTGCTGGTAAAAAGTCACAGCGGCTACTCACATAGAAGATGAGCACAGAAAGGATTAAAGGACAACAGCAGCAAGATGTTAAACACTTTAGAGCAAGCCAGATGAGTGATGCAACTTATGCACTTTATCGATCCATAAAGGAAAGAGAATGAAGGGAGGGAAAGTTCAGAAGTCTATTAAACTGAAATATTTTTACATTGCTTTCAGTGTGCAGTAGTGGCCTTACCAAAACTCCTGGCACCTCTGACTTCACTGACAGTAGCCATCATAGTCTGTCCTCAGACAGACTGGTTAGTCAAGTATGGTGCAATAAGCAACAGTCTCACTGTCCGTCACTGTACAATGAGCACACTGTCACCTGGAGAAGCACTTCCTCTTTCACATCTAACTGTACATGCAAATACCACTTAAATAGTATTTCAACAGACAAAAACAATTCTAAAATAAAGTCACTTTGTAGCACTAAATTGCTTGAGAAACTTCTTTCCTAGTGAACTCATCTCCTTCTGTCACTGAAAAAGATGTCAAAACACTCATTATGCAGCACCTATCCTGTTCTCCTCTGTTCCTCTACAATGCCAACTGGTTTGTATGTGCAGTTTTCTTTAGATATCATCTTTGAAATACAATCTCTGCCTTGAATTACCAGTGCCTTGTGAATTGATTACATCTTCTTTCACATCAGCTCATCTGTGATTCTGGAATAAAAACATGAAGACACCCTGGAATCAGTGACTTTAACCCATATTAAACATAGCTAGATAAATAGCCAAAGGATGGAGTCTAAATCAGGACTACAAGTAACTTGTCTGAAACTGAAAGGTTCCTCTCCAAATACATATTTACATAAGGAGCAACCAAAAAAGCCTCACCCTTCTAAAGTAAAAGAAGTTAACTTCCTAGTACAAAAGACTATCATGGCCTTGAGTGTTTACATTTGTCAGCACCAAAACTCCATAATGGTCCAGTGGTTCTTTTGTGTTTTCACTAGAACAGCTGAAAAAAACCAAGCAAGCTTTCAGTGGCAAGGATAGGATTTCTTAAAAGTTTATTTTGTATGCAATTTTACAAAAGTAGAGTGGCCATGTCAATCTGATTATGAGCAGTACAAGTTAATAGGAAGATGGAATTCTATGGAGATTAGTAGACAGAGCTAAGAAAACCTGTAAAACCCTTCTCCAAATCATCTGTGTTACAAGACGCATAAAAACATTCTGTGTTTTGAAAAAGGCAACATAATGATTGAGGAACAGCATTCAGTCAGGTACTGAAAGACACAACCAGCACCTCCTGCATTTCAAAGACAGCAACCATGATTCTGTAGCCTAACCAGGGGTTCCACTTCTCTCTTTCTGGTTGATATCTGTGTTTCGATTTAATTTGGTTGGTTGGGTTTTATTTCTTCACTTTATATAGGAACATAATATTAGGAACACTGAATGTGGAGGAAAAAAACTTACCAGTCTAGACCACTGACTTTGATAAATGGATAGATAATAGCGGCATGACTGAACCTCAAAGCCACGCTACCACGGCATTAGACAGAGGAAGAGAACCCAAAGGGAAGATTAGGAGGCATCTCCTCTATCTAATTAGGTAGATGATTGCGGCATAGCTATAATATGCACTGTTGTTTCAACACTAATGTTCCAACTTCCAGTGCAAGCACCTTAACTAGGCAGTTGAGGTAACTGGGCAGGAAGACCGCTCACTCCTATAAATCATAGGTAAAGTCATCCAAGGTCCTCAAATCCAGGAGATTTCAAGACTATCAAGAGCTGCAGAAGATGTGAAAACTCAAGACAGAATGTTTTGTCCCTCTAACTAAAGGCAGCAAAAACTGGTGACTGCCAGCAGTTCCTAAGTTATTCCTACACCCAACACTCTGATATAAAACACAGGGAGTTTCAACTCTTTTTTATACATGTTACTTCTAAAGCCATAAACTTCTATAGTAATACCACCACATCTCACCCCTTTCTCTTCAAGAAAATGAACATAGCTCAGATCTTGTTAATGTGAACTCTTGAAGCTTTCTTTTCTGAATTAGAGTAAGTTCTACTCTTCAAGGCAACATTAGTTAAAATACAAGGTTTATGTCCACTGACTAACCAGTCATTCTTTGACAATTCCTTACCTATCTATGCTACTCTTCTGAAAACCAGCATGAAGAACACAAATTTAAGTAACACAATCCCATGATACTACACTGCAACTTTTGAAACAAATCCTTTACACAATGCACTAGGTTCACGTAACTCGCTTGGCAACACTGGAGAAGTTCTCAGATATAGAACCAGAGTTCAAGAAACTCCAGTTCTGCACCAGTCCTGACCTTAAGTTTCCTGTAACTACATGGAACACCAGAGACAACACATTAACACACTCTCATTGCTACTACCACAAAATCACCCCTCAACAAGAACCATCTATTTACAATCAATGTCCACTACAAGATGGCCTAAAGAAATGTCCACAGGGCACATTTGTATTTCCAGAGAGTTATAAAACAGCAGCCTACGCTGTTTTCCATTACATGAAACTAATGTTTCTAGTTAGCACAACTCAGGCACTTACATAGTGAACTCATACCATGAAACAGTGCCCCACAGTTCTACTGACCAGGCCAGGCTCCAGTATTATTAGAGAGCATCAAAGCCAGATGGTAGCACTTAATTTTTCTGTGATCTGTCCGAAGTTCAAATCTTTAAAGCAGTGCTAAGAAACGTTCACACTACCTTTTACGGAACCTGCCGGTCAGCGTGAACAACCAAGGGTTTCACACCAGGTAACCCCAAGCAGTGCCGTCCCACCGCCAGCTCTGACAGCACGTGTACCCCTCGCCCTTTCCCAGGGGGTGCCAAGCCTCCAGTCCCCAAACGCTGCCTATCCACTCGTCCGTCATTTCACGTTCTTCCCAGCCCGTGAGATTCCCCCCTCTCCGCCTGGGACAGGGCCTGGCGGTGCCGGGCAGAGGCTGCGGACCTGGCGGTGCTGGGCAGCGGGGCCGGGGCGGGGACGCGGCCCGGGAGAACCGCGAGGGCGCCGCGCCCGGGCCCCTGCCCACCAAGGCGGAAGCGGCACCCGGCGGCGCAGGACCAGACCCACCGTCCCCGCTCACCTGCCCCGGGGGAGAGGCCTCGCCGGCGGGCACGGGGCTCCAAGGGCCGAGGCGGCCGCGCCCGCCCCTTCCGGCCGCGCCGCTTCCCCACCCCGGGGCGGGCCGGCCTCCCGCAATCCCGGCCGTATCTCCGCCGCATCCCCGCCCGCAACCCGGCTCGCATCCCCGCCCGCAACCCGGCTCGCATCCCCGCCCGCATCCCGGCTCGCATCCTCGCCCGCATCCCTGCCCGCATCCCGGCTCACATCCGCTCCCGCATCCCGGCTCACATCCGCGCCCGCATCCCGACTCACATCCGCGCCCGCATCCCGACTCGCATCTCCGCCCGCATCCCCTCCCGCAACCCCGCCCGCATCGCCGCCCGCATCGGCACTGCCGCCACCGGGGGAGGCTGGGATGGGTGTTTGTGCCTTGCGGGAGCTGCGATAAAGAGGCATGTGCTTTAGCCGCATCACGGTGCTGCACACGCGGCAGTAAAGGTGGTATTAAAGGTGTTCCTGTATGGTCGGCGCGATGCTGAGCTGTAAATTTGGCTGCTACTGAAAAACAAACATCGCTGAAGTAGCTTCCAACGGGTGCAGCCTCAGCGTCCCGGTTTGTTCACCAAGGTGCTTCAGGAAGTGCTTGTCCATGTTAAGGGCTGGTTAAGAGATCCAGTGTTAAGATTTTCCAGAGCTCTCTAAGCCTCCAGTTGTGTTACATTCGATATGTGAGGTAAAGGGAGGTTTTGTACCCTTCTTACAGGGAAACCTAGTCAATTCTAGGGCAGCGCTAATATAAATTCCCTTCAACTCCAAGCCATGATACACAGTTTTCTTTGCGATCTTTAAAGACTTCCTCCTCTGATAGCCTGCTGCTGTTCCCTGTGTCCTGGGTTCGGCAGCGAGAACATGGATGATGGGAGGATGGTTCTTCAGAGAAGGTACTGGTGTCATGCAGGATTCCATCACTTTCCTTTTCCAGTGTCCTGACTGACACTGTGAGTGCATTTCCACAGCTCTTCCTCGGGAAACAGACCCCAAAGGGACAAGAAGCGAAGCACACTATGGCTGGCTGTGGGCAAAGACCTTGTCAGCCAGGACATGAGTGGGGCAGTCTGGGGGCAGCTCAGAGTCCAGATTGCCACGCAGGTTTCTGGCAATGAGCAGATCTGAGGACAAGCCATGGAGTCAGTGTACCAGTCCAAGATCAACAGAGTTCACAGCGAGCCAGGGCACAGTTGTGGCCATGCTCAAGGGCAGCATTCCACCCTGTTGCTCAGGTGGGGGACTGATAACCTTTATGTCTGCAGAACCTGCCTTCAGTAGGAGAAACTCTAGTTTCAGTTTGAAGACCGTTTTAAAACTTTTTGTGTATCAGAATTAAACCTCTCAGTGTAGCCTTCTGTCTAAAGCAGAAATTGGAAAATCATCTGCATTCATACAGAAGAGCAAAACTGCTAGCATGACATGCTGGAAAAGGTCAGGTTATGATGGTAGCCAGTTACATTTCTTTTGAAAACACATTCAGATTTTGGCATTACAGTCTATATACTCAAAAGGGAATATGCCACAATGAGAAGGAAGCATTTTAACTTATGCATATAAACACCCACGTGTAATATAAAAACTGCCAGAGGGGTTCACCCACACTATCCTCCTAAATGCACAACAGACCTGTATGTGGCTATTGCATTAATGAAAGAACTCTGGAAATTGGCAGATTGCTAATGAAAAATAGCTGTCATCTTAAAAACATAATTATGCAATTTCAAAATTAGTAATAATATAAACATATCTTAATTCCTAAAAGAAATGTTCACAGGAATAAATACTGCTTTGTTTTAAAATGTCATAACCCTCAGTTGTGAAGTTTTAAACTTGGATTCCTTTGGATCAGTTAATTTTCCTAAAGAATCTTCTGAAATATTAGGTATTTCATTGCCACATCAAATGCAGGACTGCTATAGTAAACTAATAAAGCTTTTTAGGGGACTATATTTTATTAGTGTCACTTCTTTTTTGTCTAAAGCAATTTCCATCATTTCAAAGGCTGATGTTTCGATCATACTGATACATTCATGTTTCTATTTAATACCCTCATTCTGTCTGCAAAAGGGATACAATCTCTCTTTCAATATGAATTTTCCCTCCTATTGGGATATGTGCTTCATTTACTTGTGTTCTTTCTTGCTGTTAAGTAATTTATTAAAGCTGCAAATAGCTTTTTAACTAAGGGTACGTTTCCATAATTACAGTCCTGTTGAATTGTGTAGTAACTCGAGTTTTACATTTGCAGAAGAAATTTTATCTCCCACAAGTGTTTGATTCTGGTCAAAGTAGAGTTTTCATAGTTCAAACCACAGAAGAATTGCAGCTTCTTACTATAAAATTCAGAAGTAATTTTCTGTGCTGCTGCTACAAATTCATATTCTGCTCTTAGAAATTTTGTCATTAAGCCATTTTAAAACTCTAGATGAGAAGAGGCAGTTCCATTGTTAGATACATTTTCCATTCCTTTGTACTATTTCTGAGCAACTATTTTGGGTAAAATCTAAGTATTGTCCAAAGTGTTTGCCTAAGTTTAGGCAAACGTGTATCCTAGCCTGGGTGAAAATCTGCCCCCTTTCTCAAGTAAGTAGTCAAGTAGCCATGAAAGCCTCTTTTCTCTCTAAAAGTCTTCCTGGCTGAAGCTCTACCCTCCACTGCCTCTGCCAGCATACTTTAAATTCCTTCCCTTATTCTCACTAAGGATTCATGTGCCTTGGAGAGGAAATTTCCAGACCAGTTATCTTGGTGAGAGGCCTTTTTAGGAAAATTCAACAAACTGACTTATCAAGCATATAATTTATAAAAAATCATGTTCAAAACTGAAAAGGAGCACACCTCAAGGTTTTTTGGAAGCAGTGGCCAAGAGAGCCCAAAGAGCAGCAGTGACTGCCTAGATCTCCCTAAGCTCAGAGGAGACCGTGCAGGCTTGGTTGTCTGCTGGAGTGCGCATTTTTTGTCCTCCCTGAGAATGATGCAGAGTTCTGCCTCCTTTAAGCATCTCTCTGTGAGGCACTGACCTTGACACTGGACCCCAGGCAGCTGACAGGACCTTTTGTGGGGCAGAACTCCCAGTGAGTCTAGAGGAATACCCACCTCAGGTTGAAACAGCTGATTGGTTTGTACAGTGCTGTAAAGAACTTAGAGGTGATGAAGAATGTGTGATTTTAGCCTGATGCTGAGAAATTTCCTGGACAGATTATCTTAGGTTCTTCTCTCTGCTGACAGCATCAGCTCCTCCTTCTTAGAGTTTTTCTGTGTTTAATGGTGGTGACTTAACATGCAGAATTTATGCTGGGAGTATGTACAAGAACCCAGTTTTCGCTGCTCCTGCAATATTCCTCATATTTCTCAACTACAAATTAGGGAGAGGATAATGGGACCTCTTTTTTATAGAGCTAATTTATCATTTCATTACTAAATAGGAAATCTTCCTTTCTGTCCTGTAGTATGCAGCTATTAAGTAATCTTGTTTGACTTACCTTTCTGGTGTTTCTTAGTAAAGAAAAAAATTATATGCAATAAGTTCAAGTTATTGAAAGCTGGATTTTAGGCATTGTGTTAGTATTTGAATTCAAATCCACTAATTACTTGAGCATCTAGTGTGTTGCTTTATAAAAATAGTTATCTATATGGGTATGCTTGTGTGTGGATGCCAGCATGTGTATGATTTGCATTTAGGGGAACAGGAGAGAGAGTGCATAGCATGGAGAAGTAAGATCATGAAGTTTTGTTGGCAAATGCATTTAGGAAGGCAAAGGGTTTTCTTCCTAATTTTTTTTTATTATATTTTATTGTTTGGTTTGTTTTTTTGTGGTTTTTTTTGAGGGGAGAGAATAATGAAACTGTTCTTTGTTTATTCATACTTCAGCACTTTTAGAAGAATTTCTACTTCTGGGTAAAATATGAGTTTCTTTTATTCATGCCATTTACCAGATCTAATTCTCTAATTTCAAGAATTATTCTAAAGTTAGGAGAAACTTAATAGGAAAAAAGCTCTCTTTTTCCATTTTAAAACAAATCAATTCATCAAAAAAGACCTATGTTATAGCCCCAAAAGTTCAAAACTTGGGTTTTTATCTGAGTACTATATATCAAGACCAAGTGGCTGTTGGAAATGTTGACTTCCCAAAATCTGACTAAAATCAATGTCAGCTTCAGACAAACTTTATTGTCTTGGTAAAATTTTCACTGGGAAATCTAGATCCCAGTTTTGATGGGGGAAAAAACAGCAGCTCATTTTGAATACAGCTCTGTAACCTCGTGTATATACAGTGGAGGAGACAGCAATCAGAAAAGGGGTATGATGAAAGGAAATAAATATATTTTTTCCTTCATTATCAAGTTTTCCTGCTCACCTTATGATAGTGAAGAAGCATTTTATCTTTATCATTACAGCAGTCAGTATGCAGAAACTGGGCTTAGGTCACACTCTTTCTGATCTTTATTCAACAAAGGAACAACAATCCTCTTCTGTCCATTGATTGTTTGATGAAACACCTCCTGTAAAATATGTCAACAGGCATTTTGAAATGTAATCTGGACAACTCAAATATTAGCAAATTGCTCCAGGATTTGGGCAGAAACTTATCTCAGCATGAAATGTGCCTGAAAAAGTTAACAAACAGATTAGCTAGAGAGAAGCATTTTTCAATTCAAGGTACAAAAAAAAAGATTTTGTAATGCTTAACTGTTACTGCCTCTTCCATTGTAGTTTCTAAGGGCATTGCATTCCACCCAGCTACACCTATAATGGAGCTAACAACTTCTACTTGTTTTCAACTAAACCAACATTTCTTTTTATGGAAGGTATTCTGGTTTTCCTTTCTCTGCGAGCAACTGCTGCCAGCTCCAGGGAACAAACATAGGCGAGTACTGTATTTCCAGAAAGTTTGATTAACTCTGAACTGAGGCAGTTCTTCCATAAAGGCATGTTGCACTCAGGAAAACATTGAAAAATGAATGATCCACCATATTTCTTCATATTTTTTTTTCTAGCGGTTAAGCAACTGTAAATTTCCATCTACTTTTCTATTTCCATCTACTCTTTATGCCTTTCTCTGTTAGATTAAAGTTTCCTTTTTTCCTCCCTGAGGAGATTAGGACACATCACAACCATATTTTATATCAGCTTTCTTTTCAACAGAGTAACACTGGGAGATTTTTAAAGCTTAGCTAGCAGTGCTACTCAGTAATTTCCTTTCTCTTTCAGTATTCCTTTTTTAACTTCTTAAGTTTACCAATACAACATAAAATGTAAGGTCAGAGTTATCTCTGGACACTTGTATTCAAAGATCCCATGGAAGCAAATTAATTTTTACTATGATTTCCAGTGCCATTGCTTTCCAAGGAATTGTGTTGCTTTTGCCCCGTTCACTAGATGCAAAAACCCAGCACTACACTGACTTTGTACACAGGCAGTGGATGAGAGCCAGCCAGCATAAGAGGCCAGGTTGCTCTGCCCTTGACAGTATTCACTCACAGGCTGCCAAATGCAGATTTTAGCAGCAGCAACTTCATACCTTACCTCAGGACCAATGATTGAAAGAACGGATACCTCTTTCCTAGTGACTCCAACAAACAGAAATCAGCAGGGATTTCTTAGACAGATATTTTTTGTGATCTGCTACTAAATTCCTTCTCTACTTATAAGGTAAGCATAAAGAACATTTTAAAGAATAATGCTGTTCAGGTGGAAAGTACCATGGGAAATGTGAAATACACTAAAGTGAGATTAGGCCTTTTGTCATTCCCAGCAGAATGCTGATTAACCTATTTATTACACTAAAGTGGTGAAGTATAAATTATTTATGAGGAAAGGAATTTATTTTTCCTCATTTTGAGCTCCAGTCATTACACATTTGGCTCTGCAGTCACAACTGTTTCTTTTAGAAACTGAATAGCTGAGAAAAAACCAGGCCAAGTAGAACACAACTCTAATTTCAATTGCAAATATTTAGATATTTAAATAAAGCCAAAGAAACGCAGTAAATAGAAGCACTGGATATTTTTCATTGTTCCATCAAAACTCAATCACTAAGTAAGTTAAAGCCAAACTCTCAAGGGACCACAATCACTACAATTAAACATATTCTATAAGATGAGGACACGGGCAACGTAGTGCAGAGCTATCACCCCAAAGGACCCTTCAGAAAGAAGTGAGAAGCAGCAAGTATTTTGTAAGGGCATTGGTGAACTCTTTACTGGATTTTAACAGACTTCAGATGTACGTGTTCTCCAAGTGATAAAGGTCCATATTGAAACATTACAGCAGTAAACAAGAATGAAGAAGAATAGGGGGAAAAGGAGAGAAATAACACCACCACCCCCNCTGACAGAATTTCTTGATGGTGTCTCTAGTTTGTAACATTTTTTGACTGGACTATGTTAATATGGAAAAGTATTCCTGGGGAAATAGTTATCAAACAAATTAAAATCTAACCAATTTCAGTTCACTGTGCATTTCATACCTCTCAGGGTCTATCTAAGGGAGGGGCTAAGCTAACTTTTTTTTCTATTGGCCTTTCATTGACAGCAGTAGGATTATTCAATTCCCTGTCACCTATAATTTGGGTTAATACACATCCAGAGCTATACCAGTTTACTGTAGCTGTTATCCAACCTCTTGTTTCAATGTCTATTTACAAACTGATTTTTTTTGCAGACTTGTCTACAAAAAGACCGAGCTGAATCAGCTACTAGAGTGCTAAAAGCAGTATATGCCCCCAGCTGAGGTAATTCACATCAGTCCTGAGTTGTCACTTCATGGCTATGTAGTTCTGCATGCTGTCTGCCTTTGTAAGGAATCAGTGCATTTCATTACATTGAAAATGCTGAAATTTTGAAGAAAAATCAGCTAATGCATCTATCTGTCTGTATATGCTACAGGTATGGAACCTTTAACAACACAGATCATCTTATTTTTCAGTGTGTGGAAAAAAACCTCAGCAGAACAGTGTTCTGACTGACTTCTGAATGTTATTGTGTGCAATACTCAATCAAATGAGTAGAAACAGACTCTGCAGAGAACAGTTTGCAAAACAAGTCATCCCGTGCATCTGAGAATAAACCTGCAGTAAAACAAAAATATTGTTGATATCACTCCCAATCTAACTTCATTCTTAGAAGACCCATGAGTATACTTCTGACCAGGACACTCCAGTGTAATTTGGGTCTGCACGTTGTCCAACATGCTTTTTGCCTAGGTGCTGAATGGAGGCTGCACTGGTGTGACTAACAGAACTCACGTGGGGAACACACAGCATTGGGCTGCTTGTACCAGAGAGCAGTCAGAGTTACCCTGAGACAGGAGCCACTGGTGTCTGTCTGGAAGGCAGTCGTTCTCTCCTCTTCCTTCTGGGTCTCTGAATGCTTTTGCATTTTAAGCCACTCTGGACAGAACTTTACAGCCTGTGAAAGAGCTATTTGTCAAGCCTTTAACTTCAGATTGGTCAGCACAATTTCTGAACATTTATACAGTCTTTATTCTGTGCCAAGTATGAGCTGCCTGCAGAGAACTACCCTGCACTTACAGCAACTGCACTTCAACTGTCATGTTCTAGGTGGAATCTCAAATGTTTACTAATCAGACAACAAGCCTTTCACAGTTCAGTGTATGAATACCTTAAATCTGCCTCTCTCCCACCGCAGTGAAGGAAATCAAGTGGAAACACTGGAGCATGTTATTGTGTATCCGTGAGATGTTGCAGCCATTCATCAAGTGAAGACTTTTAAAGTCATGTGCAAAATATTGAACATGAGCAAAGACCTCTAAGAACAAGAGTAAGAATACAGATAGTATTTTACAGCCTTGACATATATAAAACACACTCAGCATATATTCTGCTAAATTTTGTGAAGAAATATTCTGTACTCCATATTACTAGCATTGGATACATCAAGTCTAGAATGAAAAACTCAATAAATTTACATATATGAAATTCAGACAGAACATACTCATAGCAAATGCGAAGTTGCAATCAAACTCAGAATTAACATACTGTGCTGGTTTTGCCTGGGATATAGTAATTTTCTTCATAGTTGTTATTATGGGGCTGTGTTTTGGATTTGTGCTGGAAACTATCAATATAGGAGTGTTTCTGTTATTGCTGATCAGGGCTTGCAGAAAGTTAACCCCTTTTCTCCTTCTCACCCCACCCCATCAGCGAGGGGGCTGAGGGTACACATGGAAGGGACATATCAGGGACAATTGACTCCAACTGCCCACAAGGACATCGTAGACCAGAGCATGACATTCTCACCACATAAAGCTGAGGGAAGAAGGAAGGGAGAATGTTCAGAGTGATGGCATTTGTCTTCCAAAGTAAATTAGGAGCCCCTGGAGATGGCTGAACACCTGGCTGCCAATGAGAAGTTATGAATAAATTCCTTGTTTTTCTTTGTTTGCATGCATGGTTTCTGCCCTTCCTATTTAACTGTCTTTATCTCAATCCATGAGTTTTCTCACTCTTCGGACCCTCTCCCCCATCCCACCGAGGGGGGAACGAGCGAATAGCTGTGTGGTCCGAGTTGCCGGTTGAGGTTAATCCATGACACATCACTGAATGCAAAAACCCTTTTTATCAGCATAAAGACAGTGACATACAGCAAGTATGGTCAAACTGCCATGAAGACAGATTTAAAACAATACAGCCCAGGTCTTCAGGAGGAATATCCACAGCAGATCCCTGATCCTGGCTCCTGTGATGTTACAGTCTTAACAGGAACTTGATCTTGTGTAGACAAAAAGGTATTCTTGACAAGTTACATCCTGTCACGTTGATATTGTCGTTTATACAGACTCCTGTCTAGTGCCAAACTTCACCTCTGGCTATTGCCAGACTCTTCTGTCCCAGCTGTTCCCCAGTCTGAGCAGGCACTGGAGCACTCACAGCCTGGCACTGACATCCTGCTGCTGCCGTTTCGCCCCAGCCCGGTGCCGGTGACCCTCTCAGCTGAGCACAACCCGCCTCCTGCGAGCAGGCAGCGCAGGCTTGGCTCTGTATCATGGCACGTTATTGTCCTCTCCGAAAGCCGACGGACTGGGGAGGGACTGGAGGGGGAGCGGCCACCGCCCTCCCCACGCGTGGGGCGCGGGTGCCCCCGCGCGGCTGCTCGGCTGGGAGCTCACAGCAGTGACGGGAATGGCACAGCCCACTGCCACAGGAATGACTCTAAATGACGTTTTAGAGTATCCTTCCAATTAGGAGCATGGATATTTCTGTTGAGTCAATGTATTTTTCACAGTAGCCACCTAGACACAACAGTATCCAACGCCTCATTCACTTTCTGCTCAGGCTTCTCCTCCAGTTCATATATTAAACCTCAAATTGTCGTGGGCAAAAATTAAATGTTTTCTTGTCTAAGTCCCTTTCCTGACCCTCTCTATTCATCAAATTAATTTTTGCAGCTATTTATAGAACTGGCTGATGTTACAGTTTGAGGTACAAGAATTTAAAATGCATCATGTTGAGAGACTTATGATGGCAAATTATTCAACTATACGTCAATTTCAAAAGGCCCCAAAGATCCACATAAATAAAAATTACCAGTAATATGTTATGTGCAAAGCTAAAAAAGTGTAGTTCCTGTGGATTAGAATAGTGACTCTTTAAGTAAAGTAAATGTGAAGGGAATTGTTGTTGGAAGATACAACTATCTTGGGGTTTTTTTTGTTTGAAGAATTCAACCTCTTATGAATTGCTGAGTAAATATTTCTAACACAAGTCAGCCTTCAAACAACTCCTTGTCTAGAAAAAATAGTACCAAGAGGCACACCACCAACAGCTTCATGTAGACTTGAAAGGATACACTCAGTAGTGTGTCATATCGCATTTCCCCCATTTTTTTTCCCTCTCCCACATTTCTGGTCAACATACTTGTTAACTGCGTTTCTTTTTTGAAAATCTGAGCAATGTTTCACAAATGTATAAAATTATGGACTGTTAAAAACTGGAACAGGTGACACCATATTAACAGTGCACTGACAGAGAGAAGAGTGTTAGAACCTCTTTTTATTAAAGTAACACCAAGTTTAAGAAATTGATGCAGCGCAAAGAAATTTCTATTTGTCATACAAAAAAAATTAATGATTTTCCATCCTTCAGTACTTAAACTGCACTCCAATCCTGACATGATTGATGTAATACAGAAACAGAAACATTGTAACAGGGATGAATGTCAAAGTTAAAGACTGGCATGCTGAGCAAGGAAGGTTCTTATTCTTTGCAAGAGCTCTTTCTTTACACTGTCTGGTACCAAGGCTGAAACACAAATAAGAAGGCAAAAAAGTAAAAAAGACAAAACAAAAAATACGGCAATACCAACCTTTTACAACAGCTACTTCTATTCTTTCTTTGTTACTGCAATTCTGTTAATGCTTAAAGTAACTGAAGGCACTTGATTTTCATATAGTACATCTGTATTTTTCCCATTTAAAATAGGCTAAAATTGAGTGTGTTGAGAACATTGTTGTTACTGGTAGGTTTTTTTTCCTAATCATAGTCCAGAAAATAAGAGAGTTGGAGGGAAAGGATTATTCAACAGTCAACAGGATATAAACACCACAAATGTGATTATCCTACCTTTTATCTTCACAAATTTAAGACCAAAAATCTCCGTCAGGACCTCAGAGTAAGGGTATCCAGCAAGTTATTTTTAAGGCCTATTTTTATTTAAAACTTAATGAAGTTTTTCCCACTAACA
Organism: Sakesphorus luctuosus; assembly: GCA_013396695.1. NCBI lineage: Eukaryota > Metazoa > Chordata > Aves > Passeriformes > Thamnophilidae > Sakesphorus > Sakesphorus luctuosus. The sequence goes on from VWZD01000346.1 coordinate 232,370, forward strand.
TCAAAGCCTATTAGAGTGTCCAACATGAACAATATAGAGAAGACTGCAGTTTCCTTAGGTGGTTTCATTTTTCTTCTCTGTATGCTATCCTTTACTCTTCCTGTTCCCATTATGCTAGAGCTGTAAGTTCAGATTTTCCATCTTAAAGGATCATGAATTTTAAAATATCTGTGCTGCATACACCAACTTTTCTTGGGACCATTAACTCAAATACAGACTAAATAATAACTAAAAAATGACTAATGTAATCTGCAAAAGCAGTCTACACACACAGCTCATTACAGATTCTGAATGACTGTTAAACAACACATATTCACATTTTATTTCTTGTTCATTTTAAGCTATTAACATTTTTCCTTCAATCCCACACAGGCAAGTTCATAATGCTGCTTTGAAAACATTAATGAAATAGAGGCAGGTATGTTTATTAATGTAGTACCACATCCATGTTTGCATTTTCTTACCTCTGCCTTTGGGAGTGATTTCTGCCACCAAGTCATCAACAGTAACATGCTCTAATCCTTTTTCTTTAATGACATCTGGGGAAGACCAAGACCAATATTTTAAGTCTTTTAATCCATTCATTAGAAGTCAAAACCTGTGCCAGTGATTAAGATACAAAACCTCCATGCATGTCATCAGAGAATATGAACCAGCATGTGACTTATATGTAGGTTAAGTCAGTACCTGCTGCATTGTACAGCAGATTAGTCTCTCACCCACGTCACAGGTTTAAGGACGGGAACTTGTCACTTCTGATGCATCTTGTTTAGCTCATATTTTAAAACCAAACATTACCAAACTTTATCTCATCTGAGCATTACCAGATGTTCCTATTACTGGCGTGTTGTAGCAGTTCACTTATCTTTTAGAAAATATTATTTATGTAATAGAAAAATGCAAACTGGAAAAAGACTTTGGAACTTTCGCCTGAGGGGTTTTTTTATTTTTGATTTTAGTTTTTATTGATTTTAGAAGTAATTGTAATTGTAGTGAAGGTAGATTTTAGTGTACAAGTATTTCTGGTAGCTTAAGTTCAACGTTTATACATACTAACTCCATACCCATATCAATCTCTCAAAATTCCATTAGCTATTTAGTCTTGCTTTAAAGGAAGAAGGCTGAAAAACACCTCAAGGCCTGCAACCATGAGACATAAACATAGGCAGAGTGACCTCCAAGCCCAAAACACTGGAAAGCCTCCAAGTACCCTATATGCTATGGGAGAGATGAAGATGATGAAGAGAGAGTCCCAGACCGCCCAAGACTCAATTCTTGATGGGGTGTGCCAGGGGGTGGGATGGGGCAGAACCGGGGATGGGTGAACAGGGATTGGATGGACATTATTATAAAAACCATGGGACCAGTGTTTGGGTGCGAGTGTCAGTGTGTATTCCTGAAGGCCCCAGGCCTGGAAATTAAAGGACCTACCCTTTTTATCTCATCTCATATTCTAAGCTGGCTGCAATCCTGTTTTCCGCAGTCTCTTAACACAACAGAACATACAAAAAGGGAGAGCACAGACAGTAAATCCTTACTAATCTTCCTGTCTGGTTGAAACAACATGTCTCTGTATATTTCACTGAAGTCAAAAAGTAACTCGGAAAGAAAGGAATACATCTACAGCAAAATAAAGGCAATTATTAAGATATATTGTATGATTAATACACATCAGTATTCAAACAACTGTCTACTTATAGTGCTTTGGACTCTACTGAAAAATGCAGAAATCAAAGCCGAGACATAATCTCAATTCTGTAGTATGTACCTAAAATATTGTTTAAACTTAAATGTTTTTAACTGTATGTCAGTACCTAGGATTGATTGTCCCCAAGACACTAAATATGTTTTCTGAACTGACATCACATGCAGTAATTGTAAACTGCTTTTTTTGGCTGAATTTCCTGAAATTAATGCTAGATTGCTCAATTATTGGTCCTAATCCATAATGGCAGGAACCTCTGGAACAAACTACCAAAACCAAAAACCCCCAAAAAACCAACAAAACACCCATCCCAACAAAAGAACTGAAAAAAAACACCCAACAACCCCCGCAATATGTTTGAGAATGCTTAATGTTGGAAGGGACCACAGTGGGTCATCTGGTCCAGCCTCCCTGCTCCAGCAGGGTCATCCCAGACCACATGGCACAGGATCGCATTCAGATAGTTCTTCAACATCTCCAGTAAGGGAAACTCTCCCTGGATAACCTGTTCCAGTGCTCGGTCACCCACACAGTTCTTCCTCATATTCAGGTGGGACTTCCTGTGCTTTAGTTTCTGTCTCCTGCCTCTTGTCCTATTGCTTGGCATCACTGAGAAGAGCGTGGCTCCATCCTCTTGACACCCTTTCCTCAGATACTTATAAATATTGATAAGGTAGCCCCTCAGTTATCTCTTCTGAAGGCTGAACAGGCCCAGCTCACTCAGCCTTTCCTCATAAGAGAGATACCCCAATCCCTTAATCATCTTTGTTACTCTCTGCTGGGCCCACTCCAGGAGCTCCATGTCTCTCTGTCCTTTCTTTAGAGGTTATTAAGCTCTTAACACAGACAAATTAACATATATTTTTTCAGTCCCAGCAGCTGCAGTTACAGTTCAAAGTACTAACGTAAACCAAATAATTTTACGTAACTTGACTGTAGCAGAGTATAAAGCATATAGTGGAGAAGGGAAATAAACATCCCTTTCATTATCTGCATTATTGAAACGGGTAATCTCTGGCAGTGTCATCAGGCAGACAGCTGCAGGCATGAATAATTTCAGCTTTCCCTGCTGAACCTATGAAAACACACCCAGCCCCACAGAAAAAAAACACCGAACAACTTTGTAACAGAATATTGAGTTTCCAGGCAAAACAAATAAGAATTCAAGTGAAATCTCAAAGGATTTGTTATTTGCTTTAAGGAATTGTTGTCCATCCTGGATGCTGAAATACTATTTGTAACAATTTCATATAATTTACAAGTCAGTAAATTGTAGCAATGCTAAACAGGTAACTCAAAACTAAGTGTTTGGGTAATTAGAGGCTCATCTGTTTGTTTTCTCTCCTCTGCATAGATCACCTTATTTTCAAGAATTGTATTCAGAAAGAGTACAAATGCATTTCTTTCTCTCCCATATGCAAAGGTCTCTAGGTTGCAAGTTCTCTAAGTTCAGAGTTTCTAAGTTGCACACCACTGTATTTGCTCAATTTTCCCTTATGTTGTTTTTATTCTCCTATAGTAGCAAAGTCATCTCTCTCAAAACAAAAAGCTGTATTATCATGAATATTTAGAGGGAATCAGTTCCCACCCTCATCTCAGAAGCTTACTAAGGTTCAGATCAGAGCTCTTCCATGATTTTTTTTGCCAAGATAGCAAGATGCTTTCCTGCATACAAAACTATCTGCCAGGGATACTTTCCTCTTTCCCAGGTCTTGCTTAAATTGAGTGTTAGGCAGTGAAGCCTTCATCTGACTACAAAGGGTATTAGTTACCTGACCACAGTTACCTTTGCAATGTGCCTTCAATTGATCCTTCCAGCCACATTCAATTAATTTGGCTCTCAGCAACTCTTTAAGGCTGTTAAAGACAATATACAAACTTGTTATGAACAGCAAACATTCTCGACAGCTTAAATATGCTTCAGCATGAAAGTTAAGCCTACAATTACTACCCAAAAACTACAGACCAGCAGCAGAAATGGATGAACAGCACACGAATTCTAAACCAAACGAGTACCAATTTCAGTTAACATGTTGGACTGTGAGGAGCTGGTGGCTCAAGAGCCAATTCACAGAATTTCTTCTGGCAGCATTGATGCTGCAGCCACAGCAAAGAGGTAGAAGCCCTTGGATCACTGGAATTGCCTGAGTCTACTCTAATAGCAGATGTATGCTGACTTTCAAAGTTGGGAGTATTTCACTTGAAATCAGGTCTTCAAAATAAGTAAAACCTTCCCCCCTCCCTTCTGAAAAGAGAATTCTGCACTACTGTCTCCAACTTCAGATTTCTCTCCCCAGTTACACATTACCATCATGTTCAGTGAAAATGAAGGGATCCTGTATCTTCCTAAGCGTAGTTAGCTATGTAAACACAAGCAATGGGGATTCAGGCATTAATGAAGAAGACACACAGCAATCTGCCACAATGACACCTCTACTCTGTGTATCAAAAGAAAATATTGAAAGCTAGCCAAAAAAGTGGAAATTAGTATTAAAAAATAGAATGGAAAATGAAAGTAAGATCTGATGTATATGTATGGCCAGACTTCATGCACAAAGATTTGGGAAGGGCTCTCCCCACGTGGGTGTGCCCTTCCAGCCTGCACAGTGGATTTCTTAGGTGAGGCACAGCGTGCACAGAACTGGCCCCACCATTTAAGTCCTAAGGTCCATTTGCCATGGCCAAGTGAGCTTCGACAGGGACAGTGAAGTCCTCAGGACTGTCTACAGCACCCAGTACTGACCGGGGCTGACCCTGCTGAGCATCCGAGATCTGACGGGATTGGATGGCAGGGAGGCATTGAACTGCCAGGGACGGTCCCTACTGAGACTTGAACTCAGGTCCTTGGGATTCTGAGTCCAGAGCATTTTCCTTTATGCCATGGGACCGCCCAAGATCTGATAAAATAAGCTTTAATATCTTTATCCTTTATTCCATCAGCAAGCAATCCTGCTTCTCTTGTATCATCCTAAATAAGTCTTGACAAAACCCTGTGTTTATGAATGAAAGGTTTGCAGCAAGACACTGAACTGTACAGGTCTAATCTCTTTTACTCAGTGAGAGCAGATGAACTGAGAACAAAAAGAAGAGTAACAATACAGGTGAAATTAACTGCTTCTGGATGTTTATTAAGTCAAGAAATTCAAGTGCTCTGCCTCTGATCATAGAACAGCTCTCATAAATCCTGTTCATAATACAGCTTTTGACGCCCTGTTAAAACTCTTTTTACTCTTAAATTAGGATGAAATAGGTCCCAATACCATTTCAAGGAATTGCTTGCTCTGCTGAAGCTGTGTGCGATGTCCAAAGGGATGGTCACAAACAGGAAAGAAGTAGAGCACAGATACCATGTCAGGCTACCAAAGGTTACACCAAGTACAGGGCTACACCATGACCCAGGAAGAAAACTCCTGATACAGGCCTTTGAAAATAAAGGAAAACAGAGCTTTTGGTGTATGTTGTTACAAGCGCAGTGAAACTATGAGGAGGGAACTGTCAAAAGCATGCTAATGATATGTAAACATAATGCAAATAGGACAGAGTGAAGAGACAACAAAAGGCCAAGAACTGGCTGCCACACTACATTGTCCAATTTGCTTGTTTGCCTTTATTGGGATCTCTACATTGACTTGCACAAGTGCTGTTTTATGTGTTCTGCTACATATTTGTTCCCTAACATGAGAAGAAGCAAACCCAGAAGTTTTCTCTCATTCTCTTTTATCAGGAAATACCAAAATTTAACTGCAATAAATTGCTTTGAATGGTGATTTTTGTATGAACCAAGGGCATTCCAACATAAAATACCAGAATAAGAGGAAGTGCTCATAAGCCAACTATCACGTGACACCAACCATCCCATCTTTTACTTCCCAAGAGCTTCTTTTCAAGTGTAAAACTAAAATAAAAGTGTTCAAAAGGCATTTTTTAAAATGGCTTTATATAATACAGAAGACTTTCACATACAGGCATTTGAAGCATTTGGAATTAAGGTTACGTAAATTTACTTCTAGGTGTAGTTCATATTTGATGTATTTAGAGCCTCTCGATGGCATGGAGTAGGACACCAGCTTACCGTTCTCGCTCTCCAGTTTCTATTAGCTTTTGGTTAATGGTTGCTCTCATCTGGGCATCTTTATTCATTTTGGAAATCTGGGGTTTCCACCAACCTGCAGAGAGCAGAGGAGAGAGGTCTGACAAGCGCTGGTGTCACTCACACAACACAAAGAAGCCACAGAGGCAGACTGCGGTGCGGTGCTGTCTCCAGTGGCACACCCGGCGGTTATGACCGGAGCACCGCTGTGTGTTCAGCCCCGGGTACAGCCCCTGCGCGGCGCCCCCCGGGCTGCTGCCCAAGCTCACCGGCCCACCCTCGCCGGGGGCGGCCCCCGCGCAGCCAGGCCCTCCCATCCGGCGGCCCGAGCGAGGGAGCGGAGCAGGGCAGGGGCCACGGGGTAGAGGGGCAAGGACAGGCAGGGGGGCAGGGACAAAGGGGCAGAGGCAGGGGGGCAGAGGCAGAGGCAGGACCGGCTCCCGGAGCGCTCCCCCTCACCCGCCGCAGCGCATCCGCTCCGAGCCCGCAGGAGGCGGAGCCGCCGCCAGACGCACAATGCGTCCCCGTGCCCGCCGCGCGGCGGCCGCTGGGAAGCGTAGTCCGGGTCGGCGACTACAGCGCCCGCTGCGGTCTGGGCTCGCGGCCGGCACCCGGCCTGGACTACAGCTCCCAGCATGCCCCGCGACACCGCCCACCCTTTCCCGTGTTGCGCGGCGGCGGCTCCCGCGCGTTCCCCGGAGGCCCGCGTAGTTCCCGGCGCTTCCTGAAGTTTTCCCGGAGCTCCGGCATGGCGGGCGCCGCCCACTGCTCCCTGCAGGCCAAGCGCCTGCTCCTGGACCCCAAGTTCGAGGGATACAAGCTGTCGCTGGAGCCGCTGGCCTGCTACCAGCTGGGGCTGGACGCAGGTGAGGAGCGGGCGCAGCGCGCCGGGCATCCCTTGGCAGCGCGGGGCAGCTCGTCCCGCCCGACTTTCCCTTCGTCCCCCCGCGGTGCTCCGCGGCGCCGGGTGCAGGTGCTCCAGGGTGCCAGAGGGACCGGTCGGCTTCTCCCGGTGTCAGTGGCTGCGGTTTGTCAGGGGTGTCCGTCATTCTCCTCAGCCTCGGGTGTGTGTTCGCGGTGGACCGAGATCTCTGCCTCGCAGCTCTCAGGCCCCGAGAGTTTGGGCTTAGCTTCTGAATGGGTAAAGAACCCCGTGTGCTAAATCTGGTCGTGGCTTGTGCCGCGAGTTGAGGCCAGATGAGGTAGTTCAGAGTGCAGCGTGAACGGACAACATGCGATTTAGAGAAATACATATCATATTAATATCTTATGCAAACTTCAGCAAATTACCTGTTTTTCTTTCTTACTCTGCCCACAGCCGAGGGGTGGATCTTCGGGCTGTGCGTTCCATTCCCTGCTGTCTCTGCCAAGCATCATTAGTATTTGAGATGTTGATCCATTACCAGGCTAATTCACTCAGAAGTACATTAGCACGAAGTCCTGTTGAATATGGGCCTACAATCTTAGCCATGCCCCCTGAAATCTCTCAGCACTCTACATTTACTAATTTGTGAAATTTAGGTCTTTTGTAAGGTGGATGAATTAGTTGTTGGGGTTTTTTTCATAATGCTAGACCGTAATATACTAACTGCTGTGTCTGTATATTTACTGGATGATATAGATGTCTACAGAGTTACCCATTATGTGTTACTTTAATTTTATGTTGAATACACTGTATTAGTAATGTGTCGGAAAGGTACGTTTGCCATGCTGAATTGTCAGCAGTCAGATGGAAGTTGTAGGTAAATTGTGTATTGGAGGACGAGTGAGCAGCACTGCGGAGGTACTTTCTGTGTATCTATGGTAGGACTGGAAAATTTAATGAGTAACGTTTTTGTTACATATTTTGACATTTTTACTGTAAGACTGATTTAGGTGTCCCCTTTCAAAAGACAGTCCAAATGCAGGTGAGTGGATGCACGCTACAGTTGTATCGAAGATGACAATGGTGCAGCATGGGGGCAGTCTTAGTTTGTCCCTTATTTGATGTTCTGCTGTGGTCAAACAAGCTTTGCGGTTCTTTGATAGACAGTTGTGCATCTGTTCTAAAGAGGATTACAAATTTTCCTTACAATACATGAACAATGAAGTTGCTGATGGACAGATGAAGCAACTCAGTCCTTGTCCATTCAGGCATTTTACATAGTAGTTACAGTAACTTACGTGATAGAGGATTGGTCTGTGTGACTGTGTTCTTTTCTTTCCCCACTTCCCACAGTCATATCAGTCCAATTGACTCATCTGTCCTATGGACTCATTAATATTAACTCACTTATTCTGTTCTCTGCGTTTATGTATATAGATGCAGATATTGGTCCTCTGGACAGTGGAAAGCTTTTGTTGTTGCATTTTGAAATTAGTAACAGGAAATATATCAGGCCTTATATCTGTCTTCCAGATGTTTTGTTTTCAGTCTTCTCTGAAGCTGTACGGCTGCTTCTCCCTTCTTAATGGTTTTGTTTTGCTTCTTTCAAGGCAGTTTCCTCACAGTGCAGAGCCTGTACCTGAACTTTGTGCTTCCTGGTGTCAGTGGTCTACATACCTGTTAAATTGAGGGTATCCTTCCAAAACTTGACTTTTATGTTGCAAAGGAATAATGGGTTGAGTTGTAGAGACCATGGATAGTGACTTTTTGAAATTACTTGATGGGAGAAGAAAGTAATACTATGTGAGAAGGCCAAGAAGTCCTATTTTCCAGCACATTTGTGAGCAGATTCAAAGCCTCTGGAACGTGCTGAATAACTCAGTAGCTTGTGGGTTATTAAGTTAATACTGTTTACTATGAAGAGTTTGATTTGATTTTCTCAAAGTGTGACAATACAATAGCTGAAAGAAATGTCAAAAGTTTAGGAACGCTATCAGCATGATTATTTCTGATTTTATTCACAAATGTTTGAAAAAATATGGTAGTAGAATCTGGAAGATTAATGTAAAAAGGCTGTTGAATTTTTTTATTGGTTTTCCAGGAAAATACTTTGTAAGTGCTTGTCTCAAATGACCTGAGAGTTGAAGTTCTACCTGTGAGACATCCCAAATTTTGTGGCAGTAAGATGTGAGGTTTAGAGTACTTGAAATACTTGACAATAAACAGAAATAGGTGCTCCTTCTTAAGTAGAAGCAAGTTTTAACTCGTCTGTAGTTGAAGTATTTATGCAGTGTTATTACAACCTTAAATATTAAGTATCAATCTTCTTTGTCAATATTTTTATGTATATTTTTATATTTATCTTTTTTAATTAACTTCACTGCTAGCTATAAAATAAAATGACAAAAAACCTCTGCCACATGGAATTGATACAGGGTTCTACCACTGGAGCAGGTGGATAGCTGCACATGGAACTGTATGGCAACTTGTGATGGTTGTCATGGTCACGTGGACCATTTTCTGACTGTTGTGTTCACCTTAGTATTCTGTTCTAATTTGCCTTCAACTGTCAAACTGTGGTTGCCAGGAATTTGCTGCAGTCAGACATGCAACTGATAGAGAAATAAATTTTAAAAAATTATTTATTTGTTAGATCTCTGCTAGAAGGGAATTTTCTAGTGAATTTCTTAAAATGCTTGGTCACAGAGAAGAATAAGAGAATTCTGATACCTTCCTTTTAAATACTATGCATATTCTTTATACTTTTAAATATTTGTGTGTTTCTTCCTTACTCTTGCTTGTTCTGTCCTCGTTAATTCTAAACTTTCCCATCTCATCTCTCATCCTGGTAACATATTTTGACTAATAATGAGTTACAAGCTATTACACTTTTAATTCCTAACTCTTCACCCTAAATTTTGTCATTCTTCTTACTTTTTAAAATTTATTTCTGTAACTTAAATTTTTCCTTTGCATTGAGCTTTGTGCAGGAGGAAAGAGCATCTTGTTTGTGATCATCTCTTCTGCCTTAATCTGATCTCAGCAGAGTCCAAAGCAGAGATTGCGGGGCATATCCTTGTCTCCAACAAGGAACATGCCCAAGATGCGCAACATTTTTGAAGGATTGAGACCCTTGCTGTGTACTGGTCAGATGTAATTTGGTTCTTTTTTCTTTCTAGAGGCTTACATTTTATTCAGTTGTGAATATCCCTGATGCCTGTCCTCTCCATGCTGTCTGTTTGACAGAACTTTATACCTCTAATGTAGTGGATGCTTTTCAATACAGTTACAGCTGGAAGGTACAGTAAACAGTCTCTCAGACATGGGGCTCTTGTTGCAAGCCATCTTTTTCAGACATTTACGGCTGTAGTTCATAAAGCTTTAGGTCTCAGGCATGTGTGTATCTGTTGTGTTGGACTTTCATTTCTTGAGGAAAAAAAAAGATAATGTAGAGACAGCTTCTGCCTTGGCACTGCTGTTAAAGGAAATGGTTTTTGCAGCTGGCGCAAGTCAGGTTGTGCTACAGTGATACTTAAACAAATGCCGTGCTAGTTTTTGGATCTTGTTCAATTCATACCTGTGTAAGTAATTTGGTCAGGCAAAACCTGTTCATTTCATGGTGTCTGTCAGCCTGTGCTTGTTTTTAGCAACCTATGTGTTCATTAAACAGTTTTTTTGTTTTATCTATTAACATACTTACTGCAGTAGATTAAACAAGCCTTGCACTTTTACTCAATAAAGAGATGATGCAATGAAGAATAAAACCATGTTTATTTAAAATTAAAAGAAAAAGCATTAATGTAGTATTAGAAGGATCTTTGAATGCTGATACTAGAAAATAATCTCTTCCACTAGTGGATCAGTGTGTATGAAATACAAAATTGCTTCCACTGGGTGGCATTGCAAAACAAGGCATGGCATACAAGCAAATAATATTTGATGCCACAAATTATGCTGGTATAGTTACTTTGCATATTTTGCAGCATTGTAAAGTTGCTTTGGTGTATTCACTAATATATCTAAAAATGGAGTGGCTGTGAGAGGGAGCTGTTCCTCGTCCTTTTTTCTCGTCCTTTTTTTTCTTCTCCCCCAGTTCGGCTTCATAGTGTTTTGTGGCAGATATAAGACTTTCTCTATTAATTTGAACTATGAGTTCCTTGATAATATTCTTTATTCAAAGAATATTTTGGCAGTGCAGAGCAATAATTATTATAATATCCATTTAGGGATCTTACTATAACAGATCAGGTTACTACTTTTGTTGATTGTTTTGAATTGCTTTGTAAATTGTGCTTTTGCTTTTAAGTAGAGGCATTGTGAGTGAAAATCTTTGAAGTATTTTGAGTCAAATTGCTTTTTAAGCATAGAATTGGAGATAAATACCATTTGAGAAAAGTAGCATGATTTCCTTTGTATTAGTCCAAAATATCCCACCTAACTAGGGTTGTTGGGAAATAATATTGAAAGCTGAGATTTAATGTATATGTTCCCTGTGTTTGCTTTCTTTTGTGGTGTGATGCAATATGAATAAATGTTTCTGCGGTTTAGTAAGGCAGATGTATTTATCAGAAATTTGAAAGAGATCATATATCATTCTGTTGAATAGCTGCCATTGACTGCTGCTTCTTAATTGAACCCAAACAGCTGAGGCTAGTGAATTAACTAGTCTGACTCTAAAAAAGCAAATAAACAACAAAAATTGCACCCTAAGAACCCTAAAACAAAACAAACAAACCCCCCTCACAAGCCGGACAAAATCAGAAAAAAATCCTGACTGAAAACCAAATAAAAACCTGCAAAACTGTGTAACTGTGAGACTGAATAAGGTGATAATCTGATTGAAGTATTTCTTCTTTTCCATTTATATTAACTTATCTCTCTCTGAATTTACTTTTTTTAAAGTCTTCATTTCTTCTCTCTTTTGTCCTTTATTTCTTTTGTACTCAGCTCTGTTGGTTTTCTCTTCTTTTTTCCAAGGACCATCAAGAAACCTTGAAGGCTGTAGAAAGGAAGGAATGAACTTCATCCTAGTGTAGAATCTCCTATAAGCTATCTGAGCACATGGTATGTGATAGCAGGTGGCAGTTGTGCACAGATTTCTCTTGATCACAATACAGATTTCAATGAATGGAGGATGGAATAGATTCTTTAACTGGTTCATCTGGACAGAGCTCCATATACGTATGGTTCATTCCGAAAACAGTTGATAACTTCATTTGAAGTGTTTCATGACAGGACAGTACACGTTTGGTTGATTTCCTGACTTACAATCACCTACAAATGGTATAGTTACTGACTTCCATTTATGTGGAATTAATTACACATTGCAATAATACAAGGGATTTGGATTTCGCATTCTTGACCCCCTTATTATTCAGGGCTTATTAGGACTGCAGGCTGGAAAACTCAAGGATGGAGGGTTTATTCATGTTCTTCTAACTTTTATAAAGTTTATCACCTTACAATCAGCTAATCAGTAGTATATTTTTCCAGGAATTTTTGTGAGAAGTTATACATTCATCTAGTTTAGACTATTTTTACTATTTGTATGTATTTTAATTGCAGTTTTGACAAGAGCAACGTATCTAGGTGAGTGGGGAGGGAGAAGTGGAGAAAGGAAGCCTCACAATTTCAGGGTTTTCATGCTAAAAATGTTTGTATTTCCATATGTGTATTCTAATTTCAGAAGATCAGTCAATGTAACTATGCATGAAGTGGATTATGTACTTGGTTTCACTGAAAATGTATATCCTGGATTATATTTGGTTTGGTCTTTAATTGTTTACAGAATGTTCATGTCTTGTCATCTCTTGTTGTGTTGGGAAAAATATTTCTATGATAAAACTTGATCATACAAACAGCTGTAAAATGCATTTTAACAATATATTCTTTTTTACAGTATAATTTACTGTAAATATTCTAATTAGTTAAAGTAGAAATTGAAATGGGTAGCAGTCTTTGCCATTTTGACAGTTATATTTTCCTCTGACTCCTTTGTTGATATTCAAGCTTGTTTTGAAGGGCTATTGCTTGTGGAGCAGTAATTTAATAATTTCAGAGGTACGGAAATCCCTCCTGTGTGGTGAATATGAACAATGATTTGAGCTGAGTGGAATTAATACTGCTGGTTTGCAAATATCAACAATGATTAGGAGACTAATTGCTAATTATACTGTCATTTTGCAAGCATTTTATATATTATGACTGGATTTTTTGTTAATCAGGCAGTGTAATCTTGCATAGTTTCCTAAAGCCACTTTTATGTTAATAGCCAGTATCTCTAATGGGGTCAGTTCTGAGCCATCTAGTGACTGACTGATTGTTGGGTTTGTGATAGCTGCAGTGGCACTGATGGCACTGTCAGATGAACTGCTCTTTACAGTAGTTGGTGTTCTGACAGAGTAAACTACTTCTGCTTCAGTAGGTTTTAAGTAGGTGCTATAGAACAGTCTAAGGAATCTGAGTGCTGTTGCACAGAGTTGTGAATGGTCCCTGTTATGGGGAGGGGTTGAAATGAAATACTAGAAATATTTCCTCACTCTGTTTTTGAGCAGAAAAGAGAAGAAAACAGAAATTGGACGATTAGGAATTAAAATAACTGTGAATTGTTGCTATGAAAAGGATTAGCTTTGAGGTGCTTTCCCTGTTCTCTGGGCTTTAGTGCTAATCGTCTTGAACTGACAGAGATTACTTACAACTTTCTAAAATATTTTGCTTGTTGTGTGATGTTCAAGGTAAGTTTCCTGTTGGAAGGCTAAGGATCCTGGGATGACTGTAGTGGAGAGTGAAATGGAGTTCTGGTCTATCTGAGACTGTTTGCAGAAGGATGGAGTAGACCTCTGCTAATGTATTTTGAGATGTTGGGACTACTGCTTGATCTCTGTATAGATATGGAATAGGAAAAAAAGAGCTGCAGATAGTTGAAATAAAAACCTGGTTAGTCTTTGAAAGATAATCCAGTTGAGTACAGGTTTTCTGTTTGAAAAAGTCTTGCTCAAGTGGATGACTGTAGGTAGCATACTTCTTGCCTTGATAAAGGTATTATTTTAGGGAACAGACATTCTTTGCAGCTTCTTTCAATTAGAAAAACTTAGCCTGAAATTTTGATGGCATATTGGACATTTCCAAAGACTTCAGCCTCAATGGGAGTGCTAGGATGATGGAGGGGGTTTCGTTTTGTTTTTTTGTTGTTGTTGTTGTTTTTATTATTTTTTAATTACCACAAAATAATTCTGCTTTGTGTTGTTTTAATCTTTTGCTGTGCAAGTGTTAAAGCTTGGTTCAGAAATTAAGACTATGAAAGCCATGTAGTTATATGGAATATTTCTTTTGCCTGCTGTTTTCCTGGAGTTACTATAGAGCAGAATTTTTTTCCCTTACTGTAATACCATGTACAAACTTAAAAGTATTTTTTTCATTGTTGTTGCATGTGTATTTCTTCTTGTGAGGGTTGTTGATAAATTGGAACCAACACATGCTTGTAAGAGACAGGATAGGTCTGCTGGGGTTGTGCGGCAAGGTTTTGATAGCAGGGAGTTAGAACGGTTGGCTTCTGTGAGAAGCTGCTGGAAGCTTCCTCCTTGTCTGGCAAAGTTAATGCCAGCTGACTCTAAGAGTGACCCACTGCTGGCCAAGGATGAGCCCATCAGCCATGGTGGTAACATCTCTGGGATAACATATTTGAGAAGGGTAAAAAGTTGCTACAGAAGAACAACTGCAGCCGGAGGGAGGAATGTGATTGTGAGAGAAGCAATTCTCTGCACACCAAGGTCAGTGAGGAAGGAGTGCTCCATTGAGAAGGTGCTCCAGGTGCCAGAGAAGGGATCACTCTGCAACCTGTGGTGAAGACCATGGTGAGGCAGCTGTACCCCTGCAGCCCATGAAGGTCCATGGTAGAATAGACATCCAACTGCAGCCTGTGGAGGACCCCACGGTGGAGCAGGTGGATGCACCCAAAGGAGGCTGTGATGCCATGGAAAGCCCGTGCTGGAGCAGGCTCCTGGCAGGACCTGTGAACTCATGGGGAGAGGAGCCCATGCTGGAACAGTTTTGCTGGCAGGACTTGTGACCTCACAGGGCACTTGTGCTGATGCAGTCTGTTCCTGCAAGACTGTGCCCTGTGGGCAGGACCCACTCAGCAGTTTGTGAAGAGCTGCAGCCTATGGGAAGGACTCACGTTAGAGAAGTTCGTGAACGACTCTCTCTTGTGGGAGGGATCCCATGCTGGAGCAGAGAAAGACAATGAGGAGGAAGGAGAAGGAGAGAGGTGTGATGAACTGACTATAACCTCCATTCCCTGTCTCCCTGTGCCAGTGGAGGAGAGGAGGGAGAGACTAATGGGAGTGAATTTGAGCCCGGGAAGAAGGAAGGGGTGGGGGGAAGGTATTTTACCCTGCTCTGATTGGCAGTAAATTAAACTAATTTCCCCGGGTTATGTTTTGCCTCTGATAGTAATCGGTGGGCGATCCCTGTGTTCATCTTCACCCATGAGCCTTATGTTATATTTTCCTCTTCCCTGTTCAGCTGAGGAGGGGAATGATAGAGTGGCTTTAGTGGGCATCTGGCATCCAGCCAGGGTGAACCCACCACAGGAGGCCACTGTAAGTGGTAATAGTTATTACATGATCAAAGCAAATGACTGCAGTGTCCTTCAGGGTGGATGACTTTCTTTCCAAGTTTGTGGTGAAATTTTAAACTATATATACATAACGTATTTTTCTTCAAATAAAGCAGACCTATTAAATGAAAATGGAAGAATTATTTTTAAATTATTAGTTTGAATTTTAAATTATTATACTGAAATAAGTTATTATTAAAATAATCTTTTTCTCTTCCCTCCAGCTGTAGCAGAAGTGCAACTTCGTGATGATCAATATACCCTTGACCACATGCGTGCTTTTGGCATGTATAATTATCTTCACCTTGATTCCTGGTACCAGGATAATGTCTACTATGTTGATCAGTTTGGAAGAGTTATGAATCTGTCAGTGACTCTGGTAAGAATAAACTTTTCTTTTGAAATTTTTGAATTTGAAAAGGTGGGGGTAGATGAGAGAAAATATGGTAAGTAGGATCCCAGTGCAAAAACTGGGGGGAAGCTATTGCCAAGAAGACAGGTCGATCAACAAAAATGCATTTCAACAGGAGGGATTAAAGGATTTTAAGGGAGATGTCTGGCTTCTTTTTGTTAATAGTATTGCATTAGTATTGCAATAGTGTGTGGTGTCCCATCCGCAAGGGGAAAGGAGCACCCAGGATTTGAAGGTGCTCATGGTCCAAAGGAACAACAAAAGTCAGAGGGTTCACAAAAGCTTACAAAGTTTTTTTAGTGAATTACACACTTAGCATGGAAATCGGTATGTTAGTCACTGACCTCCTAGGATAAGCACATGGCAGTGGGTTTTGGACAAGGAGCTAGGGTGAAAAGAAAGGACAAAGAGAGGGATGGGGAGGGAGGAGGGAAAGAGAGGGAGAGGAGAATTAAGGAGCGTGAGAAAGATAGAAAGGAAGAAAGAGAGAAAAAAGAGATCACTACTCCTGGCTCCAACATCGATCCAGCTAATAGGATGTTCAGGGTCCTAGAGGTGCCACCCAGGCTTGTTGTGGGTCGGGTACCTTTAAATGGATAGGGTTTCCTGCCCTGAAAATAGGTGACTCACTTGCTATGGAAATTAGTTCTCATGTGCAGTTTGTTCTTCTAAACCTTTCTGGAAATGGGTTGGAGGGCTTCAGGTGTCCTTTGGTGGTCTTGATCTCCCCGTACAGTCCATGCCCACTTCTCGGTCTTGTTCCTACACTTGCACTGTACTGTGCTGTGCTTATCTCCAGGAGCTAGAACAAGGATACTTCTCCCAGAAATGTGCTGTCCTGCTTCTATATGGCCACCTTCTCCAGCCACATCCTGTTCTTCCTCACAGTGTGTTATTACCAACAATCCTTGGTTGGCTCCACAGCCATCTGGTTATCCATTTTGGAGACAGGCATTAGCCCTTATCTTCTAGGCTTATACGGAGTGTTGGATCTGCTCCCTTTCTGGGGTAGACAGACATGATGGCAAGCTGAAGAAAAGCATAGATGTTCTTTTCTAGTTGCTGTCTCTTTCTCCCCTGCGTTATTTGATGTTTGTTTGCTAACTTGAAAATCCAGTCATTGCAGATATAAGGAGAGAAAGAAACTGTACATTTTAGAATTAGAAATGAAAGCCTTTATGGACTAATAGCTTAATCTAGACATCACTTGTTGGTGGCAAAATGATGCTGTTGACCCTGGGGAAACTTGAAATACTGTAAGCAAGCTAGGCAGAGTCTGAAAAACATGTTTTCTGCTTTTATACTGGTGGTCTTAAGTAGTCAACCCTTGTATTTCTTTTGAGCCATTTTAATACATGATGCTTTGGTTTCCTTTACAAAACTGTTCTTCATTCCAGAGAGGAAAGGAGGTGGCTCTATGGATACCATGTTTCTGGCACATGCAGTCGTAGTGCTTGGTCATTAAGGAAGAAAAGACTATATGGAAAGCAAAATATCCATTGTAATGCCAGCAGGGAATTTGACTTCTAACCCTGTGGGACCACAGAAAACACAAAGTGGTGTATGAATTTTTGAGAGCATGTGGTTTAGTCTGTGCAAGGTTCTAGGGACAAAAATTATTAGGCCAGGACTAAACTGAGAAAAATTCTGAGATTGTAGTTTTAGACTTTTATAGAAATACAGGTTTCCAGAGGATCATAGGCTGAGAATTGAAGCTGCAAAATTGTTCCTTTGCTTTTCATAGAATATGGAAGCAGTTGGAGCATTTGGCAGACTCTTACTGAGACAAAATAATCTTCTAGGCCTTCTTCCGAATCTTTTGAGATCATCTGGATTCCTAGTAGGAAGGTCTAAAAGAAAGGAACTTATCAGGGAAAGCTTTCTGTGAGCAGTGGCTTGTCACAATCTCTTTTTGTGTTTTATCCTTTAGTTTGTTAACCTTGGCTTGCTGCTGGATATGAACCCAGACACTCTCTCACTCCCCATGTTCAACAAGATGGGGAGGAAATAAGACAGAAAAGTTTGTGGATGAGGATAAAACCAGGAAGTCACTTACCAATTACCATGATGGGCAGAACAGACTTGTCTTTGGGGAAAATGATGTAGTTTATTGCCAAATAGAACTAGTGTAGGATGATGAGAAAGAAAGTCACACAAAGCTTGTTCCAGGAACTTGCTCCAACATGTGCTTTTCTGTGGGCTGCAGGGGGACTGCTGCAGGCAAACCTCTGCTCCCCACCACTGCCTTGGCTGACAGACTCAGCTGTGCCCAATGGTGAGTCCCATGGAGTTGGAAGTGGCTGTGTGTGCCAAGGGGCAGCCCTGGCCCCTCTCCACCGAGGCCACCCCTGCAGGTCCCCCCTGCCTGCACAACACAGACACCCACTACCTTTCTTCATTAGGAGGGCACTGTGTGTGTAAATTTATTTCTTAGCAGATAGAGGATTTTACAACAGACAGTAAATTGACATAAGAAATATTCTTCCCTAGGACCAATTTCAAGATGATGGCACTTGATTAATATGTTGTCACAAGTTTCGGTTGCACCTGAACTAGGAAATAAAACTGATTAAGCTGTGAAATAAATAGGCACCGTCTTTTGTCCTAATGCACAGTACAGTGATGTTTTGCAAAGGAAACATGTTTGCATATGTATAAAAAGGAGTGTGTGTTCAGAAACATCAACAAGGTGTCACATTACAAATGTGCCTGGCCATATATTAGTCAAATGTATATTACAAGTAAGATTGGTTTTGGCTGAGTATAGCTTACAATTAAAATTAATTTCAGTCTTTAAAACAGAATATGGATTAGGTTAACAAGTTCATCCTAAGTCTAGAGTGAAAGGAGACATAGGCTTTGTTTTATGTCTGGTTTTTGTTGTAACTTTGATTCTACTATGACCCTGTGTTGGTTATCCATAAATCATGAATTATCCCTGCAACTTAAGTGTTTAAAAAGATGTCATCTGTGAAGGCAAAAAGTTTATATAATACCTTGCCACTTGCTAAAAATCACACATAATTGGAAAAAGAAAAGTGATCAGTTTTTCTGTGTTGATGGATGAGTATTTAGGCGGGGTTTTTTTATACCAGGTTAAGGAATATGTTACCCTAATTTGGCTGGAAATACTGTAGAATAGCTTTCACATTCTCCTATTGCAACTGTTGCACTTCTTTCATTCAATAAGCCAGCATTAATTGATACTTTACTCTAAAGATCCAAATGGGTAGAGTAGTGGCAGGATTACTGAGTTGTGGTTTTTTGCTTGGGCATGTTTTTGCATCTTACTCAACTTTGTCGGTTGCTTGATGTTTGCAGTCTCCAAATGTAGCTGGAAAATATTAAAAGTTTACTCTAGCACTTAAATTGGACTTGACCATAAATTCTTCATGCAAAGACAACTTTATTTCTTTCTATGTTCAAATAATCAAATCAAGAAATTGTGGCAGGAACTCTTTTCACACTTAATTGAAACCTTTAATGTTGTCTATATTTTCATCTTTTTTGATTTCCAAGAAGAGTTAGCCATGGACTACTGTTTCCATAACTTTCAGTTAACTTCAATTTAGAATAGTAGCACCAGACACAGTGTGGGAATTCTGTTTGAAACAAGTGAGAATAAGGAAGCAGATGAAGCAAAGAACAACAAAATCTTTTAGTGTTCTGTTTCAGGTGTTTAAATACTTGTCTCTTTGTTATTTGTAATGCTGGGTATGGACATTTCTTCACAGTTTGAGAGATGTGTCAAATGCTTAGGTGTTTTGATTTTTCATAAAAACAAAATTTTGTATTTGCTATTGCTATTTTATGGGAATGGTCATATGACTTACAGCTTTTTTTTTTTCCTTTCTTTTTTGGTATATTTTGGTTTTTATCATTCTTATTCTTTTTCTTGGAAACTCCATTTATATTTCAAATCTTTTATGAAATATCATGTTTGTACACTAAGTATCATGGTTTAACCCCAGCTGACAACTAAGTACCATGAAGCTGCTTGCTCATTCCCCCTCTCCCATGTCCCAGTAGGATGGGAAGGAGAACCAGAAAAAGGTATAACCCATGTGTTCAGATAAGAATAATTTAACAATTAACATAAAGTAAAATTTAATAAGAACAACAAATAAGAATGAAAAGTATGACAACAAAAAGAGATAAATAAAATCCAAGGAAAAACAAGTGATGAACAATACAGTTGCTCACCACCTGCTGATGGATGCCCATCCCATCCCTGAGCAGCAATTGGTCCCTCCCAGACAGTTCTCCCAGGTTTATATACTTAGCATTATGCCATATGGTGTGGAATATCCCTCTGACCAGTTTGGGTCAGCTGTCCTGGTCATGCTCTCTCAGCATCTTCGGTATCTCCTCACAGGCAGAGCATGGGAAACTGAAAAGTCTTTGGGGAAAGCACTGCTTAGCAACAACCAAAACGTGAATGTATGAACATTATTCTCAAGCTAGATCCAGAACAAAGCATTAGGATGAAAATTAACTCTATCCCAGTCACAACCAGGACAGTATGACAAAGTTTTTGTGTCTTAGGAACAATACAATTTCTTAATGCAACTTAAAAAATTTAAATCTTACAGGCATGCCAAAGAAACTAAGTAAAATGTCACTAGTTAACTATGAAGGTAAGACATGCATACTTAATGGGGGCTGGCATAGGCGAGTCAGGAACAGTACAGGGGTTTTTTTTAAGCTTTCATTTTCCATTTTGCCTCTTGTACCTGCACACTGGCTCCTCATCGTGAGCAACTGGAGCACAGCCTGGCTTTTGTCTCCCTGACTTTGCCTGTGGAGGAACCATTTGCTCAAAATTTCTATACAAACTTGAAAGCTGGGCTTCTTTAAAGGGTCAAAATCAGGGTTAGTGCCATAGGCAGGTGAGGCAAACTGCTTAAAGCTGACAGTGAAGGCACCCAGATGAAATCTGGAATAGATAAATAGAATGACAGAGGCCAAAAGGAAGCAGAGTACACGGTCAAGAATTATATGTGTGTGCAAGGCTAGAATTAAAGGCTAGTGGAAAAAGTAAGAGAGAGATTGGAGTAACAAATAGTTAAATAAGGGAAGAATCTTGGCAGAGCATTGAGGAGAGATGAAGAACCGAGTCTGACAAGAAGTTGTACCTAGTTTTTTCTCAAGAAACCGTGTTGCTGTCATTTAAACCTAATTGCAGTGATTAAACCTGACTTCTGTTTAAATTGCTGTAGTTGTTTTAGCCAGTTCTTGCTAGTATAATACATGACTACAGAACATCACCATTCCCTCATGCTTCTGAAGTAGAGAATTACTATTAACCCCAAGTAATAAGCTGGTAAACAAAGAAACAGTAAGTTAAAAAGCAAATCTGACACAAAAGGCTCTTAAAGGCAGGTTTTGTTTCAGCTTCAAGGAAGTCTGTCCTTTTCATCATCAGAATGAGATTAGAAACTGTTCTAATAAATGCGTATGGTTAAATTATTGTACAGAAAGGATGTGAATAAGAGCATTTCCTTTCTTGCCTATTGAAAGGCTTTGTAATGAAGATTATTTTTCATTTTTTCGGGAGATTTTTTGAGTTCTGAAATCCCTGCTCAGTGCTGATAAATCTGGTGTGAACTTTGAAGATTAAGTAGTTGATAATTCTTTTTCTGATTGCATCCATAATGACTTGAAGCTTACTGTTAAGATTCACTTGAAGGCTGACAAACATGGTCTTCTGTATTGTTATATAGTATAGCCCTGTAAATCACTGGTAAGAAAAATGTTGCTGCTTCTTTCCATGATAAGATATATGGGACTTTGACTTTCTTTTCCTAGGCTCAGTTGTCATAATTGCTAGTTACAATGGAACAATTTCATTGTAGAAAAAACTCTTTTCAGTGAAATCTGAAAAGTAAATAAAATATGAGAAAGCCAAAATTCTTTATATGTAGTGTTTGTGTAATATTTGTTTGGGTTGTGGGTTTGCTCTGTTTCCTTCCTTTTTTTCATTTTAATTCTTTCATTCTCACCTGCTGAATGTGTTAAAATCAGTAGAATAGTTCAAGGGGTATAGTGATACAACTGAATCTACAAACTGACCCTGACTGCTTCCAATAATGAAAAATCAAATTTGCATATTTTCCATTGCAGGTTTCATAACCTTTATGTAGCACACTGTGATCTCTAATAGGAATTCAAGTAAGCCCAAAAAGCAAGCAGGCTATCTGTTTGCCATTTGGTCTTCTATTGCTGTTGCTTATTAAAATGGTGCTTACCCAAATCCGGTTTCTCTTGCTTACCTTTGAACATGTGTTAAATGCACATCTGATTTGACTAAAATCTGGAAAATACAAAGGATTTGAAATGGAATCTCAACAAATGAGACTATAGCACACTTTGCATTCATAAAAGTGCTCTTTTTGTATTGCATGCACGTGCCCCCAGTACAAAGTGCTATTTTTGACTACCTTATTTCACAGAGCAGAATGAGTGAGTTTCATTGGCTAGAAGTAGACATATATACAGATTATTTCCCCCTTCCCCCTCCAGCTACTGATTGTTTGAGTGAAAATAGAGAGACACAGAAGATGCTTAGCCCATTTGTGGTTGAATTTTGTTATGAGAGACTATTTTAGTTTGGTATGTTTTCACTGCTTTTTCTTAGTGTCATGCCTTAGTACAATAAGGATGGGCCTAAGAAACATTGTGGCATTACTTGTTTCCTCCCACCCAGGTTTTCAATACAAAAATATGCTTCTGTTTGTGCTTCCTTTTACATACTTGTAAATATCTTCAAAACTGTCATTATAATGTTTTTCAGATTCTGTTTTTCTATTTTCACAAATATATTTCTACTTAAATATGTTTTCACTTTAGTGACACTAATGCTGATTTTTAGTAACAAGGTTTAGTAACCTCTTGTTAAACAGAGGTTTCTGATTTGTAGAACTTCAAAAATAGTTGTAGATTAACTGACTGGAAATGAGCCTAGTGAAACAAACCAGAAAATAATTTAGTTAGCTCTATGACCATTAGTTATGTTCTCAACATGATCTCTTTGTTGTTGGATTAAGAAGATATCTTGGGTTTAAAAAGGGAAATGTTGATCCTTAAAGGCCCATCAGGCACTTTGTTTTCCAGAGATTACTTTATTTGTTCAAATACAAGTGGTACACTAGCTTGTGAAATACCTACAAAACCTATTCTATCTAGTTTTGTTTAATTTATTATTCATATATATATAAAACTGTCTTCAAGAGGAGGGGGAAGTACCAGAACTTCATGAGAAATGTTCCTCTAAGATACAGAAAAGACATAACAAGAATTCCTTTTTTTTTGTTATTACTGGAAGACTTATTTGAAGACTTCAAATCAGATCCTGAAGTCTATGAATCAGTAAAAGGGATGAGGTGCTGAATATGGTGAGGTTTGTTTTAGAATTATAGAACAACTCAGGTTGGAAGGAATCTCAAAAGATTATGGTGTCCAAGCTATCATGGCAAAAAGAGCCTAGATGAGATTATTTAGTACCCTGTCCAGTTGCATCTTGAAAACCTCCAGTGATGGAGATTCTGCCATGTCCTTGAGAAAGTTGTTCCAGTCACTCGTTGTTCTCATGGTAAAAGAATTCTCTTAGTTTTAGATGAAACCTCTCCTGTGCAACTTTCAGCTGTTGTCTTCTCTATGGGACTTCTTGTGAAGAAGAGCCTCTGGCCTCTTTGCAGCTGCCCTTTAAGTACTGGAATACTGTGATGAGGTCTCACCTGAATCTTCTCCAGAGAGACAAGGCCCAACTCCTTTAGTTTTCCAGCCCTTTGATGGTGTTCATGATTGTCCTTTGCACACTTTCTAATCTGTCCATGTCTTCATTCAGTTGTGGGGTACCATAACTGGACACACTGGTCTAGGTGTGGCCTGACAGGTGCTGGGTAGAGTGGGATGATCACTTCTCTTATGTTTGCTAATGCTTCTGCAGATGCAGCCCAGGATCTGATTTGCCTTTATTGCTGCAGCATCACACTGCTGACTCACAGTCAGCTTGCTGTCAGCTGGGGCCCTCAGGTCCTTTTCAGCAAGACTGCTGCCACCACCCCCTCCAGATCCTGACCTGGCCTGGGCACTTTCATTTTTCCATTCCAGATGCAGGACCTTGCTCTTGTCTTTTCTTATCTTTACAACATCCTTGCTGTCTCACTTTTCTAGGCTGTCTAGCTCTCTGTGCCAGATGGTTCTCTCTTACAACATGTCTATGCCATCACCTAGTTTAGTGTCATCAGCAAATGTGGTGAGGGTGTTTTCAGTTCCATCATCCAGGTAATTTACGAAGATGTTCAGCAGTGTGGGGCTTGGTATGAATCCCGGAGGGACCCCGCTTGTGACAGACTGACAGCCCGTTTTATTTAACAGCTGATTAATTCAGTCGAAAAATTTCAAGCAGTTAAGTTGTAGTTGTAGTTGAAAGATTATAGAGATGTGACAGTGATGTTACTGAATCTGTTTGCCTCATATTTTTCTGTGAGAATATTTTGATTGTGCTCTTAATACTGCAGCTGGATCAACATCATAAGTAGCTGATCAAGCTGTATTGCTGATAGAGCATGTCCTGACTGTTTTTTTAAATTGTGATGCCAAGTTCTTTTCAAATCATGAGGATTTTATTGGGGTTTTTTTCCTGAACAAGCCTCTTGGATAGTCAGAGATTACTTCAACACAAAAAATATAGATAAATCTTAGTCCTAAGTAGGCACTGGCATTGTTGGCATTCTGTGAACCAAATAATGAGCAGAGTTACAAGACCTTACTCAGCAAAGAAAAAGCTGTATGTGAGAGTTTAATCCCTAAAAGATACCCTGGAAGACATGCCACTGTACTTAATGCAAACAGTTGGAAATTAAATTTTCAGCATGAATGCCACTTTTTTTTGTTAGGATTAGCAGGAGATTAAGAACATGACACAGAACTGAAGCAGGATTTTTAAGAACAATTACTGGAAATAAAGATGAAATTGGTTATCTAACATTAATTTCACACTATTATTAAATCAGGCTGGTTTGTGTAAAGATAATAAAATAGGAGTACTGGATCTTTTCGATAAAATGTAGTGGTATGTATAATTTTTTAAAAATCTGCATATCTTTTGTTCGTTGAAGAATTACATCATCTCTGCAATTTGTTCACTATAGTGTCTCTGTTATTCATGCTCAAAAACTGTCTGTAATTTGGCTTAAGAAAGATTGCAAGGTGCCGTTGCAACAGGGCGCTAAATAAAGTTATCCTATGAGTAGTAGAATCATAGAATTGTTTAGGTTGAAAAAGACCTTTAGTATCACTGAGTCTAACCAATCACCCAGCACTGTCAACTGCACCACTAAAGCATGTCCCCAAGTGCCACATCCACACATCTTTTAAATACCTCCAGGGATGGTGACTCCACCAGCTTCCGTGTGCAGGAATGCTTGACAACCGTTTTGGTGAGGAAAGTTTTCCTAACACTCAGTTTAAACCTCCCCTGGCACAACTTGAGGCCATTTGCTCCTATTCTGTTGCTTATTACTTGGGAGAAAAGACTGACCCACATCTTGCTACAACCTCCTTTCAGCTAGTTGTAGAGAGCAGTAATGTGCCCCCTGAGCAGCTTTTTTTCCAGGCTAAACATCCCCCAGCTCCCTCAGCTGCTTCTCATCAGACTTGTTCTCCAGATCAGCTCCTTTGCCCTTCTTTCTCTGAACACAGGGTTTGAGATGCAGCCTCAGCAGTGGTGAGTACAGGGGGACAATCATTGCACTGGTCCTGCTGGACACACTATTTCTGATACAAGTCAGGATGCCATTGGTCTTCTTCACCACCTGGGCACACTGCTGGCTCATGTTCAGCTGGCTTTAGACAAGCACCCCTGAGTCCTTTTCCACTGGGTTGCTTTCCATCCACTCTTCCACAAGTTAATTACTTTTTAAGTCTCCACGTTTTTACTGGGACTAGAATTATAATTATATGGGAATACTCAGGGAAAAGAAATTAAAGGCCTTGATTTAATGCAAAATATAATAATGCTGTAAAATAGAAGTTAAAAAAGGGTGCTGAAATACCAATTAGAGAACTCTCAAAGAAAGCCAGCTTATTGAAATTCCACCACCTTTTCCACATGGGTATTAAGTATGCTAGCCACTTTTTTCTAAATATGCTCAGTGGCAGAAAGAAGCTGATAAATTGCTACTGAGATTTGGTATTCTTAATTTGTCTGTAATATTAACTGGAACTAATAAATACTTCACAGAGTCTTAGTTCATGACTGTTTGTTTATAGGACACTGCTCTACAAAAGCCAAGAGAAGTTTTCAGGCTGCCTGCAGACTTGACTGCGTATGATGATCGCCTTTGTGCCTCAATACACTTCTCATCTCCCACACTGGTGACCCTTTCTGATGGGACAGGAAGACTATATTTAATTAAATCAGGGCAGCGTGGAAACAGTGCATCTGAAAAGTGGGAAGTAAGTCCTGCAGTAACATATTTAAGAGTTGCACGTCTACCAAATAATTTTTTGTTGCATTTCTTAAGAGAATTGCATGTATGTAATGTGGAAGAATTAAGCTTTAAATCATAACTCTGTATCACTGATACAGAAATGTGTTCTAAATGACTAAATGATTTCTTTATAAACAAAATACCTGAAATTCAAGTTTTTGAAAGGGAACATCCTTTTGACTGAAGAAGTATCGGTCTAAGTAAAAGTGTGTGTTTCTGAAAGGTGCTTAAGTGCTTATCTGGCTAAACTTTCTCTAAAAACATTTCCCCTTTCCTTTTTCTGTTTGTATGTGTCTGTCCAGGGTTTTCCCCTGCTTTTCAGCTCTTACTCTTTGCTATTTCAGTTGGCCTGTGGAATAATATATGTATTTTTTTTAAGTTTGAAATTATTGTCTACCAAGCTAAAAACTACTTTCACTTTTAAGTTAGGAGGTTTCTGGTCTGTGTGATGTTTTTTTCTGTGCATGTAATTGCGCTTGAAATACTCACCATTTAATTTGCCCCTTTTCTGAAATATATCCACAAAGACTAGAATAAAACTTAAACAAAAGTGCCGATTAAAAGCTTTAATAAGGAATGCGGAGGGTTACTTGCAGAGCAGGTATAGTGTTTAAGCAATATTATTTTGACCTTTCTGGTAGAGAAATTCTTCGTAATGTGCACTTAGCTCTGGAAAATTATTGGTGCTTAAAATTTTTACTTAAAATTGTTGGTGTAACTGAAGTATGTTTTTATGTTTCTCATTAATAAATTCTTAATTTTTTTAAGGAGTCGTGATAAGGAGCATTTTTTGTATCCATATCAGAGTGCTCTTACTACATTAATAATGGTGTTAGTTATCCCTCTTGGGCACAACAAATATAATTAATGCATTTCTACCTGAGACTGTGAATCTCATGTTCTGTGGTTAATTCCTCTTTGTTCTTAAAAGAGCAATCTGGTATGAAGTGCCTGCATTTCGCATCTATTTTCTTCATTAGAGGGAAATTTCCTAAGTAATCAAGAATGTTCTAGTGTTGGCAGGAACTTAGGTATATATACTGAAGTAAAAGATTGCAGGGTGATGGATTAGCTGCTCTTCCTGTACTTTTTGAGAGTTCAGTAAATGAAGTTGGTCATCCTGTTCTTTGGATGCCTTGTAATAAACACCAACTGTTTTTTATTCCCTTTTGTATGAGAATGCTGATAACATAGTTACATTGGTGTTGTCAGTGTAACAAAAACACAAGACTTATATGTTGAAGTTCTGTCACCATTTAAATTGACTTCTTGAGTATGAAGAGCACTCAGTGGTTTTTCTTAATGGGTTGTTTTTTGACAAAAGCTGAAATACATAGTTTCTAGATTTAAAACTTCCTGTTATAATACCAAATGCTAAATGTCTTATGCTACAAGATGTAGTGTCCTTTTATATTTAACTCTTTCATGTTCACAGTGGTGCTTTCAATGTGACAGTAATATTTATCTACTCTGCCTACCTAGTCACATCCAGATATTGGATGGACTTTTCCAATCCATATATATATGAATAAAAATTAGAAGAATTCTAACCCTACCTTCTTATAAATGTAAATATTATACTCGCTAATTTCATTATAGGTTTTTCTTTTTTAACTCCCCTTCATAGTTCTTCATAAGTGAAGACAGAGAGTCTCTATGCAAAAGATAGTAGCCAAATAAAGAGACTCCTCCTCCTCTTATATTTGATGATTAAATACTGGCAGTGATGCTCTGGACCTTTTTATCTTCTTATGTGCACGTGTCAAGGTCTACAAATATTTTCAGAATGTTGAAGTGTCTAGAGAGGCAATGAGAGCCTTGGGGAAATGCCTCCATTTTCACATTGAGTGTGAGACTCTTTCCCCAGTTGATGGGCACTGTTTATGGATCCTGTTGTGCTCATCAGTTGTACCTCTACATATTGTGGTACTAAACAGCCATAGTGCAGATGGGTTTGGGGATCTTTGTGCTTTGTTTAATGGGCCCTTATAATGATTGTATAATATAAACAATAATAATCAAAAATACTTGAAAATAGTAGTTTGATAGTCATGGAAGGAGGAACGAAAAATGTATGACATTCATGGATTCATATTGGCAGAGAGGTTTGTGGGAGGCAAAATGCTACTGATTCAACATTCACTGAAACCTTTCACTGCTTTCTGTGAAAGACCAAGACTTCCAGTTTAACTGTGTGACTTTTTACTACATTTTTGTCTTCTAGATTGTGTTTAATGAAGAACTAGGGAGTCCATTTATTATAGCACACAGTGTTTCATTTCTAAAATCTGATACACATTCACTAGCTGTGCTGCTGCTTAGAGTAGAAAAAGATGAATTAGACACAAAAGGAAGTGGATTTCATGTTACCTTGGAGTGGGTTACAATTGCAGAGATAAGCAAAGAGGGTAAGTGGTTTACATTTATATTACTGCTGAGTAATGATTATAAAAAGTAAAAATCATGCTTTTATTCTTTGTCTTGGAAGTTGCTTTTCCACAAGTTCTGATATTTCTTTTCCCCAAAACTTCAGCTTAGCTTTTACATAGGTAATTTTTTCTTACATTTTGAGATCAAGTTTTCGTTTGCAGACATAAATTCTGACAGACATTTGGAAAACAGGAAGAAATAAAGTTTTATACATGTATGGTAAAGATAATTAGAAAGCAAAATAGAACTTTGATGTTATGAAGTGCGTTTTCTGTACAAAAGTATTTTTAACTGATGTCTGTTGTATTTTTCAAAATGTTGTACAGCTGGATATGGGTCTTCAGATATGGGGTTTTCTTACTGTATTTTTAGCTTCCAATTAATGGTATAGTGGAATTGGAATCAGTATGAGATAAATATAAGACCTGTACCATTAAAAATAAATACTGCATAATCTAGGTTTTTCTACAATAAGAGTATGAAGTTACTCTGTTAATTTTAGAGCTACACATTAAAAACATGTTATTTAGTGTATTAAAACCTACTAATTAGTATATTACCCTAATAAAGTTTGGCAGATAGTACTTTATATGTTCAATATGACCATATATATGTCCCTTAAATGTCATGATTTACATAAAGGATCCAGGACCCCATGCTTCACTGTCTGATGTAAAGATGCGTGGATTGAATTAAGATACCTTCTTCGGAAGCCTGTGATACAGACTTGCTCATTATCTTCCAAGAAGTATAATTTTGATACCCATAGAAACAAGATCTTTAACTACTTGAACTAAAGCAATTGATTGCATCCTGTGGTGTTAATAGCCTAACTGTTCCTCAATCTACACATATTATAGGGATAGGATAGGATAGGATAGAGTTGGTAGTTGGTAGTGACCTACAACAATCATCTGGTCCAACTACCTGACCAATTCACAGCTGACCAGAAGTTAAAGCATATTGTTAAGGGCATTGTCCAAATGCCTCTTAAACACTGACAGACTTGGAGCTTTGACCACCTCTCTAGGAAGCCTGTTGCAGTGTTTAAACACACTCTCAGTAAAGAATGTCCAGTCTGAACCTCATCTGATGCAGCTTGGAGCCATTTCCACACATCCTGTCCCTGGATACCAGGAAGAAGAGCTCAGCATCTCTGTCTCCACTTTCCCTCAGAAGGCTGTAGAGAGCAATGAGGTTGCCTCTCAGCCTCATTTTCTTCAAACTAGACAAGCCTGAAGTCCTCACCCTGTCTTCATAGGACATTCTTTCCAGCTGTTTCACCAGCTGTGTTGCCCTCAGTGGCTTTATCCATGTTTTCTGCTATTGAAACCTTAGATGATGGAAATATTTCTCAGAGAGCCAGAATGCCAAATGAGGGTGCCTTATACTTTTGTGACCAGCTTAATAAGAGAAAGAGACCTCTGAACATTATTGGTTATAACTTAGAAGAAAAACTAAATCAGTAACTGCCCATCTAGAATTGAAGACAGTTGGTCAGTGACAGCAGTAACACAAATTTTTATTATGTTTTTCATACTGTACATTAATCCAATATTTAATGAACTCATTGGAAAATAGAAATTTCTTTTTAAAATATGCTAATGTGATTTAAGTGGTAGGTTTGCTGCTTAGTGATCTTAAATGCAATGTGTTTCTCAATAATTTCTCTTCTAGAAAATATTACCACCTCTTTTTTTCATTTTATAGGTGATCACAGATATGAAATCATTAAAAGGAAAGTCTTACAAGGAAAATCAGTCCCCCATTATGCAGCGATAGAGACTAGTGGGGATGGACTAATGATTGTTTCCCACAAACCATTCAAATTTATGGACAGTGAGAAATTAGAAGAAAATGATGATGCAAAAGTACTAAATGAAAAGAAAGGTAAGACTTATCTGGCAGGTTATGATAGGCTTCTCTCTTCTTTGGCTTAGAAAGTATCTTGTCAGTTTAGCATTTGTTTGGAAACTCTAGCTATAAATGTTTGTTTTCATATCAATCTTCTGGACAGATTGGCTTTTTTGTTTGTTTGTTTGTCTTCTGCATAAACTTGTATGAGGTGGTTTTTTGCACAGGAAGCAGAATTTTTTTGTCTTAAGGAGGGATATTTTGCAAACAGACCTATGCTAAGTATTTGATAGTAGCTGGATTGGTAACACCTAAATTTATGCACCTGACTGAAGTACTCAAATTTAAGAAACCAGTCTTCCTAGATGGGAGCAGGGCATTGATCTCCTCAAATTGTTATTCATAAGAAAGCTTTTTGATATGTAATTTAATCCTGCACAAAATTCAAATAATAATATAAAAAAACCTTTTTAAAGAATGAGAAACCTGTAAAGGATTATGTTTTCTCCAGTGGGAAAGCAATTCAGAAAAAAATAATTTCAACAAAAGGCATCTGTATTTTTTCTTTGCAATCAAAATAAAACTAAATATCTAAAAACCTATTAATAACTTTTTTATTGTCAAGTATCACTTATGTTGTATATTTTTGTAGCTGTATTATTTCAGATTTTATTTTTGCTTCTAAATATGAGGCGTTGGTCAATGAACAAATCCAAACTCAGACCACAATGCAAAAAGATCAAATTTCTGGAATGTGTTAATGTTATGAACTGTGATAACCATAACTTTGTACATGCAATTGTATTAAGAATGGCCTGTATGTATAAATCTTGAGGCAAAGGAGTTCTTCAGTGCATTGAGCACCATAATGCAATGTCTATGCAGTTGTCACCTGAATTGGCTAGTTCAATGCTTTAGGGATTTTAAGAGCTTGAGTTGTGGGCTAAATGTGATTAAAAACACAGAAAAGAGCAGTATATGGCTCTTCATATAGTTCATTTGATGCGTGTTTGGGCACATACAGTGTTGCCCAGAAGTCTGTAATGTGTGAAATACTCTTTGCAGCAATATTTTTAGAAAAGTTCTAATGGCACAAAAATGTAATGATAAAGAAAGTACTGAAACTTGAAATCCTAGTTTAGAGGGAAGTCTAATACCTCTCTAAGAGAGAATTTGTGTTTTGCCAAACCTAAGGGAGGCTCTAATTTCAGTTGCATGGTCATATAAAATTGCAGACATAAAATACTTTTAATATCGGATACAGTCTGTGTCAGCGTTTAGAATTTTGAAGGCTGTCATGTCTCAGATAGTAATAGTTTCTGGGAAGTAAAATTGTAGCACCTGTGACTGACCCATTGCAAACAGGAAACTCGTAGCAATGGGCAACAGTCCAAAAGTGTCACAGTTGCTGGTATGAAGCTTAGATCAATGAAACCTTGTGTTGTGTTGTGACAACTTGAGAGCTTCCAAATGGAGCCCATACTTTACTTTTTCTCAAAATAGAAAGGTAACTTGTACAAGATTGCTCTTTAGAAAATATATTCATCTGTATTTGTATTTTATATGACCAACTGTGCACTACACAAGTCATATTGTCATAGCTTTCCTTTTGTATAGATGCTTCTGAAAGACTGCTTCTTCTAGCAGTTTAATAGTCAAGATAGACATCAGACAGATTCTAGACCAAGGGGAAAAGCCAATTACTGCCTCTGGGCAGGCAGTTTTATTTCATCTGTGTTAGCTAAGGCAGATTAAGACTACTTGGTCTTCTAAAATAATTTCTTTTGAATAGTCAGCATAGCCTCTGGCAAAATACGTAAGAAAAGTGTTCACATCTCTGAATGGCACGTACTTCTGAGCATTCAGCAGCTTGTCAGTACCACTGCGCCCAATGAATGTTCAACCAAATTATTAATCATTAATGTTTCAGTGTATTTAAGTAAATTTTGGTTACCAATTTTGTAATGCTACAGTAAACTTGAGAGTAATAGTTATGCCTATTGTATAGCTATCAACGTGAATTGCTTTCCAAGTGAAGGGCAAAAATGAACTTGATTGCTGAAAAAGTGTTTCTCCATTTTATGATCAGAATATATTTTGTATAAATTGTTCAGAGTAAAAGTTAATTTCCACTCTTTTACAAACACTGTTTCTTCCTCAAAATTCCTTAATGTCATAGTGCTGTATGCTGTGGAATCCAGTAATTCTTGTAATCTAGTTTATATTTTCCTACATGTTTCCAATTGTAGACCCTCTCTATTACTGGCAGCAAACTGAAGATGATGTGACAATAACAGTTCACTTGCCTCAAGACATCACTAAAGATGACATCAAAGTACGTTTTTCCCCTGATAACTTATCTGTTACACTGAGAGACCAGCCTCCTCTGATGGAAGGAAAGCTCTATTCTTCTGTGGACCATGAAAGCTGCACATGGATAATTAAAGAGAACAAAAGGTATTGTACATGATTTTAGTTTTCCTATGCATAAGAACTGGTTTCAAAGTGTATACCGTATCTGACTTTTGTCCTTTCTGGGAATGTGCTCTTCTAATGCTAAACCCAATGTCCCTTCTTGGAAGAATCTGTTTCCTCTGCTAAAAATAGTTCATTGGCTTTGGCAATTCTGTGTCACAATACTATTTCTTTATCTAATTGTGAAAGTAATCCGCTCCTTTTGTAGTTACTTGCCAGAAAAAAAACACACTGAGGTATCAAAATGTTAACAGAGATTTGTAAGCAGAGTCAACTTAATCGGTTCAACACTTTTTTTTCCACTGTTTTATGATTGATTAGTCTGAATGTACCTTGTTGTTTGTGTTAATAATTTCTCTTTCTACTTCAACTTTCCACAAATAAGCTTTTTTAGTAATAATGTAGGAGAAATTCTTCGGGTTTGACTTATAAATTCCTTATTATATTTTCCCAATAATATTTATATTATGTACATTATAGAAGAGGAATCTGTGTGAACTTAATGTGCTTTAGACATCAGATAGAAATGTTCATGCTTTTATTTGAGGAGTAAATTTTAGTTTTCATTTTCTTTCTGAAATAAAAATATGAAAGAATGGATTGGGCAAAAAAAGAATTCAGAGCTACCTAAACCAGTCAGATTTTTCTTTGTAAGTTGTCTAGTTTTCATACTCTCCTTGAGCTGAGCCACATACTCACTCACCATGCTCGTCTGGCTCACTCACACTCTTGTAACGAACTCAAGGAGAAACATGTACACCACCAGCTGATCCTCTCAACAGTTGGTAGCTGTTTACCTACAAAAGCCACCCTTTGTGCTGAGATCAGACACCCAAAAGGTTAACTGTAAAAGACAGTAATTCTCCAGAAGAATTAGAGGGACTAATGTTTGTATATAGATTATACTAATGCTGTGTATAAAACTGTAACTTTGTGGTTGTTAATTATTAGGTATCATGTTGAAAAATAACTCAGCTGAGTAACTCCATTTTTTTTTATTTCAATCAAGTGAGTAATATTGTGTGACTCTCAGGCTTCTACTTTAATGAGAAAGGATGATTCCATATTTCAGTGTAATAATTTGCACTTGTTTTTTAATGTTTGTACTGCAGCACTGCTATAAATCTATAGATTAAAAGTCGGAAACTTGCTCCAAATGTCTTCTGTAAAAGCATGCCAGTGTAATTGCTTCAGAAACTGATACAGAGTTCACCAAATAGTTGGTGTTATGATGCAGTAATTAGTAACTAAAAAGATTTTAATACTAGAGCTGTCATTGCTGGAGACTCTGTAAGTGTATCTTAAAAGCAAGTGTAATAAAACTAACTTGAATTTTATCATTATAACTGTGTGTTTGTCTAACACAGTATTTAAATGGAATTGCTGTGTTGGTGCATCAGGCTAAGTGTCTTATTTTCCATTTAGTTAATTAGTTATTCCTAATGGTTTAATGATTATTCTTGTTGTTGGGTTTTTTCACGTTACAGAAATCTTACCTCCTCTGAGATATGATTTTAGATAGAGAGTATAGATAATTAACTGTTGTAGTATTTCTGAGGTCTGTAAAATAACAATATTTTTTTCTCTAGATGTTATATAAAAATAGGGCATACTTACGTAGCCCTAGGAGGTACTACTTATGTTTCAAATAAACCTCTGTAGTAAAAGTCTGTCACTCTTTGAACAGATTGCTTTACAAGTGATCTGCCATATTTGAAATATTTTAATGAGACTGTTTCAGGGGAAATTGCATTCACATTGAAAACCCTGAGGTTTATGCTTAGGCTTTTAGAAATCACATCCTTGGACCATTTTTCTTTAGAAATATTTTTGTTACAATAGTTTATTTTATAATTTGAATGCTAATGGTTTCTGTTATGTGATCTTTCGTTATTAATTCAGTTTGAAAGTGAAGTGCTCTAATCTACATTTAGGGCTTTTTGACTAATCTGACAAATGGGTGTAGTATTTTCATGTGCTACTCTTTGCCTTCTCTTTGCATTTTAGTTTGGAAATTTCTCTAATTAAGAAGAATGAGGGGCCCCGGTGGCCAGAGCTAATAGTTGGTGACACAAGAGGGGAATTCATTATGGACTCTTCACAATGCTCCGAAATAGCTGAAAGCCTGATGCATCTTACTTCTGAAGTAATGGTAAAGAGTTGAAAATCAAACTCAGAATTCTCATACATTTGCATGTTATCTTTCTTGATATCCTAATTTGCAGTGCATTGACCTGGCTCATGAGTTCATTCACTATTCAGACTACTAGCTATATTCATTTTTTATTGAACTTGTTAAAAAATTAATGGCATTAGAGTTTTGAATGTGTTTTGAACAGTAATATCTTCATGGGGGACTTAATTTAGCTTACATGATAGTAACTGTGCACCAAACAGAAACCTAATTTAACACTGAAAATAAACTTTGTTCCCACCATTTAGGATGTGACAGTTTGTTTTAAAGCAGTTAATTTAAGTGTTTTTGAAGGCTGTCTGTTTCTTGTTTATCAGTAGGTTAGCAACACTTTTCTGCTGTCTTCCTAGGAATACTGTATTTGACCTACAGACTGAGAGTGTAAATGACATGCTTAGAAGGGAAATTTTGGAAACCATAAACATGACTCATGACCTTTCAGGCATTATGGATATACAGGAAGTCTACTTAGAACAAAATAAAATGTAATTTTTAACTGCTGTTTGCTTGATACTTCCCCTTTTGGTTTAATTAGAAAATGGCATCTCATCTAAAACTTGTGAAGTGTGACTCCCTGTGGTTGTTGATATTACCTTTCTTTTAATAAGGCTGAGAAGAGTTACTAAAATAAATTCTGTTTATTACTCCAAATTGATTTCTCTCCTCTCTTACTATTTGTGAGGAAGATATTGTAGTATATCCTTTGACCATAGATTTATTTGGAACTTCTGATTTGTTTTGTACCCCATACTGAGGTTAAAGTGATGAATTTTCTTATCATACATTTTAACTAGCAAAGCTAAAAGGATGCATGTATTTAGAGCTCCTTACAAAATTAATTAATCCATTTTTTTAATAGCGTTTCCAGCGGCAGG
Organism: Sakesphorus luctuosus; assembly: GCA_013396695.1. Classification (NCBI taxonomy): domain Eukaryota; kingdom Metazoa; phylum Chordata; class Aves; order Passeriformes; family Thamnophilidae; genus Sakesphorus; species Sakesphorus luctuosus. The sequence goes on from VWZD01000346.1 coordinate 268,383, forward strand.
CTGAAACAAGCTTACACTGATGTACATTTACTAAATGTGCATAGGTTTTCAGGGGTGTACACTTCTGCTACTTAGAGAAGGGGATTTATTGTCCATGTTTTAGTGGCTTGTGTAACTTTCCTCAAACTGAAATGGATTTTGTTATACCTACCACTCATGCTATCCTCCACAGCAGAAATGGTTCTATTAATTTTGAATAGGTACGTAATAGCTTAATCTTTCAGTATGTATGGCTATGCAAATGATTCTTTCAGTTCTATTGATTTTTAATTTTTTTTGTTATAAAAAGGGATTCATATTTATTTTTTTTTCAGTAGTTTGGATTTTCAGTCTAGTTTGTTGTCTTTTTTTCAGAATCCGAACCCTGAAAAGGAAAAGCCACCTTGTAATGCTCAGGAATTAGAAGAATGTGATGCTTTTCTTGAAGATGGTGCAAGCTTGTGCAGATTTGATAGCGATACCTTGAAAGTCACTCATATAGTAAGTACTGCAAATTATTGCAGAAATACTTTAAAACATTTTTATAGGCAAGTTGAATTTTATTATCAACACAAAAATCTGAAAACTCTTGAAAACACATACATTTCTTCCATAATATCAACTCACAGTAGCAACAGAAACTGTCAACCTATATGTGTCCTTCAGTGTCCTTTTAATATAACAACAAGGTTCCTTATGTTCTGATTTAAAAAATATATATACTTTCACAAGTGAACCATTTAAAAAAGCAAAGTTATGTCAAAGTAATTATAAGAAAAGGGTCTTTTTCAGTGGTATAACATTGTTCAGGTGGCTTAGTTTGTATTTTTCTCACTAATTTTTCAGATAGCCTCGTAGAAAGTTGACATTTTTTACTAAACATAGATCACTTTATGATACTTCTTTGTCAATCACACTGAAAATAACACAATGTAGGCAAAATGCTTCAATAGTAGGCTTGATCTGGACTGTACACAATCTTGACTAACAGTAGAGTTATGACTTGTTCTGGTCCTTTGACTAGAGTGGGAAACAGTAAAATCATATGAAAACTTTACAGGTTAACTCACTGTCTTGAGGTTGTTTGGTTTTTTTCTGAGATGCTTCTACTAAGCTTGTAATAAACATTGGTGTTGTACCTCATCACTACCTTGTATCACCTGAACTACATGTAGGATAACCTGTTTTGTACAGCAAATGTCAGTTACAGGGGAAGATTTGATCTGTTCTTAACTTTCTGTTTCCTCTGAAAAAGCTACAGAAGTCTGAAGTCTGTGTCTTAGAGAGCTTGATGTTTTGTTTGGTTTTTTTTGTTCCTTGATCTTTTTTCCATCTCTTGTCTTTTTTCTTTGGTAGTACAGAAAGTAGTCTGTTTTGTGGATACAGTGTAACAGACAGATGTTTGTCAGAATATAAAATCCATTATTGGTAGGAGGACATTTTACAGAAACTCATTTGAAAGGGATTTTAGCTGTTCAGTGATACTCCAAATACAGTAGGCATAAGTAGAAACAGGAGGTTCAAACTGGATAATAGGAAAAACAGCTGTGGTTGTAACATGGATTGGGTTGACTAGTAAGTTGTGAAGCCTCTGTCCTTGAGGTTTTCAAGACCAGACTGACTGCAGTTCTAGATTACTCAGCCTAAACCACCACTTCTCGCACTGAAGGGTAAGAAGTTTGTGCCCCAGAGACGTTTCACAGATCAGGAGGGACATGGGATCACTGGATCAAGGAGGCAGCAAAACATTTTGGAGCAAGTTTAAGCTCCACAAAATGTTTGTAAACAGTTCTTAAAATGGGTGGCATAAAAGTAATTCAAGGGTTAATGTGTGTAAAACAGTATGGTCAAAGGATAGTTACTGTGGGTAGGAAATTTTCATTTCAACCTCTTCTATGTGAACTTGAGGTTTTGATCCTTGTTGGAATATTTAGGAGTATGAGTATTTCAATATATTCTTCAGCATACAGAAGTGTATTTTCTCTTTGATTTAGTTCTTCTTTTATGTTGTTTGGGATTTTTTTGTTAGCAATTCAGGGGCCTGTTCCTTCAGAAATGTGGCTGGTACAGCTTTTCACCCACAACTCCTACAAACATATTTATTGAAGAGTGTGCTAATTTGAAATTTAGTAATTATTCAATTGTGAGTAAATTAAAAATGTTAACATTTCATAATTTTAGTATTCTAACTAATCCTTGTTTCAGTGCCTACCTTCAGCTTTTACCTCAGAGGAATGGTATTTCCTTCCCTGTTGGCATTGCAGAAAATCCAACATGATTACTTAGAGAGAATCCTTTCCTAACATCTGAAGTTCTAGGTTAGGATCCTCTATCCTAGAAAACCATTGCTGCACGAAACACATTCCCATTTGCTTGTGTAGTAGACATGATGTTTCTGTAAATATTATCCCAAGAACTTAATTGCATCTGTTTGAAATGTGCTAAGTACCTGTGATGTATCTAGCTGTTGATCAGCGGGATGCAGCATAATGTATTCAAACATTTTGTCAACTAACAAACATGAAACTGTTGGAAGATATAACTTTAGCAGTATGTGTAACAGAATCTGCTATTTTTGCTTTGAATCAATATTTTGTATTTGTTTTCTTTTCAGATTAATCTTGGAAGCAACCAGTATCTTTTCTCAGTTGTTGTGAATCCCAGAGAAATGCCATGCTTCTGCCTGAGACATGATGTTGATGCTCTTCTCTGGCAGCCTCACTCTGATCAACCAGAGAACATGTGGGAACACATTGCAACTTTTAATGCTTTAGGTAGGAAATTTAACTTCTGTGTCACATACCTGAAACTTTTCTATCCGAATGATTTTAGTATGGCTTCTGTTGATATTTCACTTATTGAAATCCAAATTGAAAGTTACTATAGTTTTGTTGATAGCAGCATGGTAGCTTCATTTTAGAAATAAGGGAGCACAGAAATAAAATGTTTATGACCTGGGAGGGAAATAAGCCTTTCCAGACCATGTACAGGATGCAAGCACAATACTGCATGGCAAAAAGGAGAGTTCCTTGGATAAGTGAACTTGAGTTACAGACTGAAAAGCACAGTCACCACGTTAACACTCATGAGGGAAATAGCTGCCGTTAGTTGATTATATGTCTAGGTTTATGTAGGCTAATGGTTAAGATGTAAGATGATTTTTCCTGTCTCATTGTTCCATATGGTAACCATTGCCATGCGTTGTTCAACGGAAGTGAAGCAAATAACCTTTCAGAGAGATGGTAGAAAACTTTGCAAAGATTGTGTCTCAAGTCTCTTAACAAAAGTATGACAAGAAATCAGTCTGCCATAAGTTTTACTAATAGAGTCCTATAATGAAAGAGGAAAAAGATTTTCTTCCTTCTGACTGAATATTAACAGAAATGACAGTGTGTTGAAAAGCAATTTTTTTTTTCAGTCAGTTATAAATAGGAGACAAGTTTTAAGTGTCTGTTCAAGATTAGATAGGCTCAGAAATCTAAATTTTTGAATGTAATTACACAGTGGGAGATAAGGGAAGAGAAGAGAGCAATTTTGCTAATACTAGACCAAGATTGTCCTTATGGGCCGTATCTGTGCCTTATGATTCTGCTGAGAAAATGAAAACCTTGTGTGGCTTCTATCTAGGTATACATACCTGGGTGTCAAAAATGGCACTTACGATGATGTACAAAAGAATTACATATTGGTATTAAATTGGTAATGCATCCCTCCAGGTCAAAAGGTAACTTGATTGAAGTCTTTGGGGTAGAAGAGCCTTACATAATAAGAACATATATCTTCTTTCTTTTTTATTTTTTGTTAGTAATTGCATATTAATTTTTAAGCTGATCTTGGTTTTGTATCAGCAAGTTAAAATACTGTTGAAACTAATATATTACTTATCCTTTCTACTTGGTTTTGGGCTGTACAGGTTATGTTCAAGCATCAAAGCAAGACAAGAAGTTCATGGCTTGTGCTCCAGATTACTCCTACGCTGCTCTTTGCGAGTGCTTGCGACGAGTTTTCATCTATCGTCAGCCGACTCCTCTGTCCACGGTTCTCTACAACAGGAAGGAAGGGAGACAAGTAGGACAGGTTGCTAAGCAGTTAGTAGCAACCCTAGAAGCCAGTGATCCTATCTTAGGCTTTCAAGCTACAAATGAGAGATTATTTGTTCTCACAACAAAAACCTTGTTTTTAATAAAGGTGAACTCTGGGAATTAATTATTCAGTGTGCTCTGCTGTAGTTTCTGTTAACAATGTGTTATAGAACTGGATAGGTGGATGATCTGACAAGTTTGCTGAAATTCAAAAAGGGGATATTTTACAGGGGAATCAAATTTTTTCATGAGAATTTGTCTGTAAGATAGTGAGAAAGTTTTCCAAATTTGCTGTCACTGAAATAAGCTTTTTCAGAGCTTTGGGAAAATGTCTTCTGCATCAACAGCTTTGCCAAAGCAATTGTCGGAGGCTGCTACTGCATAAGTGAATAGGTTTATGCATTGTTTGTTCCAAACGACTTTGTTGCCATACTTCTGAGTTTTGAGAAGTCACTTCTGGTTTAAAATGCCACTGTTTACCTGTGAAAAAAGTAGTCAGATAAAGAGTTACAAGCATATGATGTGCAAAGTAAAATGTATCATTAAAAAAAAATCCTCAATTCAAACACTGTTGACCAAAAAACTGTTTTGATAGTTTGACATTTAGTAGTATTGAGTGAAATGTGAATGAAATGAATGGAGTATTATGTTTCTTGTACAGGTAATTAAATGGAGCAATTTCATTTTATATGCCCATTTTAGATTTCTGGTTGGGGACTTACTCATACTTGCAGTGAAATCTGTTCACATTTTAAGAGACACCTTTTGGTTTCCAGAAATAAAATAAAGGTCAGTGTATAGCTGGCAAATACACACTGAATGCTATCAGTTAAGGTCTGGTCATACTCTCAATTGTACTGACTTTGTTTGACTTTGTACTTCACCTCAAATGAATAAATTGCAATGAGAAAATGGCAGACAGAAAAAGCACCAACATTGTAACCTGGGATGGGAATACTCAGGCCACTGACAATGCTTTAGTGTATCAAACTGCTGTGGTTAATTGAGTTGAATAGTCGTATCTGAAGATTTTTGGGTTTTACTTTAAATTGGCATTGGCCTTATATATTTAAACCAAAAGGTCAGTTGTGACAGCTCCACCTGGGTTGGGGTTTTTTGCATAGTTGGCCTACAACTCCCTAGAAGAGAATGCCTAATATATTGTGTACTGGCAGGAAAGCTGTTGTAATCTGTGGTACCAAAGTACCGAGGGAGTCACAAGTACAACAAATGGCCTTTTAGTTTGCATCTCTCTTCCAATATTATTTCAGAACTCTGTAAGAGAAAAATAACTGTTTCTTTAGTTGTGATAGGTTTTACTGTCCTGTAAATTCTCCAAACTTGTATTGGTGAACTGATTAAATAGTAAGTGAGAATTTAAGATGGAGGCAGGCAGTTGTGGCTTTTAGAAATCCTTCAAATGCAGAAGCTTTCCAAGGAACCTGATTTTCCTTCTCCTTACAGCAGGATTATATTGTATATCCAATATTGAACAGTTTTTCCTTTCTCTTACCTGTGTATGTTAAAACAGACTTGATCTGCAAACCATCTCTTCTCATTCTGTTCTTTTAAAACTGTCTTGAAAATGATTCTTGAAAAGGCTCAGTGAATGTATTACTGTTTCGTGACTGTTACTTTCTATGAGAGTTGAGGATATTTTATTATTTAAAAGATTTGTTGCCTTGAGGAACCTGGCCTGCTTTTGCGGGACAATCCCAAGCACAAAAGCAGGCTGGGCAGGGAATGGACTGAGAGCAGCAGCCCTGGAGAGAAGGAATGAGAATGATAGATGAGAATCTGGACACGAGCTGGCAATGTGTGCTCACAGCCCAGAAAGCCAAACATGTCCTGATCTGCATCATACAAAGCGTGACCAGCAGGTCAAGGGAAGTGATTCTACTCCCCTGCTCTGGTGAAACCCCACGTGGACTTCTGTGTCCAGCTCTGGGGGACTCAACATAAGAAAGACATGGACCTTTCGGAGCAGGTCCAGAGGAGGGACACAAAGATGATCAGATTACTGGACCACCTTTCCTCTCCACCTGTCAGTTCATCCTGGAGAAGAGAAGGCCCTGGGGAGACCTTTGTAGTACCTGAAGAGGGCCTGCGAGAGAGTTAGAGAGGGACTTTGGACCAAGGGCATGTAGTGACAGAACAGAAGGGAATAGCTTCAAACTGAAAGAGAGTAGGATTAGGTTAGATATTAGGAAGAAGTTCTTTACTGTGAGGGTGGTGAGGTACTGGAACCAGTTGTGGATGTCCCATCCCTCAAAGTGTTCAACACTAGTTGGATGGGGCTTTGAGCAACGTGGTCTAGTGGAAGGTGTCTCTGCCCATGGAAGGGAGGTTGGAACTAAGATGGTCTTAAAGGTCCCTTCCAACCCAAACCGTTCTATGATGCTGTGATATGGCTGCAAGCCACTGGGATATACTCCTTATCAGCATTTCCATTTCTGTGTTCACTTTTAAGTCTCATTTGTTCAGCCTAAGTAGGCTTATACAAAGTATAGAATGTGGAAATTTAGAAGAGGTTTTTTTCTGAGAACCATGCTTCAATTTTTCAAGGGTTTTGTTTCTTGAAATAATACATTTTAAGAGACAGTTCTTCCTGTGAGGTTCCAATCAAAATCTTTTTGCAGAATTATTGAGAAAATACTTGGCTATTACAGACTTGCATTATTTCTTTTTCAGTACTTTCCTTGGCTGCATGTTTGGAATGCATCATGTATTCTTCTACAAGTTTAAATAAATGGAAAATATGTTACATTTATTAATAAAGGGGTATAAATTATTTTAAAGTATTTATGTTAATTTCAAGTGTATATCCTTTCTATACCACTGAAATAAAATAGAAAAATAGAAATAAAAAATTCCTTAAAATAAGGCTTATATTAAGGAGCTTTCTGTTAGGGCAAATTTCTCATGGGTGTCAGTGTGGTAGGGCCATGGCCATAGCCAAGATGTGCACTATTGCACTCCTTGTTTATTCCTGGAAAGTCCCCCATGCAATCTTGTCAATGTTCCACTCCTGGCAACATACAAATTTGCAGAGGTAGTTACTGAGGGGGTTGATAAGTAATCAGGTGTATTCTTGAGTTAATGTGCACATAGCACTTCTTGCCCAGTATCTTTTTTTGTGTACAAGACCCCAAAGATCTGGACAAACCCTTCTAGATGGAAGACAGAGATGTGCCCGCCTTTCCTCCTCCCCTACCTCAACACAGGGGTGCATTTTGCAGGACAGCAAAGGAGAAGAGAAAGGATGGATTTGGTCTGTATGTATGTCCTGTGACAAAAAGTGGTTCTTCATTAATGAAACAGCAGACTGGGAGAGTAACAAATAAGGTTCAAGCTTATATTTTATTTCAGTTTTCTGTGCTTTGTTTCAGTAATGGACACTAGAACTTTTTAATTTCCTTGTCTTGTGTCAATTTATGTTTTCTCATTATGGAGATTAGATGAACTTGCAGCCTGCAGTCAATAACATATTAGCATGTAATAACAATTTTGTTTTAAAATATTGTGCTGCCAATCCTATGTGTCATTTGTAACAGTCTCTGGAATCCAGTCTTGTGGGACTTGCTTCTCCTCATTTTCATTTGAGCTATGGATAAAGATCAGCAAGGTCAGAAGATAACTTGATTGAAGTCTTTGAGGTAGAAGAGCCAAGCATCAGCCAAGCCTTTTGGTCAACACTATTGCAGTTATTTCAGACTCAAGGTTTAGTCCCTTTTGCTTGGAGAAGTGTTTTCTGGTGTAATATTTTTTTGCTTTATAAAAGGTTTAAGCTACTTCTGAAAAGAATTACTTTTCAGAAAGATATTTATCATGAAGTAGTAGCTGGGTATCAATTAAAATATAGATATAATTAACAATTTCAGATGCAGACCTGGAAATACTTGTCGTAGTCTTTACTAATCTAATGCTCTAGGCAAAATACCCTTTATAAACTATTTCAGTATAATCTGGCAATCTAATTGGCAGTTGCAAGGAATTGTCAGGAACAACACAGGAAAGTAAATTTAAAAAAACTAGCCATTTTAGACTGTCACATAAATCATCATTATACTATGATGAATATACCCTATCTTTCTACTTTATTCCACTAGTCCACTTCTTAATGTATTGGTTACATTCTGAATGTGCCAGAGCTGTGTGTGTATGTACATATGCGTTGTCACCTACATCTATATATGCACACACTTGTATGTATTCATACTGCCTTAAAGTACTGGGGAGGGTGGGGTGGCGTCCAGAGAGGAGAATCTTTAAACAGCACTGACAGCAAAACATAGATTGTTAACCTGTTCATGACTGTTGTGAAGTTTCAGTATAAATACTTTGCTGTATGCTGAAACATGGATTTACACTTGGGAGTCAGTTCTTAAATGTGAATAAGTATTGATTATTAGTTCAAAGGCCCTTGGAATCTGCATTGCAATGGTTTTGCTTTATCTTTCTTACTGTTTAAGTTTTCCTGTGTGTGCTGCCCCTCGTTGCAATGTGAACACCTGTAAGTCTGACATAAATGTATTGTAATGTTATGGTAACTGCTTTATGTGAAAACATCAGTCATGAGTCCTGTGGCATTTTTCCTCTGCTGAGGATTAAATATGATATATCTCAATTTATACCCAAACTGAAACAGCTCAGAGGCCAAGCACTGAGTAGATGCCTCAAACTGGCAGAAATGATGGAGGACCAATAAGCATTTATTTTTATTAAAACAATTGAGGTTCAGTGTGAAAAGAAATAAGTTCCACTGAATACTAATTCAGTTGCCTCAGGCACTAAAATTGCAGCTGATTGGACTTTAATGATTTTTCTCTCTGAAGCTACTCCTTCTCCCTGTTCCCTGTATCCCCTCTAATAAATATAGAGTACGTTATGGTAATTTTAGTTTGAACAATTTATGGGAATTTTCTGAATAACTGAATTAGCCTTGCGTATGTGATATCTAACATGGGCATGAGGTACAGGATGGATACATCTAGTCAAAAAGAGACCAGGAACTCACGATCTTGACTTGATCGGTGCTGGTGACCATCTAAACCGAAATAGATGCTTTGAAGACATTTTTGTGAGTTGCAATGTCAGATTCTAAAAAGAGTGAAAATGTGGGAATCAGTGCAGAATCATCACAGAATCATGGAATGGTTTGGGTTAGAAAGGACCTTAAGAATCATCTAGTTACAATGCTCCTGCCCTGTGCAGGGACGCCTTTCACTGGACCAAGTTGCTCAAAGCCCCAACCAGCCTGGCACTGAACACTTCCAGGGATGGAACATCCAAGACTTCTCTGGACTACTTGTTCTAGCACCTCACCACTTTCACAGTAAAGAATTTCTATTTATTATCTGATATAAACTTACTTTCAGTTTAAACCTATTACCCCTTGTCCCATCAGTACATGCCCTTGTAAAAGTCCCTATCCACCTTTCTTGTAGGCCCCCTTTAGGTACTGGAAGGTGCTATAAAGTCTCCATGGAGCCATCTCTTCTCCAGGCTGAACAACCCCAATGCTCTCTACCTGTCTTCACAGGAGAACAAGCTTGCTTAGGCAAAATAAGATACAAAATAAAATGCACACAGGCTTCCTTTTAAAATCAGTTAGGGGGTATATGCAATACTCCATTCAAAGCAGTTGGATCAATCAGAAAGAGAATATTTGTGGTTAAGACTTCCTCTGTTCCCATTTTATATGCTTTTCACAAGGGTAAGTCAGCAAAACCACCTGGATGCTGGTGTGATTGGAGTCACTCCTTTTGTGCTGTTTCTTGCCTGGTGGTTGCTGCTGTCGGAAAAATTCACAAGGATAGTAATTAATGAAATATTTAAGGAAAAAAGTATTTGCTACTGTTAGCAACACATTTCTGAACCTCTTTGAATCCAATGTGTCATCTGACGAAATCTTCCTTTTCACGTAGAACAAATGAACAAAAAAACAAAACGCACAAACCACAGAACAAACTCCCACACCAAAACACCTAAAACTCAGGCTGCTTTATTGTTTCACTGTTTTTTTTCTGGGAAGTACACCAATACCTTTTTCTCTGTTCTTAGAAATCTTTGTCCTGTGCTATGAAAAACAGATGCAATATCCTTAAAATTTCAACCTGGTGTTCCTTAGTACCGTGGGGACAGCAGTGTATCTGTCACTGACTTAGTTGTGTTTCAGAGGAAAATTAGTGTGCAAGTTGCTTAAGCTGCTCTCTTTTCCAATGGGAAGTGGGGGAAAAGTGAAGTCAGCTAATTTTCGAAAGGTTTACTCTGTCTGTTTGCATGGCTGTGGTCTCTGAGGTCCATGTAATTCAACATACTGACAGGTCTCAGATGCCCAAACAGGAAGCTGTGGGCTAGTTAAGCACATTTCACTATGTGAACCCATCCAATGTGTCTACACAGATTTTAGTGCTCTTGCTCAGTTGTCTGATATCACAAATCTATTTCCTATGATAGCAGAAATAAGTTAACTTGCTAACTGACTGCAGTATCTACTTAGGAAGGAAAGTGCACACAATAGATTCTTGGAGATTCATTTCTTTATCAAATGTGATTTATACCATGACAGAGCAGTTACGTGGCTTTGACTTCAAGGTGACTAATGTTTGCAATTAATGAATTCCCACAACTCAAATTTTCTAGTAGAATTATTCACAGACTTGTAGGTAAACATATGCAAATATTAATTTGGAACTGGAGATGATTAGCATTTCTCATTAGCATTTAATTTTCAGTTGGTTATTCTGTCTTTATTATGTGAACTAAATTTCTTGAAACCTGTAAGAACTAGTTCACTTTGCAATCTTGAGTGATACTGACTAAGAAAGTGGAGCTTTGCCTCCAAAACACTGGCAGTGGTCAAAGTCAACAAGGCCAGAAAGGACTAGGGAGTGCTTCATAGCACTTTAAGAGATTATATTAAAAGCAACGTGCCAATGCAAAGGGAGTGCAGATGCTTAAACCTCACCACTTCTGAATGCTTCCTGAGTTTAGCAGCCCTTATCTTTCCTCAGCAACATTATAGCATAGGAAGAAGCATCCTGAAGAACCCAACCCTTGCTGCCTTACAGCTCTGCAGAGATTTTGACTGGATGAAGTTAAAACGATAATGTAAGGTATGTATGTGGTTGGATTTGAAATATAAAACATATAATAAGGTGGTCAGGCCAAAGCTCAGTCTGTCTGTCTCTCATTTCCCTTAAGCAACTGCTTTTAGGTACATGATTCCTTAATGCTTTGTTATGAGCAAACAGGCAGCAGTGCTCTGCTGTCTGTAGCCCTGAGCCTTCAGCTTTGGGCTGCTGGCTCTGTGATCAGCAGTGGTACTGGTACCAAATGGCACAGCTCGTTTTCCTTCTCATCTGCCTGGTCTTGCTCAGCTCTTGGTGTCTCTGCCATTCAGTTAGAGGGAACTGCCATGTGCTGGCAGTTAAACCCACACATCCAGCCTGTTTTGTGTGGTTTGTGGCTGTCATGGTTTAATATGGTAGGTAGCTGAACACCACACAGCCTCTCCCTCACTCACCACTGCCACTGGGATGGGGGAGAGAACTGGGGGAAAAATAATCAAATGTGTGGATTGAGATTAAGACAGTTTAATAAGACAGTAACACTAATAGTAATATTAATAATAATGTTATTAATATGTCATACAGAACAAGTGATGCAAAATACAATTTCTCACCCACCCACTGACCATGCCCAGCCAGTTCCCAAGCAATGGTCCTCTGCCAGATTTCCCCCTGGAGTATATGCTGAGTATGATGCTGTATAATATGGAATATTCCTTTGATCGTTTAGGGTCAGCTGTCCCAATTCAGTCCCTTCCCAGCTTCCTGTGCACCTCCAGCCTCCTCAATGTCAGGATGGGATGAAAAGCTGAAAAGCTTTTGCCTTAGTGCTGAGTATCTTGTAAGCACTGCTCAACAGCAGCTAAAACATCAGCATGTTATCAAAATTGCTCTCATCCTAAATCCAAACTACAGCACTGTACCAACAACTAGGAAGAAAATTAACTCTATCCCAGCCAAAAGCGGGACAATGACAAAACTGAGCCCTCCTGGGCTTCAGGCAATGTGTGTGTGTCTCTAAGCTTGAACAGCCCAGAGCAGTCATTCTGTCCAGATGACATCTCCTGGGGTTTTGCGGGTAGCTTTTGGTTGGTTTGGTGAGTTAATAAAAAATTAAAGTGAGTGTAGGAATGCTGAAACAGGTTCTTTGTTGCTGCAACTTTGTTGCTGCAACTTTAATTTTTCTGCCTGTGACATTACTAGGCAGATTAATTTTTTTAACTGCTTTGTTGACACTGAAGCCCAGAAACTCAGTAACCCAGTGATCTCAACAAACTATAAAGATTTAAAATCCACTAGAAGTCTTCAGGTTCAGAGTGTGAAAACATAGGTCAAGATCCAATATGGGTAGAAAGCTGTCTCTGATAAGGATATGACATAAATCATAAACTACTTGGTTCAATTAACATCCTCTAGATGGATGTCACCCCCGTTCGCTGCTAGGGCTTTTGTCTAGTTTTCACTTGCATTGAGAAAGTAAATATTGGCAAGTTCAGTCCTTCACATCATCAGCTGTTTGGGATCCATTTATTTGTAAGTTACTCTGGACGCTCAGCTCTATATATACTAATAGAAATGCCTTAGCTACAACTTTTTGAGGATTAATACATAGGATGAATTACAGGTTCACACTATTTTCCAGCTGACAGTTTAAACTAGAGGATTTGTTGATTCTTATTTATGCAGATGCATTTATTTATGGTGCCTGCTTACAAATATGAAACTGTTGTCTTACTTGGCAGAGCTTGTTCTTTTCTTCTCATTTTTAGGTTTAAAACACAGGTATATGAAACCATGACAGGTTTTCTATGGCGGCAGTGGTGGCACCAGTTTTATTAAGAGGCACCTCTTTGTTCATTGCTCTCATGCTAAATTGTATTGGGCTGGATTTTCCTTTGGGCTCAAATGCTGTTAATGCAGGATTACAAAATGATCCCATGGGGAAATACTAAAGCTTGTATTTTTTATTCTGCTCTGGTGTTGACTGAGATGAGCAATGCATAGGTGCTTGTGAGTCAGATGGAGAAATGGATGCATAGTTTGCCTTTTCCCTGACATGCTAGCTCAGACACACCTTACACAGGGTCTCATGCCAGATTATGGCACTTTGCAGCTGCCAGGTTTTCTCCTTCCTGGAAAGGATTCAAACTTACTCATTTACAGTCAGACTTAGTCTTTCTAGAGTGAGGAGAGCTAAGGAATTGGATATAGGTCAGCCTCATTAACAAATGAGTTCCGGAGTTCATCACTGCAGCTATATGTGAAAGAAAGAGGAAGAGTTGTTTGAAAAAGGCCATGAGAAATAAATTAGTGGTCTGCTTTCTCAATAAATTACATTTTAGAACATATTTGATTTACAGTATTAAACATTTCTTAGTGAAGCAGTTGTTATTCTGGTGAATAGCCAGCTCCACCATAACTGAAGATGTGCTAAAATTTATGTCATAAATAGAGGCTGAAGATCCTTCATTCCATCTGGTTCTCTTGCTGGGGTTTAGGAATTTCTTTATCTTCCTCAGTTATGTAGCTGAAAAGAGATAGTTGTGTTCTAGGAAGCCCTAGAAGCTCACAACAATGGTTTGTAGTGAGAGGAGTTGAACAGAACTTTTAGAACATTTTTTTTGGTGTGTGTTTCATTTAAAATTTGAAAATGCAGTTATTCTGGAGAGCTCTCCTTTTCAGTGTGTTGGATTCCATGCATGGATGTGCCTTGAACCTGCTGCTGTTTGCTGTAAGTCAGGGAAGTTCCTCCTGGCTCTGTCCTGCCCTCTGAGAGCCTAGCTCAGAGACCATCAGATGTGGATTCATTCCAAGGGGTAATTCTCTGTTAGGAGAGAATTTTCCCTTTCTGCTGCCAAAGCAGAACACAATATTGAAAACACTCAAAACTGAGACACAATTATTTGTGTTTTTCGTATGCCTTTACTTGCAGCAAATCAGCCCATGAAAGCTCCCTTCTTCTCTGCCTGAGAGGGTTGGCACCTGCAGGGGGGCTACTAGAAAGACTGGAGGGGAGAAGGCAAAAAAAGATCAATCCAAACCTGAGAATGAGCACAAAAGAGAGGAGATCTTTTATGTCCTAAAAGTATCACCTCTGCAGGAATAAAACCTGTGACCTAAGACTCAAATTTACAGTTTTTCTTTTGCTACATCAAAAAAGATAGATCTCAGCAGCTTGGTTTATCCTCTTTCTTTTCTTTTTTTTTTTCATTTTTATCCCCATGGTGTGTTTTCTGTGGTATGATCAATGAGACATCTAGTGTGTTGCACACAAGCCATTCATGCTCTGTGAGAGAAATCTTTAATCCTTTGATATGTCATGGCTTCCAAGTTCCATTTACAAATGTTGCTCACTGAATTTTTGGGAGATAAATTTTTTTTTTCATGGAGTGTGAAGATGCTCTCAGCTTGATTATGCTCTCAGCTAAATTAAAAGATTTGTATTCTAGCTAAATGAGAAATTTGTTTATTTTTTGCCTGGTTTTCTGTGTTCACTGATTTTTATCCAGTTAAACGGAGACATGAAGTACTCTGCAAAATAAGATTTTTATAACTTTTATTAAAATAAGCTGCTAGGAAGAGAAAAACAAAACAAAACAAAACAAAACAAGAAATGCCACAGCTGAGGCAAAGGCATCATTCAAAGCTGATTTTCTTTTTCAGCAAGTCCCTCAAAGAAATTTCTATAAAGCAAGATTGATTTCTCTGGTCTTAATACCTGTGGAGCAATCTGTTCCCAGGAGTGTGCATATCATTAGCTAAATACTTAAAAACAAATAGGCACAGTCTGTGTCCATTCTGAAGCCTGACTGAATTACAGGGACAGCATCAAAGAGCATGAAGATGGAAATGATTCCAGGCTGCTGGACAGTATGGACTTATACTGGAGGAGAGTTTTAGCAGGATGATGGTGCAGATTAGCTATAACTGGCCTTGAATATCAGCCTGTATGTGGAAATCTTAGAAACTCAACATTTGATAGGATACGCTGAGGCCCAGTCTAGCCTGGGAGGTGGAATTCCCTGCATGAAAGCACCATTTGTGCCTGTATGTTGGCACAGGTACAGGAACAAATGCAGCTGGACAGGGATGCGCACGTGCTCTGTGACACCCTGTCTGCAGAGACAGGGGAAGAATTACATGGGCAGAAACAACATCATACAGATGGAACTCTGTCCCCTCTGTATGTACTGGCACATCTGAAATGCAAGAGGATTTTCAGATGAGATAAGGACTAGAAAACAAGAGTACCTCTGCTTTGATTAGTGCTTGGCTAAATGTAATGAAGAAATTCATGCTGCAGTGCCCAAGCACTCTTTGTTCATTTAGATGGCTTGTCTTTATTTTCTGAGAGAGAGTGGATTTGTTCAGGCTCACTTTCAGCAGTAATGACAGGAAGACATCACAAATCACACTCTAAATTATCATGGCTAAAAATGTAGCCAATTATCTATATCTGAAATTAATTAAATCTCTGCCTTTTCAGATCCTGACCCAGATGCCCGTTGATGGTTTGGTTTGTTTTTTTTAGCTTCCTTGCTGCTCATATCTGTTTTCTGTCAGTTCACTTCTGGATGTTGTCTTCATTCTCCTACAGGACTTGGATGATGCATCAAACTGCTTTAAAGATCCCCTTCTCAACACACATCCACCCTGCCGGTTGATGCTGTTTTGTGTCTGAAGTGGCTAAGAGTCACTGGCCAATTGCAAGTCACAGGGCTGCCTTGACACATCCAGTGGTGACAGGGAGTTTTTCATGGCTGTATTCTGGTGCCCAGTACAAGGTTAGTCACTGCAACAGACAAAAAGTGCCCTGTGGCTTGAAATGCTGACCTCGTGTGCTTTTATTCTGACCTGTGAAGGAATGTAGTCATGAAATCGGCACAGGCATGGTGATGGTGTCTGTCGGCCTGGTCCCATGGGCAGGTCTCACACTGCAGGAGCAATGTGGGGAGCTCAGGCTGGCCACCCCAGTCCTCTGCCTCCTGACCCAGTGGAAACCAAAATCTGGTGTCCAGATCCTGCCTGGGGATGAACACCAGAGCTGCAGCTCCTGAAGGCAAACCAAAATGTAGGGCCTGTCAATATGGGGACAGGTGTGAGCATCAGTTTCATAGTAAAGCAGCACTGTTGCAAATCATGGAATCAGCCTCCATTGCTGGAGCTTTATACTGGCAGAGAGTGAAGATATGTGGCCCAAACTCCTGCCACAGCCATCACCAAGGGACCTACACTTCCATGGTGGGTGATGTGCACTGAACACATGTCTCGTGTCCACAGGGTAGTGAGAGGCACTTTAGCTGAAGGGATCTAAGGCTGAAGCAATCTAAAGCTGAGCTTCCCATTTTCAATAGGTACTCCTATTCTTATTATAAAGAGAAGAAAGACAGTTCTTAATTATTTTTGGTTTCTGGATGTTGTTTTTCTTTCCTTGTATGGTGTAAAGGAAAGGATAAGAAATCCATACAGCTTTTGAACACCTTCAGGGATGCTGATTCCACCACTTTCCTGGACAGCCTATTCCAATGCCTGACCACCCTTTCAGTAAAGAAATTTTTCCTAATATCCAATCTAAATCTCCCCACGTGAAACTTGAGGACATTACCTCTTGTCCTGTCACTTAATACTTTGGAGAAGAGTCTAACACCCACCGCACTGCAACCTCCTTTCAGATAGTTGGAGAGAGTAATAAGGTTTTTCCTGAGCCTCCTTTTCTCCAGGAGGAGGAAATATCAGGGATAGCACAGGACTTTCCTTGCAAGACACTGGGTAAGAGTCTGTAACTGTATGGAAGATTGTGTGTAACTACCAAAGGAATTGTGTGGTTTTGGTACACCTTCAGGATTCTCTGTATTTATAAAATGGGTGCCAGAGAATTTGTCTGTAGGCTAGAGGAAAACAAAAATTTCTTACCTAATGTGGTGTTTATTTGAGATGAATTTTAAAAATTGCAGACTAGGGAATTTCCCTGAATATTCATACATAATTGAAAATGTAAAAGGTGTGTCTATAAAATACATATAAAAGAAAAAATCAACAACTTTAATTTACAAATACTGAAAATATTTTTGTACACTTGGAGTTTTGGCTTATCACAAAAAAACTGTGACCTGTTCTTCCTCTTGAGAAAATCCCTACATTATTACTTGAATGGCAGGAAGACCAGATGTGACAATTCCTGCTTCCTCAATGGAGAGATTTGTTTTCAGCACTGGAAAGTCCTTGGAACAGTCTAATATTTTCACAATTATATTCCAGAGAATTTTAAAATAGAGGTAAGAGAAGAAAGACAAGAATTGAGTAGGAGGGTGTGGTGGAAGGAATGAAATAAAGCAACAAATGGAGGATGCTCTTCATCACTGCCCATCTCTATCCATCTTTACCCTATTCTGGTTTGAGTTTCTTGTTTCAACACAGATTTCCTCTACCACTCATGTTTCCAAGGTATTGACCTTCTTAGAATTTTCTTCGCCTGCCCAGATTTCAAGCTTGCCTCTATTTTTGACTCCATCATCATGATGGCTATGCTTCGAGAATGAAGATTTGGGAAGGGCTCTACCCACGTGGGTGTGTCCTTCGAGCCTGCACAGTGGATTTTTTTGGGAGAGGCACAGCGTGTGCAGAACTGGCCTTGCCCTTTGCTCCTAAGGTTCATCTGCCATGGCAGAGCGAGCTTGGACGGTGACAGTGAAGTCCATGGGACTAGAACCTACAGCCCCTGGTATTGCCAGGAGGTCTCCCATCCAAGTACTAACCGGGGCTGACCCTGCTTAGCTTCCGAGATCTGACAGGATCTGTCATGAGGGTGGCATTTAACTGCCTCTACTTCATAACTCTCTACTTTTGACTGCCTTTTGGATAAATGACCTCACCTTCTGATTGGAGCCTTCTACGATGTTACCAAGTGTTTTCTTACTTTTCTTTTTTTTTTTTTTCCCTTTATGCTCCAGCTCACCATATTTGAAGCAAGAGGCACTGGTAGTTAAATGGAGAACACTTCAGGTACACACTTTTGTCTTTTTTGGAAACAATGTTATCAGCTGAGGGTAGATATAAGAGCACTCCTACATGGTTATAACTGATCAGTTTTGGTGTCCAGCAAAGTAAAAATTACTTCTACTTTTAGCTAAGCCATTGTGATCATGTGGTCACAGTATTAATGGCAGTGACTTGGGGAACACCCCTAATGTCAAATTCGTCAAATATGTGCATCGATCCAGTGTGGAGCAATTTCAAAGCCTGCAGATCTCATGAATCTTTACAGATCTGTATAGTATAGAGCTTCACAGAATATAGCCAGCCTGAATTAACAAATGTTCAACAATGTTAATGTTTTGGGTCTTCTGAAGTGAATTTTGTGGTTAGCGCCATTTACAGTGCTCTGGTTTGCACCATGGAGTGATCCTGGAAAGGGAAAAATTGGTTTCCCTTGGATCTGTAGCACATCTATGCTACAGAAGTTCATGTGATGTGCTTGAACTGCTAAATGAGCAGCTGGTCCATGGGATCAGATTAGATCTGGTCCAAAGGAAACTCTCATGCAATACAAACATCAGGTCCTCAGGAGCTCCTGTTGCATCATCACACTTAATAATGTCAACACAAAGTCAGCTAAATACGTTGTAGCCAGACTGATTCCCAAGTCAAATAAGTCTGCTTGGTGCCACAAGTTAAGGAACAAAAATATCGGGGGGGG